>VXBU01000405.1:2149884-2189884 GCA_013400315.1 Bombycilla garrulus | reverse complement strand
AATAAATGGCTGTCCATTTTGAATAAGTTCCAGTACTGACGTGTTGTCTCATCAGTAAATAAAGATGTTAACAGTTTACTTTTCTTGACAATTAACAAATTGTTTTTAAATATCAAGACCAAATGTTGGCATTCTCCATAAATCTCTGCGTCAAACAGGTGCCCACAAGATACACTTGCCAGACTTAAGTATATATGAAAGCCAAATATAAATACAGTTATCATGGTGCTTTCAGTACTTAGAGCCAAATTTGACACTGATGTAATATCTCTGAATTAAGTTATGTGTCCTCAATAATGAAACTGACTCTTCCTTTATAAACAGATTCCATAATTCAAATACAGCACTGCTTTTCTTTTCAGATATCATGGAAGTAAATACTTTTCATCATTCAAATTCATTAAGCGAGGTGGCTTGTAGCTCTAGGTGAAAGCATGTTATCTTTGTTATGAAGGGAAAGGCAAAGAGACCCTTTCCTAATATGAAAGGAAATGTCGTTCACACGCTTAAAATCTTCAGCTGTACTTAATGATCAATTCTGAAAGATTTTTTTCTTAGTCTGGAAGTCAAATTTCTGGTGGATGCTTTCTCTGTGGCTAAAATTTGACTTAAAATAGAAAAACACTTTGCAGCTCAAGAAAATACACATTTTTAAACAGTTGATAGCATTGTCAATGATGAATATCTATAGAAATTTAGAAATGAAAAGGACTGATATGCAGAGGTTTAAGAAAAATGAGGCAGGCTGAGACCACACCAAAGTATCTGTGGTGGCCAGCAGGTCCAGGGGCTTGATTGTGCCCCTGTGCTCTAGTCTGATGAGATCCCACCTGCAGTGCTGCTCCAGCCCTGGGGTCCTCAGGGCAGGAAATATGTTGGAGCAGATCCAGAAGAGGGCCACAAAGCTCATCAGAGGGATGGAGCAGCTCTCCTGTGAAGACTGGCCTCAGCCTGGAGAAGCTCTGGGAAAGCCTTAGGGCAGCTCTCCAGTACCTAAAGGGGGCTTACAAGATGGGGACAGACTTCTCAGCAGGACCTGTTGCAATAGGACAGTGGAAAAGGTTCTAAATTGTAAAAGGGTAGATCTAGACTAGGTTTGGCAGAGAGGGTGTTGTGGCGCTGGAACAGCTTGCCCAGAGAACTGGTGGATGCTCCATCCCTGGAAACATTCGAGGTCAGGTGGCACAGGGCTCTGAGCAGCCTGATCTAGTTGACGGCCCTGCTTGCTGAAGTTGGAGGTTTAACGAGGTGACCTGTAAAGGCCCCTGGCAACCCAAACTATTCTGAGATTCTGTTATCTGATGGTAGGGATTCATAGCCTATACTCAGAGAAACCACAGAAAAGTTGTGGCTGGGGACGGCTCAGAAAGACTGCCTTTGCAGGTCACATATGTTGAGGAAATCTCATCCTCCATGTAAGAGGGCAAATTATGTGTGCTGTATCATGCATTACTCAAAGAGCTCAAGGACTTTTGTCTTTCACAGGTTCATTTTGCTTTCTCCTGCCTCTGTCTCCCTGTAGCACCCAGGTATTTCTTTCCCATTTCTGGTCTCTTAACCCTTTCCAGAAGCTACAAGCTATTCCATTCACCCCACAGCTATCACTTAGTCAGCTTAAGTGATTCTATAATAGAATATATTAAAATTCTTATCTTTGAGCTGCCCTGATGTATCATCATACAACGGGATCTGTCACTGTGTTTGAACATCCTTATTTAATATGTTAGGATGTTATCTGCAATGTGTCATATTGCTGTCCCTGGCTGTGCCCTAACACATGAGGAGAGGCAGGGGGAAGAAAGCACCCGGGCTGAGCAGGAGTGGAGGAGCAAATCCTGGAAAAGCACTGGGAATTTGACAGAGTTCACAAAAGACAGTGTGAAATGTTTTCCGGTAGCATAACATTTGGACGCCACGAATTTCCTCTGTCTCTTCACCGTAGGAGTATTGAGACAATTCAACAGTGGTAATATTTTTAAAGTACTTTTTAAAGTAGTTGAAAAACTGTGTATTAGCCTTCAAAGTAGTGTATAAATGCGCTATGTAACAATATTCTGTGAAGCACTCAGAATCAGAACAGGAACTGAATATCCAGCAAAATTTATCATGCAATTAGACATTATTTGACTATATTCCTGCTATTCCTATTTTCTCTTTGCTGAAGAGCAAAATATGCAGCAATGGGTATCAGCTATAGTGGTCTCTCCCAGATGTGTGTAAAATGTAAACATGAAATTAACATACCTTAAAATGTTGGACCTTTTAAAACACTATGTTAATATATTTTCAATTGGGATAAAACATCTGTCCAGGAGGAAATCTATCAATTACCTGTACTGAGAGAGTGAAGACAAGAAAGAAAAGGTAATACTTTCACTAAATATAGTGATTACTAAAGCATTACTGATCTGTTCTCCCTCAAATCAGTGCTCCAATATTTGTTGGGACAGTGGAACACAAGAACACCCTATGGTCGAGATTGCCAGGAAAATTCTTTTGGGCTTTTTTTGTAGGTTTGATATATTCAGGTAACAGCAGAGATAAAATAAGGCATGTTCAGATAACTCGATTTCCACATTAATTAATAAAATACACACATATTTGTAATAAAAATAATCAAATATTAATTGTCACATTTAATGCCATTTTGTGCAAATGCGAAGGGCAATACAGAAAACAAGAGTTCCATGGATTGGAGTCCCTACCAAGATCTTGGAAACCTTCAGAAATAAGCCAAATAGCAAGAGTAAATGCAAGCCCTGGCTTTGACATGCCTTCTGTCTGGTAAATATGGATCAGTCTGTGTGCTCCTTCATCTTGTCAAGGGAAAATAGTGTGGAATTCAGAGGTAGGGATGTGCATTGGCACAAACTTCAATGCTTTTTGAAAAGCAGGGCTAGAGACAAGAAAACACTCTCCCTCACGAGGGAAGCAAGGAGGTAATTTTTCTGCGAAGAGAATTGCTTTTGTGGTGACTTCTCTCTGGAAAACAGAGCTCCCTCAGCCTGGGAGGATGCTCCTCTGTAATCCCCAGGACTCTTTCATAAGAATTCAGCAATACTGAAAGTCATCCTCTTCTATGTCATTTTTTGCCGCTGAATCAATTTGGAACCAGAGGGCCCAGGATACTTCTTGCCTCTCTTGGGAAGGATATTTAGAATGGATCTTGTCTAATGATCCTCACCACACTTTCTCTGGGATTGGAAAAGGCTGCCCTGTACCTCTGGACCAGACCTTATTTACCAGCTTTGTAGTTTTTCTTACATTAAGTCCCAGCCCACTTCTTTCATCCTACCCAGGCAAGGGAAGAGTTATCAAGATTTCTTTAGACTCTAATTTAGAGTACTCTGGGCTCATACTCTTCCACCTCCCAATATCTTTCAAGGACCATCAAAAATGCTATTTTTTTCCTGGTACTTTTTCTAGTGCTCTGGGACTCGATATATGCAAAGTGTGATTTTCAGTTCATGAATATGAGGACAAATAACTAGATTACCATGACTTCAGAGTCATATTGTGTTGGAACCCAGGGGGTTCCTATGATGCCTTTGGCCGACCCAAAACCTGGTCAGGAGGCTTTTCAGCCTTGCCAGAGGTGTCAGAGACCCTGGAATGATACTAAAAATACCTGTAACTCTGATTCTAACCCATGGAACAGGTTGTCAGCTTTGTATGAGGAATTTCAGGTCACAAAAACTTAGATAGTAAAGTANATATTGGTCATGATCATGGTCATTAGATCAGAGTCAACTTCTAGGCTAACATTTAAATTGTGATTTGGTTCATCACACGTGGCAGCTTTGGCAGAAACCTTTGTTACATGTTCATAAACTATCAATGCCAGGAAATTGCTGTGGTGTTGGGATATATATGGCATAGGACTCTATCTACTTTTTTATTTATAAACAAGCTGTTTTCCTGTGCAGCTTCACACCACAGCTCACACAGACTGAATTACACTATATAGATTATGCAAAGAAAATAATATTATTAATAATAATAATAAATAAAAGGTCTGAGCTTCTTCCCATTCTGGACAACTTCAAAGGTTCCAACAAGCCAGGTCAAGAGGAGGATCCTACAATGCTGTAACTTTTCTAGAACAAGCAGAAAACATTTGTAATACTTGGCTACCACCTCTTCTGTCGCCCCGCACTTCTCTGGCACATGGAGATTTGTGCAAATGGGGACAGGAAGAACAAACACGTTTAAAACTACAGCTCCATCCATATTCATCCAGAAGGCACATTTTTCTGGATATGGGATTTTTTTTTTTTTTTTGCTTTATTTTATTTTGCCAGCCCTGTGTTAGATGTAGTTCTGATTATAACCTGACCACCAAGCTCCCCAAACTGAACTCCTGCACTGATTAAAAGTAAAAGCAGTGTGTTTATGAAAGCCAGCAAATCTGTGAGTCAAAAGACGACACCTTACCAAAGGGTCAGAATTTGATATAAGGAAGAAAACATCCAAAAGCATGGAAGAAATGCTAGTCCTTTGGTAGAGAGATTCTGTTGCCGATACAAATCAGAGATTAATAATTCATTTCTTTACAGACTTTCTACTCTTGACTCTAAGGAGGTAAGATAGTTTGAGAGCCCCATAAAGACAGGGGGAAATATTATAGATTTCCTACCTTCTGTGCATTTTAAACCAATTGCCCTCAGTAGGGTGGGAAGGCCTCCCAGGCTCGTGGCTGAAAACAATTCTGAATGCTTAATACAAAATTTAATGTCCATTAGCTGGGAGAGAAAGAGAAAAAAAGGTGCTACCAAATTAATGCTTCCATTCATATATATCAATTTGTAACAGCATATTTGATCAAGGGATAGAGAAGAGGAAAGTTGCTTAGCTAAATTTCAAACTTTCTAATAGGGTTGCAATTTAATATCATTTTCCTACTCTATTACTTGTCCAGCATGTTGTATGTGATGAAATATTTCACCCTGATTTTTAACATGCTGTTAAATGCTGGAGACAATGGAGGGAGGCATTTACTGCAGGAGGTTCCCTTTACACCTTGCCTGGTTACAGATTCAGCTAATAACACATTGCCTGCTCCTCAATATAGGGCAGATGATTATACAGCCCATGTACTCACTGACATTTCTGTATTCCTTGCATGGAGCAGAATATTCAAGAGCTAAAGCAGTGTAAAAGTTGGTTTTTTTCCCTTGACATGTTCAGACAGGGTTTTGGGGAGTTAGCTACTGAAGTGGGGATGATACAGCTGAAATATTAGCATTCATTTTCTTATGCTAGGTAGTAATGTTGCTACTGAATTTCTTTTATTGAAGACTCAGTTTGTCTTTTACTGAAGTAGTAAAAAGCCTAAACACCTGCCCTGAAGTCTGGAGTTATATTCCAGCTAATAATATTTTGAATTTTTGCAGAGTGAGCTGTTGCATAGCTCTGTGTGTTGAACAATCACTTGCCTGTATTTTCACTCTTCAGGAAAAAAATCCAAGTCTTTATTCCATGTCTTTCACTGTGTGGCACTACCTACTTTCATATCTTAGCGTCTGAAAAATATTTATTTGTCTTCATAAACTTGGATAAATTTCATGAGAAGTAAATAGTATTAGATTGATGGATCACAGAGAAATCAAGCAAAAATCTAATGCAGTATCTAACTCCACTCCTTAAAAAATAATATTATCAGCAATTAGAGACTCTCTTGTAGTCTTCCTGTACACAAACAGACCTAGAAAATTACAAAATACTCCCCACGAAAACCACCTTCACACTATAAGTTGATAGCTATGGATCATCTCATCACAGTCTTCTGTTGAAAGAGCTATAGGTGAAGCACCTGTCTTATCTTTAAAGATCAAACTTTATATTTATTTTTTTTATAACACCACCATTTACTTTAGATTCAGTCTATAAACTTCAGCAAAGGCTAATATTTACACTTTTTTTGTTTTTATTTTGCTTTTCTGAAATCACTACCAGAACAAAAGAAAATGCCACCGTAATAAAAAAAAAGTAATAAATCCATTGAAAACACACAAAAGTCATTTCTCAGATCTTCACCTTATTTATAACCATAAATTTACCCACAGAAAAAGTATTATGTCACAGTTTTATCAGAACCAAAAGACACCACCAGTTTTCAAACTGCAGTGGTTTCCTGCTACAGATATTAGTGATTCTGATTTGTTCTAGAAAGAAAATTAAGCAAAAATTAAACATAAAAAATAAAATAAATGCAGTCTACAAGGAAAATTTACAAAATAGCAGCCTATGTTTTTCACAGTCCAAAGACATTGGTTTAGCACAGAAATGAGAGTAAAGCAAAATACACAGTTCTCTCTTCTGTTTCTTTATGGTAGGTAATTTTTGTAAACATAGCAATTGGTTTGTCCATTAGCTTGATAGTAATATCAACTTATTTTCATTTAATGCCTGTAATGGTTGCATATTCCTGACAAATGTGTTGCTATGCAGTGGTTTACTGAAAAGAAAACAGCAAAAAAAGAAAAAAAAATCCAATTCCAATGCAACCATCCATGTTTAAAACAACCTTTTCTTCATTAGAGCTGCCCAAACCTGCTCTTAAAGAATGAACAAGTCATAATCAACAGTGGTGGTTTCAAGAGTAAAAGAAGAGGTCAAACGAGCCCAGGCATATGTATATTTACAGACTTTGGCTGATGGATGACTTGAAGTACCCTTGGAAGCAGGAGAAAAGGCAGAGCTTTCTGCTGTTTCATCACCTGGAGCTGCCTCAAGCAGATGATGAAAGGATGGATTCCCAGCACTGAGCTCCACAGCTCGCTCCCTAACAGATCTGCACTGTCTGTGGCTGCCACTCCTCCCAGAGCAAGCCCGTCGCCGGCAGCTCCCACCATCCCCAAGTTCCTCATAAAACACCCAGGAAAATCTTTCTACGAGAGCTTTCTGTGAGAAATGCTGCAGATGACCACGCCATGGCAGAGCAACATTTTTTAACCCAGAGGACCTACATTGCAGTCTTTATGAAAGATTCTTTTCAGGCAAAGGTATGACTGACTTTGCTTAAAAAAAGGATGCAAGGGGATGCCAGTTTTTTCAAAATTCTTCCTTTCACAAGATGGAGGTTAGAAGCAGGCTCAAATAAGATGTTGTTCATTATAAATCTTAGGCCCTTAGGTGCTACTGAATGGTAGAAAAACAAATACATTGATAGATCACATAGTAGAATAATGCTATCTCCACACACTCAGGGAAGTGTTTGGGGTTAGCTTCCTTCTTATTTTCACACATTTGGGGGGTTGCTGTGTACATCGAGGCCATATCCCAGTTATTGAATTCACATCCAAAAAACAAAAAAAAGACAAAATCCGCTTAAACAACTGCATCTGCTGGCAAGGACAAAAGATGTTCTGTGGCTGCATTTTGTAAACAACATAAGGAGCAAACCAGAGAGGGTGTTCCAGCTGACGAACACAACCTCACAGCTGTGCTGAAGAACAACCCCTTGATCCTGCACAGAGCCTCCTCCAGCACAACTGTGCTAGAAGAACTCACCTAAGGAGAGAGAGTAGTCTGATCTTGCTATTAATTATTTGTCTTTATTTAGTTTGTATTTTAATGAGACAACGGTGAAAGACCAAGCCCACAAACAAATAAACAACCCAAAATGGATTTTAAAGCTCACTGCCCTTCCTCCCTACTTCTTTTCATTTTAATGCTTGGATTTTCTTCTTCATCTATTGCTGCAGAAGAATTCCACAGCTTGACGGGCCTCAGTCACACTTGAAGATGAGCCACTAAGATGCCCAAGTCATCACCCGTGTTTTAAGTGGTCGTTTCCTCAAACAACACTTTAATAAGCAGCTTGAAGTTATTGGAGATAAATGAGTGGTAAGAGGGCAGGAATGAAGACAAATGTGCCAGATGTGGAAGACAGAGCTGGAAAAGGCAGGTGTGTGTTGAAGGAAGCTCGCAGACAAGGAGGCTGCTGAGGAGAGACGGATGCAGATGGAAACTGAAACAACTAAATGGATTAAAGGAGCAATGAGGAAGAAACTAAAAAAGACTTCATAAGAGATTTATTCTACAGGCAAAAAAACTGGAGATAAAAGCTCTTCAGGACCATGAAGAACACTAGGAAAATGAAAGGTTAGACTATGACAAAGAGAGAAGCTAAAGAAATTACAGTACAGGCTATGAAAACATCAGAGGCTGAGTAGGAATTCTGAGACAATGGTGAAATAGAATTATGAGAAACAAGGGCTGTTGAACAGGAAACAAATAAAACAGGAGTGAACAATGCTTCAAAAATTAAGGATGAAATTGTGCTTTAGGAGAAAAAATGCAAAATATGGACTATATAGGTTACACAATGCATACATTCAGGTCACAATAGGCTGAGGGTGATAGCAGAAGGAGATGATTATTTCAGGATGATCCTTTCATGTCATGTTTTAGTCAAAGCTCCTGGCTCAGCCTGGGGAATAGGCTGAGCTAAAGGTGACCCTTGTTTTTGTCCTAGGGGACAGCTAAGATAGAAGAGGAGTGGTTCAGTAGACACACTCACTTTAAGAAAGATGCTTATAGATTACATTGAACTAGAGAGGGTTTGGCAGGATTTCCTCAGCCTTTTCCTAGAGAGAAATCAGGTTTACTTTGGATTCGATCTCAGAGTTGGGTGCAAACATGCCCTTTCAGACAACCTTTCAAAGCAGGGCCACTCCCTGCCCTGGATCAGCCTCCAGGCAGACCAGATTGTTTTCACCTTATCTTGGAAAAACTTTCCAGTTGGAGGCTGTCAATAGGGAATCAGGATGAATCCTGCAGAGCATGATGCAACCCAGGTCAGACATTGAGGTAAAAGGGTGCCAGAAAAAGGAAGTAACCATGAAAAACAAACAAACAAACAAACAAACAAGCACAGTGAAAGAATTAATTGCACATTCTGGTTCAGTTATCCTGGGAACAGACAGAAGCTTTTCACAATCATCATCATCACTGTGTAACAGAACCACTGTCTTTTTAATGACAGTAGATTAGGACAACACAAATCTTCTACCAAATATTTCACATGAGTAAAACTGTGGTGTCCACTGTTCCTTTAAAGCCAAAGAGCAAATTTTAAAGGCATCTGTATTGCCACCAGTGATAAACAACAACACTGAGAGTCTAATTGCCATGAACCTAAGCAGTAGTCAGTCTCCTGTTTTGTTTCCATTTACTTCAAAATTATGAAATTGATATTGAAAGAGCCAGCCAGTTTGTTGTAGAAATTAATGGAAAGAATTTATGTTAATTGACACATTTAGAGAAATCACGGAGTGAGAATTATAAATAATGGGGTTTTTCAGAAAGCTTTTGAAAATGGATTTATAGTAGGAGGTCATTTAGGTGATAACCAAAACATAGACTCCAAAATTTCTGAACCTGGGAACAGCAGATATAATTTTGAGATGAGGAATCCATCTGTGGTTATGATTATATTAGGGCTTTTTTATTTTTATTTTTTTTTTACAAAAGGCAAATCGTTCAAGAGCAGTGTTTCTGATGAAAAAAGTAAAAATATATCACGTTTAGAGTCTCAGGATCTTTATGTGAAAAAGCATGGAACCATACAGTAAGTTTGTGTTTCCAAGTAATCACCTAGTTATAAAGACAACATTGAAAATAAACTAATGAAATTCCAAGGTATTCTAGGATGGCTGTTTTATTCTGATCAGTGGTAGATTGCACTATTGACCAAGTGTCAGACACAGAGCAATGCAGTGATTGAATAAAAGTGGATACATAATCGGAGCAGAGAACTTTGCCAGGACCAGCTCTGTTCCTTTTCCTTTAATACCAAAAGAAACCTTCTCTCATTTCCCCTTCCCTTCTCTTTGCCAGCCACACCCTCATTCTCCTGGAGAGAGCAAATACATTTCCATTCACCCCCTCCTGTTCTTCCACTGCTGCCCCCAGATAAAATAATGCAAGGTGCCTTAGCTGGAGACACTGATGAAATGTTGGAGAGCAGATATTAATCTGTTATCTGTTCTGTAGGTGTGAGATGTGATGAGGATGACAGAGGATCCTGCTCTGCAGGCCTTAAGTAATTTGAGCCAAAGATATTTAGATCTGTCTTTGGACACTGCAAATCAGTTATTATGGGAGGGGGAGAGCCCTTGGGAAACCTACCTTGAACCATATTTCAAATGCCAGGGGACTTGCATGAAAATTGGGTAATGAATGAAATTCTGATTGCAGAAAAATCGCTTAGGGACGTGCCTGCTGTTGCATGCCACTGCTCTCTATGTAAACCCTAAATGCTTAATGATGTAAACTTTTGTACTGCAGATTTTGTAATGCATTCTCTCCTTCAAACTGCTTTTTCCTCTTGGGCAAGGGGGGTGTCGGTTGGAATACTAGTTTTGTCCGCTGGAAAAAGATAAATAATTCAGCAGCTGCTGTGATGGTTTAATAGCACACAAGACCAGGTGTGAAGGAAGTAAACTTTCTCTCTGGGATGCCAGAGTTACCCTTACAGAGAAGCAACAGTATGTCTAGGCTAAGCTGTTGCCAGGTCTTAAGCAATATATTAACTTCCCAAGAAGAGATGTCTTTGTCATTCCACCTAGAATTTATTGTGCAGTGCTTTGTCAGGATTTAGTTCCAGTGCAAGGAATTTCTTTCTTATCAAAGTCAGAAAGACTGGACTCTACTTCTTCAACCCAGCATTGCTTAAACCAGAGCTTCAAGATCCATCTGGGGCATTGCGTTTTTGTAAGGGCTTTTACAACGTAGATATTGGGGGTTCTTTTGCCCTTCCCCATCCTGAATGTCGGGGTTCCTGCGGCTGAATATCAGCCAGCTCAGCACTGGCCCTACAGAGCTGTCCATGCACGCAGGGCTGAGCCACCCCTGGCAGGCTGGGTGACACCTGCTCACCTTCCCAGCTGCAGACTGTCTGAAAGACAAAGCATGCTGCCATTTGGCTCTCTTATTCTATTATGTATTATCAGAGGTGTGGAGATGGAGAAGTGCAGGGGGAGGACGGCAAAATTGGAAATTTGAGCAGCTCAGAAGAAATACATGAAGAATTTAAAAAATGTAGAAGGAAAAGGGGACAGTTTTCCTTACTGGCAAGTGGCACAAAAGCCAGATGGGGAAGCATCACAACTTTTACTGATCACTATTTGGTATTAAATTAGTCTGTTTCCTAAACTAAATCATTAACAGCTGAAGGTTTGATTAAGAAGAATTCTGTGTACCTTGATACATTTTTCTGTATGAAGGAAAAGCTGTTCTATGAGAAAAAACCTATCCTCATATTTTAGGCAGCTCTAGCTTTCATATTCAAATGCATAATGGAGATTTATTTTCCAAATAAAACAATATTTTCTTCCAAGCCTATTTCACTGACCAGGCACAGAAAAAGTTGTGTTGTGGGCTTTTTGTTCATTTTGTTTTGTTTTGATGAATAAATATACGATCTCTCTTTTACAGACTGAAAAACTGTATAAAATTGAAGCCATCTGCCTCAGACAATGACAGAAATGTTGGCGAGAGAGAAATACCTGTTGCCCAAATCTGCTGCTAAATTGCTAGTCCACAGCAATTTACTCTGTATGCCAACAGCTTTATTTCCCACTATATCTTTTTATCCAGCACCCAGAGTAAAAGACTTGTGGTCATTTCAGTGGCACACTAGGCCTGAAATGTCAAGAAATACCTGAGAACAACAGCAAAATATTTTATTTCTTTAATTCAGGGGATGAAAATACAAGTAATGTGATTAAAACACGCTGAGATTTAGGAAAGGCTGTTCAGTCAGGATAATTCCAGTTCCTACACCCTATATTTCCCATCATTGCTTGAGACTCAGGCATGGAGACAGTCAATTTCTTTTTGCTGCCACTAATAGATGAATTAAGGTGAATCATAAGAAAAGAACAGGTATGCATTTATCTGAACTTCTAAAAAAATCAGATTCACTGCATTATCACTCACTGTGTGCTCACTTCGAACAAGTGAATTCCCATGGCAAAAATGTCACCAAGAGCAAGCTTTAAATAAGAATTGAGACAGTTAAGAAAAGTAAGTTTCTGGAGTACTGCATGCCAGTACTTAGAGCTGACAGATAACTGTAATCTAACATTAGCACAACTACAATCAGCGAACCAGAATTTTTCTTCTTTTTTTTTTCCGTTTGATTACATGACAAGCATTCATTTTCATGTCTGTACCAGATCTGTGCAGAATTAACCCCATATTTCAGAGTAATGTTGTTTTATTTGATTTTTGTTATTGCATGTGTTATCCGTTAAGCATTGTTATTGTATGTTATGGTTACAGCCCCTCAAGTATTTCTAAATACAACATATCAGCTTACACTCCTGGGAAGCCAAATATGTCTGGGAATGTAGAGAAGAAAACAATGGATGGTGAGACTTGCAAATGTGGCAAAGACTGCAGGGTTGCTACTGTTGGTGTCTTCTAACTCAAATGGATGTAGGGGCTTTTGTTCTAAACTGCAATAACTCTATGTCAAGCTAAAATTAAATTTACCATGGATTTGGTTTTAGTTGTATTAGTGGACTTTGGCCAGGAACATCCACAGAAATAATTTCTTTCTTCCACTAGTGCTGAGGACTATCAAAGAATTGGAGAATCTCAGAATGGTTTGGGTTGGAAGGGACCATAAATATTATCTCATTCCAACCCCCTGTCACATGCAGGGACACTTTCCACTAGACCAGGGTGCTCAGAGCCCCATCCAGCCTCCACTTCCAGGGATGGGATGTCCACAGCTTCTCTGGGCACCCTGTGCCAGTGCCTCACCACCCTCACAGGGAAGAATTTCTTCCTAATATCCAATCTAAACCTGCCCTCCTTCATTTTAAAGCCATTCCTTCTTGTCCTGTCACTACATGTCAACAGTCTCTCTCCATCTTTCTTGTAGGCTCCCTTCAGGCGCGGCAGTGAGGTCATCCCAAAGACAATATCTATGGGTACATGAAAACAGGACATGTAAACCTAATTTCTGATTTGTTATTAAAATGTAATAACCTTTATTTAACCCTCAAGTATGTCATCCACTGTGAGCCCTTAGCAGAAATTAATTGTGTGGCTTCACTGGGGATATGAGTGGTTCCACTCATTTAATTTTTATTTCATGATAGGGCAACAGGTAAACTAACATTTAAATATATATGTTGTATTTATGCGTTTGTACACTATCCCAGAAAACAGGAAAGAACAGAGAGAAATATATTGGATCCATCAAAAGTTGAATGGGAAAACTGAGGTATTTTTTAATGGCAAGTTTCAGAGGCATTGCACTAAAAGTAGGTGTTTTTTTGAGGGGAAAAAAATATGTATCTCAGAAGTGAGCCTTTAATTAGGTACACAGGGGAAGAGGTTGAATATCAATTTAAGCTTTAATGTGTCTCTCTGCCAAAGAGTAACCAACCTCTTCGTCTGGGTGTTCAAGGGCAAACATCTAATTTCTACTGGTGTCAAGGACAGGCAAAAACCTCAACATCTCTCTGCAATAAGTGGTTTCTCCATAGACACAAATACCACCAGGTCCAAGGGAGTGACTCCCTGTGCCACAGGCTGCCTCGTGGGCTGATGCCAACAACCTTTCCCACACTATCAGCACTGCCCCTACAACCCCAAGCCAACCTTTTGGTGTGCAGCTGCCTCAGTTTCCCCGCCTCCAGAACAACATTGATTGTAGCAGAGCAACAACATCAGGCTGCTGTCACGTTGATAAGTGGCTCAGAGATCCCTGAATACGTGCTAACTTGGCACAAAAGTGTGTATTTACAAATGAAGATGCATCCCATTGTTATGAATATTGTGTATTACAGGCTGCTCGAATTATCAATTTAACGTGCACGAAGATTCAATCAAAGCTGTTTAAGACCTTGAAAAAGACGCTGCTCTGTGTACATCCTGATAGGCCAAGTGTTGATTCAGCCTACAGGCACGCACAAATAATATCTCGAGTCATTAGGGTCTAGCTTTTTTAAAAAGCAGTTTTCAAACTTTGAAAAATCCTTTCTATGCATGATCTGTGAGTTGCCTTCTACATTGGGAGCTGATAAAATGCAGGAATGTTCACATTCATGAGACAATAGCTCTGACTGAATGCTGTAAAATGAAATAGTCTCTTTCAGTTTTTCCTTTCAAAAGGAAAATTGCATAAATAATACATTTGGGCCTTGCAATACAAAACAAGCACAATAGCTACTTTACAGCTTTCATCAAAATGAAGGCCATCTTTTTCATTTATATTATGAAACTGGTAATACAATATCATCATCTCTGATTGGCTGAAATCACCTAGACGGTGAGCTCTCCTTTCCAGATAATGCCACTCACTCCCTGTGTCAATGGAATGTGTAATGGTGGGACATATAAGACAAATTTTTTGTCATTGGTTAGCAATGAAGCTTAAAAAAAAAAGTAATAATGGAGATTTATTGAGGAATACGCAAAGCTTCACACTGAAAAGGAGTAAGACAATATCTGAAATGTTTCTGTATTCCCTGTCAATATTTTTCTTCTTCATTTGTGTTCCTCTGCATCCTTAATATGCTCCTTTTCAAAGGGGAGAGAATATGCAATGATGGAAGGGGTACCTTACTTTCAGAAAGACTTTGTGATAAAAGGCGTATCCTTAATTTCCAGGTTCACATTAGATGGATATCATGCCACCAGACAGAGAAAAAACCCAAAAGATAACCCCAAAAAAGGGAAGCATTTAGGAGGTGTCCCAAATGGGCAGAGCTGGAGTAGTTTGTGCTCCATTCCCACCATCCAGAGGGATGTTTCGCCTGCTCCCCATTCACAGCTAAAGCTCTTTCTCTGACAGCTCTCTTTGCCTCTCACTCTGTTCCTTGCCTTTCATTTATTGACCTCAGTCTTGGACTAAACCTGACACTGAACCAAACATGGAGCATGACTAATCACACCAATCTATTCTCAGCCATCCTTAGGGAATTCTCAGGCCCTCGCAGCTACAGTTATTTTGCATTTCCCTAGCTCCTTCCTGTATCACGAGAGAATATGACATCATGTCTGGGTAAGGGATGATATTTTCTTTCATATGAGCTTTGCTCTACCCTTCATTTTCTCTCTCCATCGTAGTGGCATTCTTTATTTCTCAGATGTATTCACAAATTACACATCCTGAGCTGATTTTTCTCCCTCATGGCGACCTTTCAGAATAGGATGTGCACCCAGAATGAAAACCAAAGCAAAAACGCACCAACAGTGTAGATGTCAGCTGAGACAGACATGTGGTAGAGCCATCTCTTAGACTGCAGAGAAGCTGTTGGTATTTTCTGACAAGTTTTGTTCAGGTCTGCTCCTACCCACAAAGCATTCCACTGGAACCAGGAGTACACTAATTGTTAAATGTGCTGGCTTTAACATGCATCAGGTTTACAGAACATTTCACCAGCCTTTCCCAGACAGCTCTCTATGAAGCCACATATCTAAATGTTACGGAAGAAGCAAAACCAGCTCAGAATGAGCAATATTTTGTTCTTGCTGTGGACATTTCAGCCCATCTTGCTGTATGTTTGCTAGGTCTTCCTTAGTCAGACTGGCATATGCAGAGTTGCCTTTGGGAGTCCCTGGGTTTTGTCCAAGGTCTTTGACTACACCTCATTAAGACCTTGAAAGGATTCACTGTGCTGAGGCATCCCACCGGCCTATTTAGAGGCCAGCGCAATGTGCTGAGTTAAAAACAAGACCTACCTGACCTATGTGACACAGCAATTCCTTGAGAATAATTTCTCCATTACTGCACCTTGACTTTTCCCACTGTAAAATGAAATTTGGCTTCTCTGTGAGTGTTTTGAGCACGACCTGCCATTTTTATTGATGGCATTAGGCCAGA
Organism: Bombycilla garrulus; assembly: GCA_013400315.1. NCBI lineage: Eukaryota > Metazoa > Chordata > Aves > Passeriformes > Bombycillidae > Bombycilla > Bombycilla garrulus. The sequence goes on along the minus strand of VXBU01000405.1, from coordinate 2,174,034 downwards.
TATTGTTTAACTAAACCCCAGTTGTGTTCGAGATGGGAGAGTGTGCTACTAAACTTCCATGGTTAGTGCAAACCCTACCGAGGGCTCTGTTTCTTCTGCACTTAATCACTCTCTCATTGATTTACAATTCTATTTCCTGCAAGGACAGACTTTCCTTGTTGTGTTTATTGAATTCAACAGTATGGGTTCATAATCCTTCTCTTTTCTCACTTTAACATTAGAGAGAGTGGAAGCTTCTCACTTTCAAGCTGGGAGCTTTCAGTTCCATCACTAAATGCAGCTGGAACAGAAATTCCTACCTTAACTTTTAAAATTGTATTTTCCCCATCAGATGAACAAGCCCAAATCTTCCAGGCAGGCACTAAATTCAGGCATTCTAAATCCACATCTGGAAACTGAACATTGACACATATCTTCTGGGCAAAGCTGCAGCTATTAGATGTTATTTGAATGCCAAGGTCAACCATTAAAATTATTCCCTCTTCCACATCATTATAATATTGTACTACAAATGTCATCAGGATTGTGACATGGATTGTAAGACTATAACATTAATTTTCAGCTGGTTTCCAATTATATTTCTTTCACTGTGGAAGTAGTGGCTCTGATTTGATAAAGAATAGTGCTGTGTCAGTACCTGGGAAAGAGAATTGCAGAGGAAAGATCCCAGGTGCTGAGAATTCACCAGGAGAACTCTGTCCCTTGAAAAATTCATCTTGGTCCTGGTCAAATACCAACACGTGTCCGTTGAGGTATAAAACTAAAATGTACATGATCAAATAGCCCATGGACCATTTCACAAAAGGTGTTTGCAGCACATTTCTGGTTCTGTAGATATTTCTCCTCTACCTCACTGGACACAGAATTCTTCACTCTTTTTGTACCAGTCCCCAGCACGGTGCTGAGACAGAATGTCCTGGTTCCCTTTGCTCTCCTTTTTCTCTGGGCTCTGCAGTTGCAGATCCTGCCCTGATGTGGAGACCACGGCACAAACACAGGTATTTCACTTTAGTCACTTCTGCTCAGCCAAAAGCTCTTTCAAGGTTCACTCTTAGCAAGAGCCTTACAGTAAACTGCCAGCAGAGAGGGAGTTTACAGGGAGCAGTCAATGCCCTTGAGGGAAAACTAAAAAGGTTTTTGAAGAAGCAGTATCTGAGCAGAAGAGGCTTAAAACATGTTAGATGTGGATTTGCCCATTCTGCTTGATGTCAAACAAGAACCCTTTTTTCCTCAACTCACACTTATGGGTGTAGAAACGTGATGACTGTGTCTCTGTTGAGGACGAGACAAGAGGACTCCTTGATTCAAGGAGTGACCTGTAGCACACAGGTAAAACCTTACAAAAGGAAGGCCTTGTAAAACCATGGATCAGACCTGCTGCTTTGGCTAAATAGAAAAGGATGGTGGAAAAGTGACTCAGCTGAATTAGAGGTAGAAAAACAAATTATGTAACCGTTGCGTGTTCACACCGTAGTTTACGGTGGTTAGTTGAATTACGTTTGTTAGGATTTAAAATTATATAACTGATAACTGGCTAACTGCTTTAAAAAGACTGGTTTTTACAATCAAGGAGCTCTCTGCCTGAAGACCCTGTGTCGCTACAGACCCTCAGCTCGCAGTAACCTGGAGATGAAGCGTGGTGTGGAGGGTGAACACTTCATGCCCTGTCAGAGGAAGTGCTTTTGCAATCAGCTGCACAAGCAGTCCTGTGAAAACCTCTTCTTTCCCAAACAGGAGGGGTGAAAAAAATGGGTTTTTTTTGTTTGTATGACCCATAGCACTGTGATCACTCCCAGGTTTCTCCCTGCTAGTGCTAACTCTGAAAAGGGAAACCGCAAGGCAATAGTGAAATATACTTCCTACTTTTGTACCTTATGGGCTCTTTGGGGTTTTGATTACATCCTCTACTACTATTTTTTTACATCCTACTACTGCTATTACTCACTCACCACCTCCTAATCATCCTGAAATGATGATGACATTAACAGCAATTAACCAGCTCTCCTCTAAAAATGCACTATTTGATTGTGTAACAGTTAGGAGAAGCGAAGACAAATAACTTAATTAGTCCACACTTGATCTTTTCCTACCTCTTTCCTGAGGGAGAGGCCAGAGCTCGAGGGGTGAGGAGGAAATATGTTACAAAAAATTCTTAGTGTTAGACTATGAAAATCCTGGTGAGTGGGTATTAATAGCAAGCAGTCAGCTCACGGAGAAGACAAATTGTGTCTCAGCAGAACAAAACTGAACGCATGTGGAAAAACAGTACCTCCTGAAAAGCACAATAAATTGTGCTATGAACCCTCCAGCCTTTAAACAATCCTGTAACATAATAAATCTTCGGTTACTCCTTGTATCAAAGGTTCTCAACTCTTCTGTTGTGTCACACATTTGAAGGCACAATCTAAACAGCACTTTAGAGTACAAGTTACCAGCAGGTGAGGTTCAGGCTCGTCTCAGGCTCAAAGTACAAGCCAGAAAACTGTGCCCCATTTCTGCTGGTACAACTGTCTTAGAAAAAAAGCCATAAAGCACTGGAGGGGCAAGGAGGAAAGGGAGAAGAGGAGGGTTAGGGAAAAGGGTTAGGGAAAAGGGAGAGGAGGAGTTGGCAGGGACCCCAGAGAGCAGGCAGTGACTCCTGGAGGCACTTGGGCAGTGGTGATACAGCAGCAGGTGTTCAGGGAAAAGTCAAAAGCTGAGAGGGATACAATACAAGGGAGACTTGGCATCAAGAGCTGCAAATCACTGATCTAAAACAAAACTGTCATTCAGAAATTGTTTCTCAGTCTCTGTAGTGGACTTATGATTTGCAGCTTTCTTCAACTTTTTAATTGCAAATATTCAAGTTCCTTGTTTAACAACTGGCAAGCCAGACAAACCCTCATCTAACAAGATTAAAGTCTTTTGTTTTCCTTAAACACCACTCTAAGCAAGAGCATATGGTCTTTAGGGTACAAAACTTTTTGCTTTTATTAAAAGTATGGAAGGCATTATGCTTTCCCCTTAATCTTAGTTAATTCATTCAGCTTAAACACTTCAAATGGTGAAGAAATTTAACTTCTTTTTACAGCCTCATGAATAGTCTTGGTTTTTTACCTCTCTGCTCTCTGTCTTTGCCTTCTTGGTAAATCTGAGTGGCCAGCAGGTTAGACTTCCACCTAAGAGGAGCTTCACTCACTTTTACTGCTAAAGGTGCAGGCACCAAAGAGCTCAGAGCAGCAGGTACATCCAGGGCCCAGAGGAGAGAGGGAACTCATCCAGTCCTTCCAAACCCATCATCTTCTGCCAGATAACACAAACTGATGGCAATCTGTCCCACAATCCCTGCACTTTTATTTGTGCAACTGCTCAAAGGTGACCAAGGGTAAGTGTCTGGGCAAATGCCTTCAATGCAGACATCAATCATTTCTGCTCAAAGAGACATTGGGGGTGTCCATTAAGGGTCCATCCCCATTTGTGCAATCTGTGGGTCCTTCAAGCTGAGATACACAAAATATTGACTGAATTTTGTATATTGAAATTTTCAGAGGCTGTGAGAACAAGTAGCTCCTCATCTCTGCTCTAAATTCCTATAATGCAAGTAGCTTTTGGCTGTAAACCCTGTCTTAGCTCGTGTGTTTTCTAGTTTAAATTTTATACCTGAAATACACATAGATTGCATTAGAATTGTTTTTGCTGAACAGAGAGATCATTATTCCTCATATTGATGATCCCATCACATGAACTTGGGTGCCCAGGAAATCTCTGGAGCCAGTACCCAGAAGCTGCTCAGAGCAGGAGTCCAAACTTGGTGCTCACCCCTTGGTGCATCCTCCAGGACTCCTTGACTCCAGAGGGTGTCCAGAGAGGAAAGCCATTTGGAAAACTAAAAGGAGCAAAAGCAACCACTGGCAATGAATCTGTTGTTGAAATCCTGATATCAAACATCATCCGTGTCATTTCACAAAGCAACTTCAACCCCTGGGTTACCTACACCAGCTTCAGCTAAGCAGTAACAGGTTCACTTTCATCCCTGTTCTCATCTAAATGTCTAAGTCAGAAAACAAAGATAAGTGACAGAGAAAGACGCAGGTAAATAGTTGCCATTGTGAGATATCTGAAACCAAATTGGGCTAAATTTCTTGGAGATTCTATATGTGTTTTTGTGCGAGCAATCCCATGAAGCTTTTTTTTTTATTAGTTTTTGGCATTTGCTCTCATAATCTTCCAGACACTTTAGAGATGCTTGTCACCATGTCAAAGGCAAAAAAAAACCTCTGCCTTCCAAGCAAATGCTCCTACTGGACATGTGCTATCAAAACACATTCAACAGAAGATCATGAACATAGTGGGGGAGTGCCCATAAATACAAGATTTTTTGGGAAAAAAAAGATAGAGGGCATTTCCTGAAAAGGGACATTATATATTTCCATTTCCGCAGTTATGCCGTGCTTAAATCAGAAAGAACATCTCTCCACTTATTCCAAGCTAATTCTGAAAATACTATATATTCCCTGTTTGCTTTCCTGTCTTTGCTGTGGGTGGCCGAAAATGGTTCACTGACACTTCCAGGTGAAGCCACGTAGACATTTGACTTCAGTGTTTTTACATGAACCCCCCCCTCGTTTTCTGTTTGGGGATCAACACATCAGCCATGTCCAACAACAGCTCACAGAAAAGATTGGAGAGCAGATTGTACATCAAAAGCTAAGTAAGAAAACAATTAACAAGCAAGAAATTAAATCATTAGAACTCATCAGTATTTTGCCCAAAATATTTCTTCGTAATACTTCACTCTTTCTTACTGCTCTAACCACAAAGCACGTTTCACAGGATGATAAATTACATTATCTTCATTTTACAGATGGGAAACTGAGGCAAAGGAAAGCAAATAGACTTTCTCAATGAATTGATAATAGGAAACTTATTTTCTGACTCTCAGTCTGGCAGTCTATTCAGTAGACTATCCTGTCTTTAATTCCTATTTGAAAAGGGTGAAAGAAATAAATGTGCTGTTATGTTAGCTTTTGCAAATCCATTTTCCCTTAGCACCAAGACAAAAAAAAAAAAAATAAAGAAAAGCAAGAGTCAAATGCTTCAAATAGTTAAAAATATTAAAGCACACAATAAGACTATTTAGCTGCATTTACAGCTGGCAGGAGACTCTGACATCCTATTTTTATTTTATATTTTTTATAGCTAAAGATTTCATTGTACTACCTGAAAATCATGGTAGTTTGCCGACAAGCTTCCTGCTTCAAGTGCTCATTTTCAAGCCAACTGTATTTGAAAACAATGTTTGGCACTGAAAATAAGCAGAGATATAAGAAAAATATTAAAATCGCTATGGGAGTGACAGGAAAAAATGGAGTGAGACAGATTCCTCCAGCCTGATCCTTTATGATTCTTTTCTAGTTATTGAGTATATAAATTTCAATCCCCTAGTACAGCTGAGGGGGGAGAAAAATACATGATTATCATATCACTCAAAGCTGCATAACTTTAAAATCAGCTCCAATATAAATTCACTCTCTATAAAATGACTTTTAATATTCTTTTCCTTAACATAAGTATTAAATTTTGTATGATTAAAAATTTATTTACTCTCTCTTCCTTAATTTAGATTTTTATTTGTTATCATCGCCATTCCCATCTGATCTCAACGAAATCTCCCTGTACTTTATGGCAAGAGCATACCACTACCTGTGAAACATCCCTGGGCTTTGAAAGCTAAGCCTTAAAGCAAATTAAAAGTGACCACTCCAGCCTGGTGGCTCGGAAAATGTGCATTATGCTGCTGTTTCACAAAGGGAGAAAGGCAAGAAGGCAAGGGAAGTGAGAATCCTTTTCCTGGGTTAGGTGAGAGGGGTAACTGTCTACAGCAAGAGTCTATCACCCAGTTCACACTGTGACCCACTGGAATTTTGTCACATTAACTCACCCTGTTCTTTTATAACTCATCGGGGCTGAATGTGTCCCAAGAAAACTAAATAAAATGAAATAAAATAAAACAAAGTGAACGTCGTGCAGAGTTATGTTCACCCAGAACATCACACCTGAATACTCTTCTCTCCAAGACAAGGTAGCTCAGCCTGTATCTGTATCAATTGCAAAAATAAATTTTAAAAAAACCCTATCAACCTAAAAACTGCTGTGATCTGCGATAAAATACGGTCAAGTAAACGCTGGCAGGAACATGGCCACAACCACCAGTGGACCAATATCCTTTGTAGTCCATGACTGTTGTTTTGTGAAATTACTTGGGGTTTGTCAGTACTTGTATTTTTTCCCAGTCATTCACTCTTAACTTGAATTTTTTGTGCATGATTTTCCGTGGAATAAAAGGGAATAGAAGGAGTGAATCATTATTTTAACCTGGGAGCTGTTCACTTAAAAGGTGTGTAAATCAGATGGTTGAATTTTTTAATAATCCTGCTCTCCATGCCATGACACACACTCACACTGGCACACCACAGCATCTACTGCAAATTATATATCTTTCAGAAAAAAGTAAAAAAAGGTCATATTGGAATATGGGCATTATCCCATGCCCACAGCAGTCTCTCAAGCACAGGAAACCAAGATATTTCCCAGGCAAAGCTTCCCACTTCCATTTGGTATTTCCACAGCACAGAGGTGGCGTGGACTCTCTCTCCATGGACAGGCCTGCCAGAATTCGGAATGCACATCAGCTTTTCCTGTCTGCCACATAATGCAGTAATTCTGACCAAACTTTTCCAGCTGTGAAAAAGCACCCATAAAAATTGTTGGCTATAAAAAATTGGCCCAGGTGGCTGTCCCAGGTTCCAACCTGGAGGGACCAGCATGGCTGGCTGACACATCCCCGGCCTCCTGCTCCCTTTCAGAGCTCACCATGAAAGATTTAAATGTGCTCAATAGAAAAGCCACATTTTGAAACACTAAAGTCCTACTCCAAATGCAATAGCTTTCCCTTCACATCAGGGAATGGGTCCACATTAAAAAGAGCCAATGATGTCTCTCCTGGAGCAGCAGCTCACTCAAGTCCCAATAAAGACCATCAGGAAAAGCACAATTTGAAGTCAATGTCCACATTTTCACCTTAATATAAGCTGATTTTGGCTTACTGTCTCTATGTACAAGTAATATCAGATTTGTCATGGAGTCTTTATAGAAGATATATTTTAAGCCCTCTAAACTGCATGAAAAACCCAAGGATTATTTTTAAGAGCTATGCTCTTTTTCTTTCACTGATCACTGTTAGAGCAAATCATAAAGGCTGAACCATTCTTGCCAGCTTTATTGTTTGCATATATTTTAAAGGAAACTTTTATTCTATTTAAAAACACTTTGATGTTACTTTTCATGCAACTTTTTTCCTTTATAAGAATGTTGTAAGACATTATTTTAAGAAACACTTACACAAATGTGCAATATCAACATTGCTTTAGTGTGCAAAGGATGTTCCTGAAAAGGTGCAAAAGAACAGTTCTCCTCCAGCCCTTGAACTGTGGTTAAAATATAAAGTGAATATTTTTAGATGATGATTAGTCCAATTGCTTAACAGTGTCTGTTTGCATCCAATCCAACAGAAGATGCTTTTATTTCATGGTCCTGAGTTTTAGACCAATGAAGTGCATGGTCCCTTTTGAGGAAGATATGCACAATTCTAGGTATCACACAGCTAAATAATAATTAATTCCCATTGTTCAAAAATCTTTAGGTTATTCAGGCCATACCATATGTTCTTTATAGTCAACAAATAATACACAGTCTATGTATCAGCCTGGAAAAGAGGCTGACCAAATTGCAACCTTGCAGCACCTGAAGGGAACTAACAAGAAATACAGGAAAGACTTTTTACAGGATCATGTAGTTACAGGACAAGGGGGAATGGCTTCAAATTGAAAGAGTGTAGCTTCAGATTAGATATAAGGGAAAATTTCTTTACTGCTCTGTCTTGGACAGTGGTCAAATGTCATCAATTACATTGGAAAGATACAAGAGAGAATATTCCCAAAACAACGTCCTCCCCAGCTTTAAGCTGGGGTGGGGAGGGGGATGTGTGGAATTCAAGCATAAGCACACTGTGTAATGAGGAAAGAATGTAGAAAAGAATCAGTGTCATTGTGGTGAAACACTGGGTGAATGTCACCTTAAAATGTCCTCGGAGAGGGCCAGGAGCAAGGCAAGTTCTCTAGGAAGGAGCTGCATATTGAGCTAGAGGATTTGAGACCACACTGGATGGGATGTGGAGGGACTGAGGCTGAAACTGCTGTGAAATTTCTGCCTCTCTGCACACAGACCCCCAAAAGTTGGGTGCAGTCAGCTGCTGGATGGCACAGACAGCACCAGCATCTAAAGACAAGACACTGTACAAGCCAGGACTGCACACAGCACTCAGTGACATGATCTGGTTGACATGGTGGTGCTTGGGCATAGGTAAATGTGTAAATGGAGGTATTTTCACAATAAATTTTAAAAATTACAATATATTTTTTTAATATAAAACAGGTTGAGGTGAGGAATTTTAAAAATAATTACAGTGTGATATTAAATATTTCATTCTCTTACCAGTGTAGGGTAAGATGACAGATAGGAGATGAAATTTTAAAGTTCAGTCTATCTATCTACCTACAGCAACTATCTCGGCATTTACACCGTGGTCATCAATGCTCTATCTGAGGAGCTATCAGAGCAACTGTGAACTGGGGAGTTAAAAGAAAAGACCTCTTTTTATCTCAAAGGTCATGTGGATGCTATAAAAATACAGATATGCAGTTCTATAAAATCTCGCGGGTTACAAGGTGCATCTATTAAAACAAAACACGTGTGCAGATCCGTGTTTCCCTGCTCCAGCCTGACTGTGGACACAGCTGAGCTGTGCTGGGGAATGTGGGTCCCCTTGCTGGGGGGAAGCAGCAAAATCTAACGTGGGAGGTGACATCCAGGACACCCCTTTATTAATTTCAGTTACTGCTTTCATGCTGCTCTGCTGGTTCAGTTTAAGATATGCAAATAATAGAGAAAGTCTTGCCAGGGAAAGTTGATCCATCTCTTGTCCTTAATGGGACACCCAGAGAAACTCAGGCAGCAGCACTTCCCCATCCCATGAAAAATAACCCCAGTTATTTTCCTCCACCTCACCCACACTCTTGTTCCAGCAGCATAGGGTGTTGCACATGACATGGGACAGCCTTGCAAAATTTCATCTTTTGAAAGGCAGTCAAACTCTCACTGCTTGGGGAAAAAAAAGAAGGGAAAGCTCCTCTCCTGTCTTTCAGCAATCTGGTCAAATGCAGAAGGGAAAAGCAAGGGGAAGGTAAGAGAGAATTTTTTTAATGCAAATATTACCCTCCTCTTTTACAATCTTTAGCAAACAGGCTTGACACTCAATAACCCAATTAGGTAAATGGAAATTTTTACTCAATTTATGGCTGTATAATCAGGCACAGTGAGGAAGAAAGTGACAATGCAAATGGGGAAGATATCAAGGAGATTTTGTTCCCTTTGTCAAAAGGTTTACAACTGCCTAACAGAGACACGTTGAAAAACCTTAATTTAATCTGCCCCAATTATTAAAAAGGATCTGTAAAGAAATTTATTTCAAACCAAGAACTTATGAACAGAAATGAGCCCAGTTTTCAGAAATACTAAGATCCCATACTCTCACTGATTTCAATCAAACCTTAGGGAAGTTCATGATATGGGAAAACAAAATGTCCACACACACACACAGGGAAAAAAAAAAAAAAAGCACTCCTGTGTTATGACATTAAATTCTAGGTCTAATGTTGTGCTGGGAATAGTTATTTACACTGCTGGCAAATTTCATATCGAAAATCCTAGTCCACTGAGAATACTCTCCCCAACACTCTTTCCCCCCAAAAAAATCCTAAAACACTATACATTTAAAATTCCTCTGTTTTCTTCTATGTATGAAGTTGCATTAATTGTATTTGTAAATGCCTACATATATGAAGATTTGCAGGTCCATGTAAAGAAATCTGTGGCTATATATCACATGTGGTGAAGTGGAACTTCACATGCAGACATAAACCTTGTACTGTTGAGGCATTTGTGTTTATCTGAGTCCATTTCCTGATGGCAACAAAAGTAAAATCTCAGAGCACTTATTTGTCTATTTACCTATGGATTTAGGTTCCCTGATTCTCATACTCAGACCCTGGTCCTCAGATCAGGTAGCTGAGGCACAGAACCAAATCTCAAAGATCAGGAAAGCAATATAAACTCCTGGTAATATCACAAGGCAGGTTAAACATCCATGATAGATTACAGTGACATACCCAAATACTGGGTTATGCAATAACACTTTTGGCAGCTAGGCAACTTCTAAAAATTCTTCTAGTTTATTAATTCAAAGTCACAGAGACTTACGTTTCTAAGTAAATTAACTACTTCTGAAATGTTTCCTAGCCTAACTTGTCAAAATGCATGCCATAATGAACTTGAGCCAGTTTAAATCCTGAGGTATCTTTCTGATGTTTAAACAGCTGACTCTTTCGCTGCTACCTTTTCTAATTAAACTGTACATTCTGAAAATAGCATTATGACAAAACATGCTAATTGCTAATGTCTGAGTGACCTCCCGAGACTGGCCATATGTTAGGAAACACTGCTTAGCAGTGACTCGTTTGTGGGCTGGATTTGACAGAGGAATTACGGAAAGGGAGAAGCCAAGTGTTCCCTGCTCCTGGAATGGAACTAATTCTGGACTGTTCAACGCATTTAAAAATATGGATTCCATCTGCAAAAGCAGCCTGACTCCATTCCCACTGCAATCAGTGACTACAGGTCAATGCTTCCTGCTTTGGAAAAACCTCTCTTTGGTGATCACAAAGGGTTCAGTTCCTAATGAGAAGTTCCTCTCTGAGCCCCACTACAACTTGGATCCGTAACTCCATGATCACTCTGGTGCTCTCACACTTTTACAGGGCTCCAGTCTTTAAATAAATGTTAGCAGAGGCCCTAACACACTTCTGTTATTCTTTGCCTCTATGTTTAGTTTCTTCCCAATTCTATATTGTGCAAGATAAATATGATTATGATTATTAAATGATTGTACCTAAAGTTCCAAATAATACAACTCCACTGCATGCCATTTAATGCATTTTCTTGTGCTTATAAAGTAACCTTAGGTGTTTATTACAGTAAAACCCCAAGAATCTCAAGCACCCTGGTAGCAAGTTACCACTCCCACACCTTGGAGCCTCTGCATCATTTTATATTTGATACCTCTGCTTCATAGCAGAGTGTCCAATAAAACCATGCAAGAAGTTCACTAATGCCATGAGAGAGAGATTACTGTCAGTGAAGCAACTTTGCTTCTTTAATGCTCACAGTGTGAACCTACAGATAATGCTTTTAATGTGAGCTGGGCATTTTTGGTGGCTACTGTACTTTGGAATCAGCAGGAAAGTGTTTGATGTTCAGCTCCATCCAGTTTTGTTCCCCCTGCTGAAATGGAAATCCTCTTCTGGGTCTCCCACAAACCCTCTCAAGGTATGTGACCCAAAGCCCAAGCACTGCAGAAGTTTCAAAATTTACTCTATAAATGGAATTACAGGCCAAATAATTAGGTCCACAGAAAAATAATTATTTTCAAAAGCAAGCCAAAAGGCATGGTCTTCACCAGCATTATTACATCTATTCTTAATCAGTGCTAATATAAAACTAAAAATAAGGACAAGATGGAGCAGGGAGAAGAACTGATTTGGGGGTACAAAGGAAGGAAAGCAGCAGAGAAAATGGAGAAGGAAAAGTGAAGGGGTTGTGTGATATACATTAAGAGGTTAAAAGGAAAAGCCATCAGTTGTTAGCATTCAACCCTAATATTATATTTTACCAAAGAGAGAACTAAAAGACATTAACTCATGTGTACTTTCTGATTTGTAAGTGTCATGCTAAGGGTTAGAAGATGAACAAGTAAAGGATAAATCTATTTGGAAACTTTTGTTTGAACTTCCTTAGCATGTCTTTGACAGCAAAGCCAGTCCTTATAAACTCTTCCTACAAGGACTTTAACAAGACATTTTAAAGATAAATGCTCACAAAATATTAGCACAGAGAAAAATCAGAATTTTTAATCATGAAAATTTTCACTGCAAATTTAATTCTAAAGGTTACAAGTATCTGTCTGATAAAAATTCACTCCTGTGCCATAAACAAATAGGAATAACTTGAAACCAAACTCACAGTCATTAGTTCACAGATTATCCATATGCTGAAACAGAGATATATTAAAGCTATGTGAAGCTATGAATACACTTAGACTGTGTACAAATAATAATCAGAAGGAAAGGTTAAATTTAAATAATTATTCATTGCAGTAAAATCAGTCCCTACTCTCCATAACATGTTTCTGCAAAAGACTTTTGGATTAAGTTCTATGATGATGAGCTTTAATTTCATCTTGCCTGTATAGTTTGATTTAGTTGTAAATGATTTTAGCTAGTCTCTTAATGCTTAGCATCACAACTTTACTGCACTTTGTATTTGTCACCTGAAATAAATGCATCCTTTCCTCTTTAATCCCTCCTGTTCATTGAGGTGTCCCATTTCTCTATGCTCAAAAAAGAAGAATAAGCAAGGAAGAGATTTTTGTACTTTCTCCCTTGTTTCATTTTTATCAATACCCTGCAAGTTTTTGGTTTCACAGAGGGTCTTGGCAGCCAAACTCTGAAAGCACAGATTAGATCACATCCTAAATTATGGTCATTGCTACAGAATTTAGTGAACTTGCACCATGATTGCAAGTGTTCTCAGCAAGCAGGCTAAGCTTGCTAGACTGCTTTTTCAGATTCAAAACTGTGTTCAAATTCTGTATAAAGTATTTACTCTTCAGTGTCAGGTGTTCTCCACACAATATCCAACACAGGTGACCTTCTACCCCACATCGTTTTGTTTCTTCCAGTGAAGACAAACCATCCCTCTGATTAATCTCTTCTCCTAAGAAATGTGGACACACAACCAGTTCCCAGATCCACCAGTTCCTCTCCTGCCCAAGTCAGGATCTGAGCCAGTTTCCTTCCCATGGGTGTATCACCACCACTGCAGACTCAACACCCTCCATTTGTAACCAAGCACTGCAAACACGACCACGGTTCTACCAGAAGGTCGATAACTTGGTCATCAGCTTCGGCTTAGAACTCCAAACCCTCACGTTCAAACTCCTTCCCAGACCTGAGATCCACTTTCCTATACACCCTTGTCAATTATTTCCAGTTGTGGCGACTGTCTTTCCCTCTGGCCTTGACCTTGTGCAAACTTATTCCCTTTATATTCATGCAAAACACTGCTCTGAAGCCCATCATCTGAATTCCTCTGTTTTAGGATGGGCCCGTGTAATTTCTCTCCCTGTGCTCTTTGGTTCCTCCTTTCTGCTGTGTCAGACAGGAGCTGTTTGTTTCCCCCTATGCTGAGATTTCTCTTTCCCATCAGGTCACGGTGCTCTTGTTTATAAGGCACTTGTCACATTTCCAGGCTGCCAGTGTATACTTTCTCTAATGGCCCACTACACGTAGGTTTTGAAAGAGCTCTCTGCAAACACCCACAAAGCCACGCCAATTACCTTCCTTCTTTTAAGCTCATCCCAAGGAGCCCAAAAAAACCTCTTGCTTCAACATTAAACTGCCACGTTCAGAGATGTTTTCCCTTTCTCTCCCCTTTTTCCCACCCCCACAGCTGCTCTGGGTTCGTGCAGTGCTCAGCACAGGGCAGCTGTGTCCTGCGACCACAGCTGCAGGGACGCTGAGAAAGGTCACCACTGAAAATAAAATCTGTATGAAAAGTAAGGCAAGGGAGCAAAAGCCTCTTCCTTACACTGCTGGAGCATTTGACAAAAAGGCAACAAGGAAAATGCTAACTTGTGCTATCATGCAAACACCAGAAACTCCAAAAATAATAGTAACCTGTCAGATCTTACATTAAATCCCTCAAAGTCCTGTGTTTGCTAGTCTTTTCCTGCTTTTCTCCATGTCCCATAAGTAGCTGGGACTTGAAATGAGAATGCAGGTTCATCTTTTCCAGCCTTGCAGATATCTCATCACCACAGCATTACTCCAAGTAATGAAGCACAGACATTAATTCAGAGGGTTATACCTCCCCCAGTCAGTCCAGAGGCACAAAGCAAAACTGCAAAAGTTCTGCAGCGTATATAATTTACAAGATGTTCTTAAATTTAAAAAAAATATATATAAAAGCCTATCTTAATAACAAGTGCAAGATCTGATGTCTGAGAAATATATTCCGGTCTGCTTCAAAATGTTGGCATTTTCAAGACAAGACCATTTAAAGGGCATAACCTAATGAATCATTAGCACCAAAGCCCATATAAATTAAAACTATAATAAGATGCTTTTAGAATCATCACCCCCCCTTTTTTTCTGTCCACGCTTGTTATTTCACTTTCAGAGAATATCCAGAAGCACATTTACTTAAATGTCTCTTAAAAATGGCTCACTCTGATAGATTTGATGGACTCCATTTTTCTTCTGTCACAGGAAATAAATTGGACCCGGTGTTTTTAAAAAAAGAAAAAATGTGTCAGATCAGATTCCTGTTCTCAGTAGAAAGGGAAAGACATTTCTCTCATTATCAGGATCTGCCCTAATTTCAGATGAAGTTTTACATGATAGGAATGAATTCATATATTTACTTTCTCTCTACAGGTGTCTACATAAGGTAATAGGATATTTGCTCAAACATTGATATTTTTTGGGGGTTTTCTGAGAATTAAATAATCCAGAATAGGTTCTTCTGAGGATTATATCAAGATTCCTTAATAGTCAGAGTCATTTAGGAAATGGTCCAGGGAAGAAAAAGTCAAAGCAAAACAAAACAAAAAGCCCCACAAATATAAACAATCCCCAAATATTTTAGATCTGACTGGTCTCAGCTCTGGCCCAGCCTGCCTCTGTGGACAGAGAAAGTCACAGGTCCCACATTCTCAGAGAACCACAGGGAGGAAGACTTGCCTACACTGCCAGTGGCAAGATTTGATGGGAGAAGGAGGAGATCTCATTTCAGACTCTGAAGTCTTTCCTGAACTTTACATACGACCCATCCACAGCAACTGACAAAGGATAGAAGCTGCTCTCCAGTGTCACAAAGTACAATTTAATATTACATAAAGGCAAATTACTCTTTTCTGAATAAGCTCACATTGCTAATTTAATATTTCTTGGACTCTCATATTCTTTTCCTCCACCCCCCAAAAGAAAAAGCAGTTTCTCCTTAAACTGCTTTCTAAAAACACAACACAACTGTATCACCATGGAGGATGGAGCCAAAGAGAACTGTTCTTGGGAAGTTTACTTGTGAAATCTTGCCAACTCACCTGAATAAATTTCCTTATGTGATTCTGTGCAAATTAGTTCTCTTGGATTTAATTGGCCTGTGCTTTTTTTTTTTTTCTTTTTTTTTGCACACAGGCAATTTGTGGGACTTTTTACCTTTGAGACACAGATGTCTGCAAAGGTGGAATAAAGCTAATCCAGGGACAGAACAACCAGAATCAACAAAAAAGCTCTAATTGTTTGAGGTCACCATATCAAATATAGATATAATAGATACAATTTTTAAATAAATTTAATTTCTATACTGGTTAAACCGACAAAGCAGCAATCTGAATTTCTCACCCTCCTACCAGTGGTTAAAGATGCCAACATTAGAGGTTTGGATCCAGTGTTAGAGGTGGGGTGAGAAAACCGGGGGATTAAAAAAATTTTTAAAAAATTAAAAAGGCAATCCAATTTAAGAGTTCTAGTTCTAAGTCATTTAGCTGCTTCCAGAAACCCACCCACAGGAACAAACATGAAAATGAGCACCTATAGCCTGGGTGCTGGTACACCCACCTCACCACACTGCTGTTAGTCATTTCTAGCAAAGTCTCTACTGCACAAGGCAGCATTTGAGCCCAAATATTCCATTCTATCCTGTTTTCATCTTCTTACACATTACTGACAACTGAAAGGTGAAAAAAGTGCAAGCTAAATAGAAGTCCTAATTAAAGGAAAATATTTTCATATTTGTTTTGATTTGAATGGTTTAAGTGGGATGAGCAGAAGCAAGGAGTGACTCTATGGAGAAAGGGGAGGAGATAATTAAATTTATTTATGAGATATGTATCATTGATTCATCAAACCAAACAACAATGAATTATGCTAGGTTGGAAACAGTCTCCCACTGGCAAAAACAGGTGGATGGACAGGAGCATGTTCAAATATTCTGCTAATTGTGCATTTTCCTGTTTTCATTAAAAAAAAAGTGTCAGAACGAACTGTGTGATCCCTTTGCGACCATTTTCCACTGAGCAGTACTTCCCAAATCTGAAATATCCAGGGAATGTGGAATTCCTCACGGTGTAAAATCTCTCTCAGGATACAAGCATCTATCCCTCCTGCTTCCCTGCCAAGGGACGGGTCTCTCAAGCATTAAAGGCTGCTGTGCCAAGGAGTAGCCCTCAGAATCTGGAGAGGCTGATCAGGACTATTTTAGCCAAAACCACAGATCATTTCATTTTTTTCCAAAAAAGGAAGAGAATTTCATAAAACTGATCTGGCAAGCAAGATCATGAGCCTAAGGAGAGCCCAATTAAATTCAACAGATTCTCTCTGATGTGGCAGCAAAGGGGAAGAAGCACTTAAAGGAAAACTGAATCATAACATAAAAGATAATCTGTTCACTACACACAATTACAAGGAAGAGTAAATCATTACAAAAAAGGCTTAAATATGTAATCTACTTCATTCATTTTTCTCCCAAGTATAAACAAAATGTCTTTATCCAAAGTTTTGAGGGCTTATAACTAATTAAAAATATTCATAACAAACAAAATTACTTGCTCAGTCCAAATAACTCCCTGCCCACATAAATCAAATCAACCCAGAATCACAAAAAAATTCCCAGCTTGCCTCATGCTCTTCATCCCTCAGCAAAAGCTCAGCAAAAAATAGCTATGCAGCATGTTCTGAAAGTTAAATTTGGGCTATTTTGGACCTCAGGGAGAATAAATTCTGAAATCAAAGAATCTTCGTGGAAACCCCCTATCACCATTTCCTTTCTATTAAGTGAGAAGCTCCATCATTTATGCATCTCTGCAGATGATATGTACAGTAATACACAGATAGCTAAAAAATAGCCTGTGAGAAGGAGCAGCTGAGATAATTTCCAACAATTTTCACTCAGCTTCGAGCAGCAAAGAGCAGAGGTGGAATATCCCAGAGCCAGATAGTCACAGTCTGCCCTGGAATCAGTGTGTGAATCATTTTAAGGTGCAGGTCACACCCATTTGGCAAACACCCAGGCATCACAGTGGGAAAGGTGCACGTAGGGCTTAGAAGAACATCTTTTGGCTTGAGATGGGAACTGGGTCAGGTTTTTTCAGTGTTCTTAGCATCCAAGGAAATTGGTGCAATATTCAAATCCCCACCATATGAGAGGCATATTTTAATGACCTCTTAAAGGCATTTTGTGAGGTCCAGGCTAAAACAAGTCCAAGCCCACAACCTGGACCCTCTGAATCTGTTTCTTAACAAAACTTCAGTGCTGAGAACTTGCCTGTTTCTTTCTCCCAGTTTACTCTCACCACTGTCACTCTTCCCTGGGCTGAACCTCCATGATTTTGTTGCCTTCCACACGTTTGTCTCAAATGCCCACTAAGGTCACATGAGCTAGGGAGGAAGACTTGGGTGTCACTGGACTTTGTGTCACTCGTGCAAACTGATTTGTGTATGACAACAAATAAAAGTGTGTGCAAAGCCCAGATTACAGAGCAGTCTACCTCAGGTTCACCCAATTAACATGGCTACACATATTTTGTGCTGAGATGGGGCACAGTTGATTAATACGAAACCCACCTTTTGCTGTCAGAACGTACCCTAAGTCTAGACAACTGAAAATGTATCAGTTTTCATAAACTTCTGGAAATAATTCAATTTTGTTAATAACCTACAGCCATAAAACTGGTATCAGACTGCCAAGATGCCAAACATCAAAGTCTAAGAAAGGTGGACCTTCCCTAGTGTTTTCAACTCCTTACTCTCATATATTTTAGTGATGAAAAGCTTTGTTTCTCTAATCATCATCCAACATCTTGCAATAAGCAAAGTGACTCACTTTCAGAGCACTATTTACATTGAGAAAAGTTTAAAAAAAAAAAAAAGAGATCTGCTTAATACATACTTGTACTCACAGTGTACCAGAGAAGAGTCAAAGCCATAAAATTAGACTTCAAACTTTGCCAAGGACAGAGGGAGCTCACAGCCACGGTTCAAAATGAGAAACATTTAATTATGCAGAAACTAATTAATATTAGAATTACAGCCTTTCCGTACGTAGGTCTTAATCCACACTTTGTCCACCTCTTACTCTGAAGCTCTTGTTCAAACAAACACGTACAGGCTCTCCTTAAAATTTCATATTCCAAGAGGATCTTTATACAGTGACCTTATTCTGATTATTACTCCGCGGTTTTACCATCCCATTTGTTCCCGAGCAAAAAAGCATTTAAAATTCCAGAGTAGCTTCACAAACTTCACACGCAGCTGTCAGTGAACTCCTGGGTTTCCAGAGGTTTTTCTGATATGAGGTGCAGTGGGAGCCACAGATGTACCCCTTCAGAAGTGTGAGGAGACAAACCTGCTGAAATCCGGCGTCAGGGGCACACTCTGCAGTCTGTGCCCAGAAAAATGGACACTGAGGGCGAGCACAAAGCACAGAACCCTCTCAGGCTGCTCAAAGCTCAAAGAGGTCTTGCAGATATCTACACAGCTCCTAAGAATGGTGGAGGTGGAAGTTCAGCAGAAAAACAGCTGCCCCATCTTGTGTCATTACCTAAATGTGCATAGCCCGAGTTTTAATTTATTTTTTTATAAATCATGCATAAAGTTGACATGTAAATTGATATCTAAGTGCCTTAGTTAGCAGACTCAATTTCAAAGAGAAAAAAAAGCTATGGATGCAGCAGGTCTCCTCTAATTTATCTGAGAACACCAATTCAGGGCTGGAAACAATGAAACAGCCACAGCTCTATACACCAGTTTCTGTGCGTCTATAATTTAAAGGTACCTAATGCACTCTATTTTAAACTTCTATTTTCAGTTGTTTCTAGCTTTGCCAGACTCCCAGATTCTGCACTGAAATTTTCTACAGCAAAAGTCTGCCTCAGGCTTCCCTTCCTCTCCTTTTGTTTTCTGAGTTTCAGTTAAAACTGCTTAGCTATTTCTGAGAACAAAGAACCAGGAGAAAAACATGTTGTTTTGCCCATTGTTTAAAAAAAAAATATCCTGACTGTGAATCTGTACTTTCTCCTTCTTTTGAGTGGGATGTAAAAGGTCACATGAAAAAATCACCCTCACACTAGGGATATGAGCTCTTACATCCCTGTGAAAAGCTGCCCAAATTTGGCAAAGTTAAGAGCCTCCCAGGGATTCTGGTTCATATGCATCAGGAGGGACTTCAGAGATTAACTTTTATTTTCCCAAGATTCAGCTGCCACTTAAACACTCTAATCCTTTCCCTGTTCTTCTTCCTCCTGTCTGCCTGGGCTGCCCTGTGGCCATGCCCATGGCCAGGGAGCAAACTCCCCGTGTTTCTCACCTCTCCCCACCTAGGCACCCCACAAGCTCTTAGGGAAAGGGCCTCAAAGCTCTGCTGTGCCCCTCAGCTCAGCCTTTCAGGGGGAGAAAATGAAATAAAAGGGAGAGGAGAGCTGTGGGACATGAAAGCGGAAGAGCAAAGCACCAAGAGACAGCTAGGTGAGCTAAGGCAGAGGAAGACAGCAGGGGAAAAGAAGCAGAAAAGGCCTAAGTAAAAGAAAATGTAAGGGAGACAATGGTACAGCCAAAATTTAGGAGTTCTGCAATGTTTTCAACAAGTGGAATGAGCAGGAGAGTGGGCATCACATTGCTGGCTGTGCCACTGTCACCAATGCTGTTCTGCTCTGCAAATTGCTTTAAACAATCTTAAACTCCACGTGATCCACTATTTTAGACTTTTCTATTTTATCCTCCCTTTTTTCTTTTTTTTTAACAATAGAGGAGCTAAATTGAAAATATTTGTGATGAAAAGCCAAGTATACTGGTATTCCACACAGGAAATACCAGTATTATTATATTTACATACAATCTCCATTTACTTCCCTTATGAATACAAATCATTACTCTGCTTTTGGTTTTTAATAACACAATCACCCGTCTAATTCACTACGTGAGAGAAACTACCTTGGGAAAAAACTTTATGATGGAAAAGGCTAACACCTATAGGAGCTATATCTTATACTTACAAGAGATGTAAATCAATTAACACAAGGTAACACAACAGAAAAACAAGGATGGTTTTCTGGTCAAAGAAGCCGGTTTTTATCACTGAAAAATAAGTAGGCTTCTATCTCTTTTATTCCTTTGGACAGTTACTAACTGTGAGTTCTTTGTTTGTGAATTCCTGATGCAGGGCACCTGGGGTCAGGTTGGCAAAGGTGCCAAATACTCCCACCTGAAATGAATAGGAGCAGTGCTTTCAGCGTATAAAGAACCATGAGATACCAACTGTTAAAAAAAAAAAAGAAAAAAAATAAAATAGAGTTGTGAAATGTTAGCTGCCTGAAGTGGCTGGGTCCTGTTGAAAGCTGCAATGTCAGTGGTTTAGCTTTCTCTTTCTGGGATGGGATGAATCTCTCTCTCTCACGAGGATTTGGAAGTACTGAATTGATCTTTCTTTGTGAATGACTTTCATACCTAGGCAAGCATGCCACGGGGAGGAAAGAAACAACACGTGGTTTTGTATTATTTCTGGGGTTTGAAGGTAGTTTATGTAAGGCCTAGAACTGAAGAAATGGGATGTTTCATAACTGAATGAGCCCTTGTTCCACGACTGGACTAATGGTGTGTGTTCTTACTGCAGGACAGTGCTTTTACTAGGGGAGGCATCAGTCCTGGGTTTTTACACAAGAATTGTTCTTAACTCTTACCTTAGGATTTTTTTTAATTCTCATCTCTTCATTCCTCTACTCCTCATATTCTCTTGCCAGAGTCTTCTTGAATCCCCATCAAGTGTCTGAGTCCATGGGAGAAATAATGCATGGTGATGACACTTTTCAAAGCAGTTGTTATAGGGTTCTCCCTGCAATAAAATGAAAATTGGGCATAGCTGGTTCTCTGCTAGGGTACCACAAAACTGGTACTTTTCATAAGTTCATCCATAAATGCAGATAATTATTGGCACATAGCCTAGAGCCGTCCCAGTTGCTGGGGCTCTGATCTCCTCATGTGTTAGGCAGGGTCAAGCTTGGATAAATACACAACTGTGGATCCCCCGGGAAAAGCTTGGGAGCTCCAGGCTGCACTGGTGCCTACTCAGTAGGTGGCATTATATCCCTAAAGATGGTGCCAAGACCAACCCCTTATAGGATACTTTCTAAAAAAAAAAAAATCTTTCCCACACAATCTTTATCTTTGGCCCTCATTTGTACTTACAGCTAAGCACTGCCACCCCAATTCCTTCCTGCAGAAGGCACAAATAGAACCACGAGTTCCAGTGCTCCCACCAAGCCCTCAAAGGATTGTGTGCTCATCCTCCCAGATTACAACACCTTGGGCACCAAGGAGTTCCCCAAATCCCCTTTCTGCCTTACCAGAGGCATACATTTTGGTAGCTGTGTTCCAGCTGGTGGCTTGTGTGCGTCAGCCCTTAATCACTCACAAGACTCTGAGTCTGGATGTTAGTAGCTAAATATCCTCAGCTGAGGAGTCTGTGAAACTTGCAGGTCTTGATCCTGCACAGAAAACTTGAAATTATTGAAGGACAGGGACTACATTGCCTGCTTAGCTCACAGCTGGGGGCTCCACTTGCTGGTGCGGTTCAGAAAGAATTGGAGAGATGCAAACAAAAGGCTGAAATCTGTAATATTTGTTGGGAAGGAAGCTTTGAAGGTGGGATTTAGTTGGAGGCAATATGGACACTTAAGGGGTATACCCATTACTGCAGCATTTAAAAGAAATGCAAGCTAGAAATGGTCTTCTGCAATAGTAAGCCAAGCCTTGGAAAAAAGGAAAAAACTGCACCCAGATCCCACAAAGACTCACAGAGCGTTTTAACTCCACTCTCTGTGTGTATTGCCATTGACCTCCAAGGCATAGGTTTCATTGCAAGTGGATGGACAGACCCATTATTTCTTAACTGACCTTTGAAAATAGGATTATTTCTTAAACCTCTGAAGTACTTCGGCAAACTTTGTCCCGAGTTGCTTCTGTAGGGACAATAAGCCACGTTGCATTTTAAGTTTCCTGCTAGATGCCTTTTTCTCCTTACACATGGTGCCTCCTGTCCGGGACTTGACAGGGAGGGATTGAACACAAGCGATCACTTTTTTATTTATGGGTGTCCTTTTGTTTTGTTTTTCAAAGAGTGTGCACAGAGAATGCACAGCGTGACAAAGGATACAATAATTGTGAAAGAGAAACTTGATGCCAGTCCCTAGACCAGCCAGGCTCTGTAGGTGAGGCCCTTGTACCATCACAGTGATCACTTTGTTGAGATCCAAACTGGAGTTTGTGGAATTCAGCCTTAGAAAGAACAAGCTGCCTGTATTTTGATATCCTCCAAGGGAGGGAAGGGGGGAGTGGCAGGAGATGGCAATATGCCCAAAAAAGCCATTTAGAAAACTGGCAAGGCCTCCGGTTTTTTTCCCTATGAAAATCTCACCAGTTGCTGCGTTAGTCTTTGAACCACGTTCTCACCGACGCTGTTGCTTCTCCTGCTTCAGAGTCAGTTTATTCAGTTGGTTATGAATGACTTTCAGCTGCTCTGGGAATTGTTATTGTCCAGGCTCCATTGCAACCAGAGGTCACTTGCAGTTTCCATTATAAACCCAGGTTTCCAGGTGTTTATTATAACTTGGCAGTTTTCAAATCTGGGTTAAAAATTGGTACACCTCTTTTTTTCTTTTTTTTTTAAGGCCATATGGGCTTTTTATCCTTTCTCTTCTTCTTTTCCCCACCTAAATTTTAACCTTTTAGGAGCTGAATAAAATCTCTGTCAGGTGCAGTGTTAAAAAATTATTATTGGCAAAGAAATTAATTTCTCTAACACTACTAGTGTGAGAGATCTTTGTGAAATATTCTTCATCAGCCGCAGTTTAATATTTATTTTTTTTACATTCTGTTTTTAGGAGTGCCTTCATTTTGTGCAATTCCTACATGGCCCTGATCCAACATGTAGCTCAATCCATTGCCCAAAGTCTCAGTGATTTCAGTGGGATTTCATGGAGTTTTTCCCTTGATCCAAGTTTTTAAAAGGGTCATCATTTATTTGCCAAATATATAAGGGGGTTGTGTTAAAATTAATATTTATTGCTAAAGAGCAAAGACAAAGGATTTCATGCAAAAATGTGCACTTATTCACTAAGTTCTGATTACAAGATCCAAAATTTTTACCAATTTTAAAATGGAAAAGAAATCAAGACAACAAAAGTAATATTTCTCACCTCTATTGGAACCTTCTTGATTCATCTTTGGACACTGAACACCTGAATTCCCATCTTCTGTGTTAGAAAAATACTTGAAACTGTTAATAGAAGGTCAATAAACAAGTTGCAACACACATTCATCTTTATTAGATCAAATTTAGGAGATTTATTTAAATTATACTGCAAATTTATGTTGCCAGAAAAAACATCACTGAAGTACATCCATCACGTCTTGGTTTCTAAATGTGCGGGTTGAATGGGCTATCTTTTCTTCCTTTTTTATTTTATTTTTTTTATTTTAATTCTTCAACCTCTAAACGCTCTTGCTCTACTTCTGATAATGCTCTTCAGTGACTCCTGTGCTGCAGTCTGGAGTCTGATACAAGATACATGACTCTATTTATCACTCCTCAGTGTTCTGTATAATCTGTTACAAGCACAGGAGCTAGTTTTACATGGGTGCACTTTTTCATAAAAAAAAAAAAAAAAGAAAAAAGGTTTGCTTTCACGACTGCCTCTATCTGTGAGCAGCTCCTCTCCCAAGCCCTCACTTGGCAGAGTAAGGGTGAGAGGTGTGTAAAATCCATTGGCTCGAGGAAATGCCACTGCTGCATTGATTTAACGCTGCTGCCTCGCAACCCTTGCTCGTGTGAGTAATTCTCATCTGGAAACCCAGTCCCACTGACCTCAGTGGGATCGCTCACCTC
>VXBU01000405.1:2126252-2142152 GCA_013400315.1 Bombycilla garrulus | reverse complement strand
CGGGGGGTTCCTCCTTCCTCTGCCCATCCTCATCGCTCCGCTGCCGCGGCGAGCGGCTGCGCCGGCCGTGTGTGCTCCGAGGAGACCCGGAACGCCGCTTCCTAGGACTGCTCTGTCTGTAGGACCGCTCTTTAAACCGATTCGTTTTGCTCGGTGCAACAAACATCGCGACGTGCCGTCCCCGACACCTCCCTCTCCCCATCCTTGTGATGCTCGGGAAGGAATTGGCATAAAAGGCTGGAGCGTCTAACTCCGAAAAGGAATTCTTTGTTGTGGAGTACATGTTTCTTATTTATTTTTTTTTTCTTTATTTTGCATGTGAGCTGCATCAAAATTGAACTCAGTCTTGCAAATCTCTTGTTGGCCTTTGCCAAGCACTAGCACTTTGCTGCCATGGTAACTGTAATTAAACTGATAAGAGTGGAAAAATGTCAGTATCTCTGAGCCTTGCAGCTGCATTGGAGAAAAAGGGAATCAAATTGGTTCCCAGCACCACTGCTCTAAAAAAGGAGGGGGAGAGCGGTGCTGGGGGACAGGGATGGGGGGGGACACGCCAGGGGTAGGAACATAGCTCAGCAGCTCCAGTCCCTGAGATCTGGGTACATCTATTTGCTGTGCTGTCCCTTAGGGGGCTACAGCCTGCAGGGATGCTCTGGGCCAGTGAACAGAGAGAAACAAGCTTTTAGGCCCAATCTAGCCTTCAGAAAAGAGAAGGGGAAAGAAGAAGAGAAATCTTTTGTTTGGTGTCTCTTGGCAATCGACTAGCCATGTTGGCCAAATTCTTTTAATCTGTATCACTGCTCCCAGCTGTGGGACTGCCTTCCCATTTTTTTATTTTTTTGCCTAACCTCTTCTCTCTTTTTTTTTTTTCCATCTCTCCTTCCCAACCCATACCCTTTATTTAGAAAGAAAAAAAAAATTTAAAAAATATAAAAAAGCAGATTCCTCTGCAGAAGAAGGGGCAGGAGGTGAAGTTTAGTTATATACCATGGAAAATTAACTCAAAAGTATACAGGAGAGGCTATATTCAGAGCGCTGAAATCCTTACTTTTATTTTTTTAAAAACCCCCGAGTGTTATGGAGTTGCGGTTACTTTGTTGTGTTAACTACAGAAGCTGAGACTGTGCGGATGAATGGCACAGAACAAGAGAGCATAATGGAGGCAATCAACCGTTAGGCTGGTTCACAATGCAATCCAGGCAATTAAAAGCTCACCAGAGTTTAAATGAAATGGTTCCACTTATTTCTGTGCACCACACTGCACAGGCTATTATTTATGTCTCTTTTTTTAATTATGATTTCCCTTAAACTGTCAAATAACTCAGAATGGCAGGGTCTCGGAGGCAATAAGAATTTTCCACAGAACAATTTACATGCCAATCTAAAACTAGTTACGACTCCTGATGTGCTACATATGAGTTCTGAAATGTTTCTTAGCTTCTGAAACCTCAACTGTGTTGGTTTTTTTTTTGGTGTTTTTTTTTTTTCCAAGTCTGTGTGTTGCCCTGAATTACTGGAGCTCTGAATGCTTTTAGGACGAAGCTACAAAGTGGGAAATCGCCAGAAAAGTATTCTTTTTATCTTCTCCTAGACCCCTATCTCTCTTGTTGACTGCATGTCTGTCAGTTTGCTTTTAAAGTCTGATGCACCCAGTACTTAATTTGCTCCACACTGATTTTTCAATTTTTTTTTCCTAAGTAGAGGCAAGTTTGCCCTTTTGTGCTGTTTGTGCTACTGTCCTCGGTGGAACTGGGTGCATGCTTCTTAAAAAGGGGGGGAGAGTGGTCTTTAAAAGTTTGTGAGAGATCCAGTGCGTAATATCCAACTCTTCCTCCCAAGGACTGCCTGTACCACAAACAGGAACTGAGTTCTGAGTGTCTCATGCCACGCTCAGCACCATCAGGGACTAATCCCACTTACAGATGCTTCTAAATCACCAGCACAATATAGTTCATTACATCAAATCTTCATTCCCTTTGATTTTTGAGAAGGGTGATGATTTGAGTGAGATGGATTTTTGCTACTCTGCCTTCCCCGGGAGCCCAATTTAGCTTTTTCCAGCAACCATTCCTCTTTATCATGAAATCATAGTTACAAATCAGTTGACAGTGTTTCATCACACGATAATAACAATAAACAGGGAGGGGAGTCAGTTGCATCGAACTTATTTGGGGAGATGGAGAGAAATGTGAAAAACCTGCAAGCCGGGTTTTTAAGTTCTCCCTTCGAAAATCCTGAAGGTGCTGAATGGTGATGAAGTCTTATTCCTGCCACAGCTCTGCAGTTTATGTGCAGTATCCTGGGGACTGAGGGTGGAGGAAGCCCTTGAAAGCATATTGGGGTGAAATAAAAAGGGTTTGTTTGACAGTGACAGACTAGGCACTGAAATTCCTCAGTTCTGAGAACAGATCTGCTCTGTGATGCAGAGCATGGGTAGAACTCTGCAGAACTGAAGGGAAAGCTGGGTTTGATTTTTTTTCTTCTTTTTTTTACAGCCTGGGTGTAGCACTTAGGGAATTGTATGATGTTTTGAAAGTGCTCCATAAGCTCTGCTTTCCTGGGGGAGGGGCAGAGGAAGGCAGCCAGGCAGCAGTGCTGTGCCCTGCCACCTGATATTTCAGCAATGAGCAGTTTGGATGGGTTTGTGGGTGCTGTCAGCCTCTGAAAAGGCCCTTCCCATGTCCTAGGAAATAAATGAGTACTTAAACTGCAGCCTGTGAAAAGCTGGCTGACAGTAAAGCTGCAAGGTATTCTTATTGCCAAATTAAGGGAGAGCTAAAAATACACGGGCATGTATCTGGAAAGTGCAACTGCATCCGAGATCTTGTGGGAATGTTAAAGGGGAGAGAGATGGTCTGTGAGGTGACCTGCATTACAGTGCCTCATACAATACAGGGGGAAAAAAGTAATAAAATATTCTCTTGTCAAAACTAAGGGATTTGAACAGGGCATGTGAGGAAAAGGACATTTTCTAATTACGACATATGTCAAACACTTCTTGACTTTGTTTAGAATCCTTCTACACTTCCAAAAAAGCATAACTTCATTTTTTTACAATGAAGTTTGGGGAATTTTAAATAATAAAATAGAACCAGCTTCATTTCATGTAAGGTAAGAACAGATCAGATGTATCAGAGGAGAAAAGCAGTCTTTTCCTCCAAAAGCTGCTGCAGACAGAATCCCTACTCTGAAGATGCTGCCAGTGGGGTGTCAGCACCACCTCCTCTCTCTGCCTCAGGAAAACAGACGTGCAGGGTTGCAGATACTCCTTCCACGAGGTGTTTACCCTTTTGCAGTTGTCCCTACAAGAAGGTTTGGGGCTAACCAGTGTGAATGACAGAGCTCTGCCTACTTTCCTCCTGTAGCCAGTATCTCAAAAGCTGTGCAGGCTATGTGCAAGCTGCAGTTTTATTTGTAATACAATAACCTCATGTTTGCAGCATATACCTCGGGAATTATCAGGCTTGATTACTGCAATCTGCTCAGACATTCACTTGTTTGGCCGTGTTTCTGTGGCATCTTGTTCCCTTCAGACAGCTCAGGACAGTAGATCAGCCTGGATCAGAGACTGTCAGCCTCCACTCTCTAACCCGCTTCCTTATCAGGCGATGAAATTTTTTACATTAAGATTTTTTTTCGTTAAAGCCTTTAACTGTGTTAGCTCCTAGTTTATTCTGGTTTCCCTCGAGCTAAAGATTAAAGTCCTAGAACAGCCCTTCATGCTTCTAAACTTTTTTTTTCTTCTTAACTGAGTTAGAAGAAGTTTATACAAATTGTGGCTGATTTTATGCACTTGTCCTCTACATCACCAAAGAGAGGATCTGGGGATAAGCCTGTTGTTGGCACCTAGTCTATATTTACATTCTACTGTGATAAGCAACATTACAGACTAAGGCTTTTCGACCAAGTGATGTTATTAGAGTTTTAGCAGGACCTCTCTTTACAATCTGGTATATGTTCCTAACCAAAAAATCTTTGATATTTTCACTGCTTTGAGTTGTTTATTTGTAGTCACGTTACTTTGCTGTTTTGCGGATGTACCCTGGATTCAGGGGAGTCAGCTGTCAATTGAAAATGCTGTAAAGGCTCAGCCTTTGTCTCATGGTGCTTTCTCAAGAAGTGTGTGTGTGTTCATTCCCAGATCTTCCACAGACTGTGGAGTCCAGCGCAGGTCACTGGATCTCATCCTCCCCCTTGGGAATGAGAGACAGACCTTAGGAGTCTCAGCGTGGTGAGGAGCTATGAGCATCAACTGGGGAGTGGTGGGAGGGGCAGCACTGACAATTTTTATACTGGTTGATAGAAAAACACAGACCTTACACTTCTGTCATGAGATTTCGGTGTTGTGCAGTGGCACTGCCAGGGTTCTTGGGGGTGTCTGCCAGCAGAACAACTCCCCCACCAGATAAATGTATCAGCCCAAGGTGTGTGATGAGCTGCACTCACAAAGAGAGGAGCAAGGCTGCAGTGCTCATATGTCACAATAAGAATTACTATTTCTAATCCAGCAATCAGCTTTCCAGGTGGAACTTAGGTGTTCAGCCTGGGAGGGCTGGAGAGTCATTTAAGTGGCCATGCAGTTGCTGCGTTCCACTTAAATTCCATGTGTTCCCCACACACCTGTGTGGAGATCCCTGGGATGCCTCAGCCTCTTGTCTCTGCAGCCTTAATATCCAGGAAGGCACGCTCTACCATTGCTGCAAGGGTTACCCCAGTTATCGTGTTTTTCTTACAAGGGATTTCAAAAAAGCAAACACGAACCAAACCAAACAAACCCCAGCTCATCTGTGTTCCAGCTCCCTGAGCCTGCCCGTCTGTGGTGGTGTGTTGCAGCACCAGCCAAGATCTGCTGATAGAAGCTGCCACTGCCAAGGTTTCTTAACTCCAGGTCGTAGAGCGCTCACGATGAGGGGCTCTTGAATTTGCTCTGTTCGCTTTGAGGCTCTTTCCCAGTCTCTGGATAATAATGGGGTTCCAAACCCCAAATGTTGGAGTAGGATTTGCTTGTTGGCAACAGCATTCATTCCCCAGCCTTGACAAATTCTCTTTGCAATATTCAGATGCACTCTAGTGAGTAACATCTTTTCGAAGTTGCATCCCTGGCTTTAAAATAGCGAGGTAACCGAGTACAGAGCAGCGTGTCGGTTCTTCCCTTCTCTCCTGTGCCTGTTTGATGTCCACTAAAATAAATATCCACAGGGCCATTATTTTGTTTATCCTAAGAGGTAACTGCAGAGAGTTAGTCTGAGTGCGCTGGGATGGCAGTTCACGCAGGGAGACCAGTCTGTGAGCACTTTGGGGCAGTGACCTCTCCCCATTTGCCATAAAGCCGAGGGCAATTGAATTTTGAATGGATCCCTGGAAGCTGGCTGTGCTGCTCTGGGTAACATCGCTCAGCTCTGCTCCACTTTTCGCCAGTTCTGTCCATTAAACAGTGTTTCAGGTGTTTGAATGGGTTTTTAAATGCTCTCAGCTATTGCATCCAAAGGTGTATATATACTTAATGGACGCTGCGGTACTCCTTGTCCCGAAGTAGCTGTTGGCTAAAACTGGGATTGGAAAGCGGGGCAGCATTTTTTATTTATTTTTTTTTCCTTGACAAACTAGAACCTCTCTTATCTTGTGCAGATTATTTTAAGTCAGATTTTTCAGGTGGTCTTTACGCTGCAGGTTGTGACTGGTGTTGCTGGTGCTGAAGTCTTTGAAAATCTCATTGCTTCTTTCATAAAAAGAGCACAAATATTAAAAAAAACCAAAACACCCTCTTGTCAGCATCAAAATTTCTTTGTCAAATCTCTCAGAAACTCTTGCTCCGTGTCTCTAAGAGCTCCTATCTCTTCTTCTTTAAAAACTGAAGTGCTTTTGTGTTTTATAAAGTCCGAATATGTGGATTTAACTATGTTTGCCATACAGATATCTTGTTTATTTAAATTTTGGGTTGCTAATATTGGATATGTGCTGTTTATTTAAATTTTGCATTGCTAAATATTGGATACTGTAGTTGAAATTTGATGACTTTTCAACTGGACCGTTTTAATGTTTCATGTTATTATTTTAAAATATTATTTCCTTTCAGCAAAGAGACCAGGTAAATGAGGTGTTAAAGAGGAGCTGTGGAACTTAGAGCAGTGGAAGTTTCTGCTCTCAAATTTATCTTAGCCTTGTTTTCAGCTCGCTGTGGACTGACTAGGTTATTTTATCCTACCTACACCATTGACTTTTAAATGAACTGAGTGTGGGGGGAGCAGCGAGGCGGAGGAAGAAAAGGGCAGGAGTTTTTTGTACTTAGGAGGATATCTATTTTCAGTCTTCTCTTGTCTTACTGTATTTCAGGTATACAAATGCTCTCAGTCCAGCCAGACACCAAGCCGAAAGGTTGTGCTGGCTGCAACCGTAAGATTAAAGACCGATATCTTCTAAAGGCCCTGGACAAATATTGGCATGAAGACTGTCTGAAATGTGCCTGCTGTGACTGTCGCCTGGGGGAGGTGGGCTCTACCTTGTACACCAAAGCCAACCTTATCCTTTGTCGCAGAGACTATCTGAGGTAGGTCACAGCCTTCTTCCGTTCGCTGGCAAACTTGGGGAACCTGTCCAGCCCTCCCTGCAGAGCTGCTCTCACTCAGGCAGGGCTGCAAGGCATCTGTGGGGATGAGGAAACAAATACTGAAATACGGAGATTAAATTAAAGTCTGAGTCAAAAAGCACACACAGCCAGGTTGTGGAGGTGGTTGCCAGATTTCTGATGCTGGTACTGGTGTAGGGAGAGTAATTCCCCCCTGCTCCCCGCAGCACCATGCTCCTGGGGACACGGTGGTCTCCTGCTCCCCCTCCTCCTCCTGGCAGCACAGTGGTGGCCAGGTGTTGTAGCCTGAAACCAAACGTGGTTTTCACCCAGCTTCAGGGCAGAGTTGAAACCCTGCTGGTAAGGGACGTTTCACCCCTCTTTGCTTTTGTCCTCTTAGTTTGCCAAGGGATTTCGTTTGTGGCACTCGAGCTTTTACGAATGTTGGCACTCAGCTGTTGGAAGCTGGACCAGGGTGACCAACTGACTTCCCTGTTTTTTATGGCCATGAGTCTGAGCTCAAATCCACTCTGCTCGTGGTTTCAGTTGGAAGGGTGTCACTGCTGTCATGTTGGCTAACCTGGGGCCACCTGTTAGAGGCAGGAAATCGGCACCTGCTTTTCTAGCTTCCTGTTTGCTTGTGGACCCACATTCTCGGAAGTATTTGAGGAAAAACTCATGGCGAAGTGCTGATGAGCAGCATCAGGACAGTTTATCTATATATTGTGTGTCAGTAGGGCTGCTTTGGAGGATATAAGTTTAACTGGAAGTTTAGTCTCCCTGGGCTCTCAATAGTAAATAGAGAGAAAAGACTCCTCTGGGGTGATTCCGAGCACCTATTTCCTATAGCGACACCTTTCCTCCATTCCCTGTGGAGGGGGTCTGTTGAGACTAGCTGCTCCAGGCTAAGGTGAACTGGGAATATTTCCCCTGCCCCTTTAGTGAAGCCTTTTTCTTTTAAAGGGACATAGAAGTTGCTAATACATTGGGGAAAATTAAAATTCTTTTTGAATGTGTTAACTTCCTAGCTCCACTTAAGTACAGGTACCAAACAGGAGGTTCCCACGCACTGATCAGTTCCCAAGTTAAACACCATGGGTTGTAACAGCAATCAAGAGTAAAGCACTAACAGCTATTGGTACTCTTGCTCTCCACGTAACCACCTCTAGAAAGAAAGAGTGGAACAAAAACCTTCACAAACACACTGTGCATCTGTTGAGCTGGGGCTGAAAGGCAGATCAGGTTCTTCAGATGGGCTTAGACCACTTAATGGTAAAAGTATTCTGCTACCTATTAAAGCTCTGAGCTGAACCCAAGACAGAGTGCTGGGAATTTAGCACAGAGGCTGCATTTTAAACCCGTTGTGTTCAAGCTGCCAAAGTAGTAGGTAACAAAACCTCGCTTTTACAAACTGTTGGGACAGAAGGGAATTGTTGTACACAAACTTAGGTTGCTTGTGGTCTTTAGGTGAGTGTCTATAGAGAGGGTTTGAAGAGGTTTTGGTGTGGGAAGTAACATCCCAATTTTTAAAACCCATTTTAATAATCTTTATACAACAAATGCCTGCAGGAGCAAGAGAACTGCTATGGCTGTTTCATCTGAGTTCCAAATTTGCTGGAGACTTTGAGCTTACTGAATCTCCCAAGTGCTAGTGCAGCAGATCTAATGTTTTGAAATCAAATGTTTAAAATCAAAACCAGAAATGATGTGGTAGTAAAGATATGAGTAAAGCATTTCCTCAGAACAGATGCATTCGCACACGCTCTTGCTCTCTGGTCTTTGAGGGTTTAACAGGAGTAAATATTTTGCTAACAGATCGTTAAAACTCATACTAAGTGATTCAGAGAAAGGAGATAAGGAGATTTTTTTTTTGGTCTGCCATGATCACATTCAAACTGATGTTTCAGTTATTTCTTTTACTTTTACTTTTGCACATGAAACCAACATACATGGGAAATCCTATAATTGGTTTTAAGATGTTTCTGATTTTTGTCTCTAGATTTATTGAGTCTTAATGAAGCTATTTCGTTATGATTTTTTTTTTGAGTTATACTTGTGAGTGCATACATTTAAACTTGGTATTTACACTAAACTTCAAACTGATGCACTTAAGGTAATTGCAGATAGTCATTTGCCTCATTGCATCTTATCTACTTAGTTATGCAGTGAACCTATAAAAGTGATCTTTTTAGTGCTAATGTACAAACTAGTTAAATTTTCTCTAGCTTTGTAGTCAAATAAGCTTTCATATTTAGCAACCCACTTGATATGAATTTAAGGAACAAATTACATTGTCGTAATGATCACATTAGAGTTTAGTTATGGTTTCAAGCTATCTTCCTAGGTTTTTTTCCTTTTTAACCATAAAGGGAATCTTTGCGTATAAAACTGTTCTGGCTTCCTATTAATTTATGTGGTGCCCTCTAGAGGATATATGGCTTGAACGATACTAAAAAGAGTAAAATTGCTTATTAACTTGTCTCTCAGTGTTCATTATGCCTTTCAATAAGAGAAGCATTCTGCAAGCAATCATGTAGCCAGTTTGGGTGCTTTAGCATTCATGTTTAAGTTCATAAATGGTGTGACTGTGTCTTTGTAAAAATACTTCCAGCATCTTTCATTCAAAGATGCCTTCCAAAAAAACTACACCCTCCCTCAGCCCTGATGCACGCTCTTGTGCTGCAATTGAGCCCTGAGGTCCCCACTTTGAGCTCCTTATAAATACTCTGTGGCTTCAGAACTTCAAAACTTGCTTTGCTTTAGCGGTCTCCTTTGGTAAAATTAGTTAATTATACTACATTAAAACCTTTTCCTCCAGTTTGGGAGGGATTGAGGGAATGGAAGGAATCTTTAATGAGGTAATGAGCTCGAAAGATGCTGCGGGTGTGAGAGGCTTTGCCCTGGAATGTGATCCATGCGAGGCACTCCAGTGGTTTCTGTGGTGGCGTTCGACACCGGGGTGCCAGGGCGGCCGTGGAGGGAACGAGCTCTGTTTTGTTAACGAGGATGGGAACTGACTTGAGCAAAGAAAGGGCTCAGTGTTAGAAATAACACACTCCACGAAAATGATATGCAGAGTATAATTCCCCTGCAGGCTTCTGTCTTCTGCTTATACACTCCTGGGTTAGGAAATGAAGACTTAATTTAAGGAACTTAGGTTTACGCCGATATTTCAAGTCCATTTATAGTAAGTGAAATATGCAAGAACTTTCTTTTTTTCCTCCCCTTCTTTTCCTCCAGAGCTGTACGGTGACATCTTAATGCATCAGCCTATCCTACTCTGTCCTCTCCTCTGACTGGCAGCGTGTCCATTTACAAGCACAATATTCCCTTTGAAATCTGTCATTACTGCCATTAATGACCAGTCATTATGTTAACAGCCCTTGGGCTGTTAACATGTCAAACTGGTTGTTAACTGGAATGTTATTACTTATTTAAACTGCAGGTATGAGTTGTGTGAAATGTGCTTTGGTTGCACGTTCTGGGCCGCTTCTGCTCAAAACAATAGGGAAACAGCAGAGCATTTGCCTTTGGGGTGCCAAGGGATTTGCTTTCTGTTCCATCTGCTCATTTGATTTCTGCATATTTGTGAGGTTCTCCTACCCCTGGGCAGCCTCCTAATTTCAGGTGCAACTGTGTGCAATCCCTTCTCTTAGCCTCGCCTGCAAATGGGCAGCCGTGGATGTTTCCAGATGCACGGTAACGCCTGCTGCACGTTTGAGATTAATATCTGGCCCCGAGAAGTGTAAAATAAAAGACCGACAATTACATGTAACTCAGTTGTATTAAATAATGAGCTTCCTCGGATGCAGCAGAAATATGAAAGTACAGCTGTGCTAAGCTAGTTGCAATGTAGGTCAATCACCCTTTTCACTTAGGTTTTTAACTACGCAAACCCCGCTGAGCGACCAATGACTACAAAGTGCTGTTTCATTCCTATTTAATTTTGGCAGCATTTTACTGAAGAGCAGGCATTCATGCAGCTAAATTATCTTTGCCATTTCTGGTTTTAACTCCAGCTCCATGACACTAAATGTTGGAGTGCATATCTCTTAGTAAACACAAAGAATATGGTTTCTGATATTTTATTTTTTTTTCCAAATCCATCTCTTAACATAGAAATTGAATTAGAACTTTTATTACTTTTTGCATAATTTCCCT
Source organism: Bombycilla garrulus (assembly GCA_013400315.1). Classification (NCBI taxonomy): domain Eukaryota; kingdom Metazoa; phylum Chordata; class Aves; order Passeriformes; family Bombycillidae; genus Bombycilla; species Bombycilla garrulus. Next base: position 2,131,426 of record VXBU01000405.1, on the reverse strand, counting down.
AGCCAGGCAGGCAAGATCATAAGGAAAGGATTAACAAAACTAATATACTGGGGTGGAATTTTTGCCCTTAAACACGTCCAGAACCTTATTGAGAATAGGGAGGAGGATGACAGAAAGTCTATCCTCTCCTCCCGTGCTTCCCCCTCCACCTCAGTATTCACATTATTTGTAAATATATTGCAGACTTTAAAAGTACCACTGAAAATGAGTAGGTCACCATTCCTGAGGAAAAGGACAGAACATGTTGGGTTTTTCCCTCTTCCCCTCTTGCTTGGTTGAAAGACCCGAGAAAAGCCAAGTCTCTAGAACTGGATATTGGAGAAGATCTTATAAATAATGGGACTTGACCACAGAAAGCAGTGTTCTACCATAAGCATTACAAAGATGCTGTCTCTGTAGAATATTTGGCTTCAGTGCAGGCTGAAAAGAGCAGAATTTAGGGAGCAGCTCTTTTCTGTACAACTGCTCGCACTCTAAAGGCAATTATTATTTTAAAAAAATATTGTATAGGAGTGCTTAGAGAGACTTAAAATGTCTTGTGGCCTGGTGCTGATGAGCATCTCCGGTTCCTCTGTCATGTCACGAGCAGTATTGCAAAGACCCAAGATTTCAGCCTGCTTAAATGTATCTATAAATACTCTGTGGGGATATTTTCACGGGTTATAAATTGTTTTCAAAATGCCTCCTCAACCTGTTTCTTGCCCAGTTTGATTAAACAAGGGTAGACCTTTAATGATTTAAGCACTCTGGGTTTTCAAGACTATTGAGATATTTATGGAAGTGAGGCTTTAGAGGTCCACTTTCTTCACTGGAGCTTTTTAGAACTGAACCCTTATTTGTACACTAATATCCTTGTTGCAATGCATTAAAGCATTCAAGGGAGTAGTAATTTGCAGGAATATGCCCTAAAAATATTTTCAAATACTTAAAAAAAAATGATAGGTGTAGCGATTCATTTGTTCTAATTTCGCTGTGTGCGATGAATGTTCTTCTAAATTTACATAAATTGTATCATTTAGTGTGTCTTGGAAAGAGGAAAAAAAAAAAGGCAAGAATACTCTCTCTTCCACTAATTGCCAAAGGTTTTGAAAACCTCCAAACACCTTAACAGTTGTTGAAAGGGATAAAGAGAGTGATGCACACATGCTCAGTTAATCCACCCAACTTGCAGGGAATAATGTTTTTGATTTAGTTACACTCTGGCTAGTTTAGCTTGTTCTTATTTTTAGCTCATCTGTGATAGCTTTTAATAAGAAACATTCAATTAAGCTGTTAAAATTGGTGTTTAAGTCATGTTGAAATGCTGTGAAATGTGTGTACTCAAGTTTGACGCTCTTCAGTAGTTCCATGTGTTTCCCCATATCTGCTGGTATTTTTTTTTCCTTCGGAGCTGCCAAATTTTTTTAATAATTGTGTTATTTTTAGCGGCTTAAAATACACAGTTTAATTTTCAAGAATGTGAATCTTCCCTCTTATAAGGCTTCTTGAAAACCAGACGCTTCCCGTGTGTTGTCAAAATACCTCATTAATCCCCTGGAAACGTTCAAAGAATTTCAGGAGACTTTTCAGATGAAAGTACCGTGCCTCTTAAAGCCTGTCCTACAGCTCTTCATTACAGCACTACAGTGCCGTGTATTTTGATGGAAAATTATTTTACTACAAAGGTTTTGCCAACACAGAGCAGCTCAGTAAAGCTTAATAAAAGCAGCGATTTTGGGGAAGCCGAAGTAATTCTGCAGTGCCAGAGGATGGGATAACGTTGCTGGCGAAGGAACAACAATTCTGTAGTCCTGCTTAGTATTTCCTACAACCTCTTTTAAAATAAATGGGATTTTCTTGTTTTCATCCTTGCTAAATTTTTTTTGGTGACTTTGTGACCAGTACTTCTTATGAAATATCTTTAAAATAATATCCATAATAAAGTTATTGACTTCAGGAATAATTATTATCAGATACCTTGTGACACAGGATTTGATACCCAAGGTTTAATTGGAAAATTTCTGAATTTTTGACCAGGAGCTTATGTGAAACAAAGCATCTGTGCATAATATAGTAGAATTATATTTAATTCTAATAGCCTAACACAGAGATGCCTTTAAAAAGTTCTGATTTCTGTCACATACCTGTTCCTTAAAAAATGATACATTTCAATTTCTTTTTATTTTTTTGAAATTTTAATTAATTTTGGGGGGCATTTTATGCTGAAAACTGAAAAAAAAAATGAATCCTCAAGTTTCTACCATGTAATTAAAAGAAAAGGTCTATTACTCAGTTTTGTTACTTGCTACTTACTTTATTTTTCCAGTCTTCCAGAAAAGATATAGCATTCATTCTGGATGTGAATGCTTGAATAACACGTAAAAATCAAAATGGGTTAACATTGTTACACACTTCTTTCGCCCTCCTGATTTTAAGAATTGTTTTCTTTCTAAATTTCTCACTGAAGTTAAGTATATTCATGATGGATTTGGAAACCAAAATGCGCAATACACAACTCACGGTTTCCGAATTAAACTGGTCTTAACTATCACAGCCCTTAAGAATCCATAGTTTGGGAATACTTTATTAAATACCTTATGTTTTGATGGCTAATTGTCCAATAAATTCCTTAATATACTAATGGATGGCCTTTTATTAAATCCAAGTAATAGCTATACATTTGGGGGGTTGTTGATCAAAATATTCTGGAGTTTTTGAATTTTCTCAGATGCAAATACCTGAAGTAATGAGTCTACCCTCTTGAAAAGCTTTGCATGTTCTACACCTCCTTCCTTCCCTGTAATATAATTCTGGTGTTTTCTGGTTATTTTACATCTTCCTGAAGCTGCTTCTTGCCTATCCTGAATCAATTGGCCTTTCAGCACCTGGGTCTCATTGCATCTCATTGGCGCATTTAAAAATGGCTCTGGAGATCAGTAGATCCTTCCTTTAAAAGATTAAAAAGGATGTCTGAGTTATCTCCAGAAATGTGCATTTCTCTTCTAGCTGTGTGTACGAATCTATCGAATTACGTATGAATCTTTCAAATCATACACGAATCTCTGCCCAGATCTGTTTGGTGTGATGGAGACATGATGAAATCAGGGGGATTTCTGCATCCCACACTCCACAGGTGCTTGCAAGATGGTCATGGGCTCATCTTCTGTAAAACAGTCAAGACCGAGTTTAAATGAATGCTGATAGTTTAGGGTTTTGACAGCCCCGTGGCAATTGGCATGGTCAGTTACAGACTTCATTTAGACATGCTAAAATGCTGTGATGGAGTGCCAGAATCCAGTCCCTCTCCCCACTTGACATCAGAACTGCAGCAGCTGAGAGAATTTGGCACCTATTTTTTCAAATATACATATTTTTCAATGATCCCAATTATTAACTGCAAGATATTTTCCTTTGGGATTAGAGTGACCTTGTTTGGGATTAGAGATCTGTTATTGCTGATCTATTTCATAGCAAAACACAGAACAGGGAAATCTTCCACCACCAGAAAATCACCAATTTTTTAAAGAGCAGAGTGTCTCTGGAAGGATGTTCCCGGGTACATTGCCCTGCAGGTCTTGAGTGAAGTGGTGTTCCGTAATAGCGGAATTTAAGCTTTTCATCCTTTCATTTGCAAAAATGATAATATCTCATGTCAGCACATAGCAGATGAAAGTGATAATTGTACAACATGCAAAGATAAAATATTTTGGGGGTGGGAGGTAAGAGCAGAGAACATTGTGGATTTTATTGTACCTTTTTTAGAATTTTGAAGTGGAGTGGTGAGAGTGAGAATGTCAAATTTTACGTTTCAATATTCTGTAATTGATGTATTGGAATAGTTAAGGAAACGCTATCCTACACCAGGTAGTAAATGCACCCTTGCTCTTGTGTGGCTGCTATCACACCTTTGTTTTTAACAAACTTCAAACTTAATGTACAGAAATAATCACATCTCTCTTGATATTCTTATATATGATTTGACATAATGTTCAAAAGGCTTGAGAACCTGACCTGATTTTTGTTCATGACAAGCGTCCAAACCATAAATATCAGTCTACTCAACTTTTAGCTTAGTGGGTAGTGTTTATTATATTGTAACCCTGCATTGAAGAGCATTACCATGGGATAAAATACATGTTATTTTACTCTATTTTATAGTATTATTTCCTTGCAGATGCTTTAAAGAGAAATACATATTAAGGTTGATGTAGATAGTTTTAATGATTCTGTAAATAAGTTTAATCTAAGAAGCATAACTTATTATTCTTTATCAAATTCTAACAATAGATCAAGTAACAATCACTGAACTCGGTTTTGTCTTTTAGACACATTTTAAGGAAGGATTTCTAGGTAGAGATAGTTCAGATGAGTTACAGGCTGCAGATTAGGGATGGAAATTGCAATCATTGGGAATTATTTTCTTATCATTTGTCACTGTTGTTGTTTCGACATAAATCTTGGGGTTTTTTCTGAAGTCAGGACGGAGCTCAGTTCAGAGCCTCCACTCTTTCTCAAAATTTGCATGAAAAGTCAAGATTTTAAGACGATAGAAAACTTAAAAACTCATTTTCCAATAAAGAACAGACTTCATTTCTCCCCTTCTAATTTGTGTTAAACAAATTTTACACAGAATTCAGAATTTTCTAGGATCTAATGTTTGGATTTAGGAAAAAACCTTTTCCAATAAGTCTTTATAAGCCTAATGGGTCTGTCTGCCTTACACAAAGTGTAAAGAAGGAGGAGGGCAGTTGCCATATGCCATAACAAGCCAGTTTTTGCTGGCTTCCTTACTTAATCTGTAATCTGATACATTTAAGAATGCTCTATACCAAAATAACATTAAATCTAATCCTACAAACACGTATATGTACTTGATAGGTGTAGCCTGAATAATCCTATTGAAAGGTGCAGGGCCTGTTCATTTAGCAATGTGCCCGAGTAAAGCCAAATATTTAAAATTGGAATGGCTTTGCCTGCAAACCCATCTTGAGAGCTGTGTCCTTGCTCTCTGTGTGCTGCTGACAAACCTCCCTGGTCCAGGAAAAGCTCAAACCCAGGGCTCTCCTCCTGGCCAGGCACCTTGGTGCTGTGTCTAGGGTGTCAATCAAAGGTTTGACACTTGTGACAGCCTTGTCCTGTTTGTCTCTGACAGGAAGTGTTGGAACCCAGGGGGTTCCTATGATGCCTTTGGCCGA
>VXBU01000405.1:2101604-2120159 GCA_013400315.1 Bombycilla garrulus | reverse complement strand
CCCCCCCCACCCATTAAACAGCCCTGACAACAGCCAACAGTTATCAGATGCAAAATGAACTATGTGCCTGGGATAAAGAGTTGTGTATCTGCCTCTCCTTGATCGATCCACTGGACGTTTTGTATGCCAGCACTTTAATTTAAAATATTCTGAGGAAGAAGAAATCCCTGGTAATTTCCATAACAGCCTTTTAAGAAGTCTTGTCACCTTTTAAAAAGACATTTGCTTCCCCTTTTCCCTCTCTCCCTCCCCAGCTCCACATGCTCTCTGTTTTAACCTTATCCTCTGTATTCAGACTGCTACTTTAGCATGTGCTGCAGACCTCTCTGCTTTGAGCCCAGAAGATCTTACCAAGATGTTTTTAGCTTTCTTTAAATCAGTGCTGGTGATAATCCCTTTCCAATCATTCCCTGGCACTAAAAACCTTTCCTGATTTCGAGGGAGGAAGTTCTGCCATACATTTGAATGTGGAACTGCAGGATTTTTGCCCAAGGTGTCTGTTCCCTTGGAGCTGAGAAAATGTCCTGTTCTGGTTATTAAAATAGAGACAACTGAGAGCTTGGGAGTGATTTGCCTACAGCAGAAAATGGTTTTGTGGAGGAGTGAACTTATTCAGACTCTCTAAAAACTTAAGTCAATCTCGCTTGTTTTCTTTTTCTGACCCTGATGATTCCATCTCCAAAGGGAGAGGAAAAGTCATATTTCTTTTAAGGATCAATTAACAAGTGAATAATGCATTGGTTTTTCATCCGGGTAATTTTGTAAACTTTGATTGATTTCATTCTCCTGAATAGTTCTCCACACGCGGCCCTTGGTGCTTGTGTGCTGGTTTATGGTGCCGGCAGTTTAAGGTGCTGCAGGAAAGTCATGTTTGAGTTCAGCAAAGCTGTGGGGCTTCTCAAAGTGCTCCAGAGTCCTGCTGGTTTTTGGAATTGGAGGAGAATGTGCCAGTGTTGAGCCATTTATAAATCCACTCCCAGCCTACCCCATGCACAAAAAGAAGGGTTGACCCTGCTTCAGATGGCTCACGTGGGGTCGTGCACAGCCACCTAAAGTGTGACAAAGATGGCAGAGAAAATATTCTCAGAGCTGATCTCTCACACCTAAAGGGCATTTCATGAGCATGGGCACTGGAAACTTGTTTTCTCAAATAACTGGGAGTATAATAACCTGATTAACTACTGGACTGCAGGCTCTACATGAATTCACTGTGAATTTTGGAACTGCTGCTGTCACAGTCCTTGTTCTGTAAAACCACAGGGTTGGGTGCATTTCCCACAGAAAAACTGCCATTTTTCCTCTCCTCTTGCCAGGATGCTCTTAAGCACAAAACGTCTTTATTTTGTGAAATTCTCATCCTTACTTGTTTTGGGGAAAAGAGGGCCTGTTTTAAGGAAAAAAAAAAAAAAATTGATTACAATACCGCTAGTTAAGCAGCTCAATAAAAGGTTTGTTATTTTGTTTTCACTATTAAAATATCCCTTAATCCACCTTGCTGGGTCTCTCCCGCTCTTGTAATATTCAATCAAGCCCTTGTTTTGTGAGAAATGTGACAATGCATTGTTGGCACTTTACAAACCTACAGCCCTCGGCAATAGATAATGAGAGGCAGGGTTTTTTTGTTTCTTTTTTTTTCCCTGTGCAGGACACAATGAAATTTTAGACAGATGAATGCTAAGAGAGCCCTATGTACCAAAGGCAATGTTTACTGCATGTAATACATATCATTGTTTGTCTCCTGTAGTGAAAAATACTTGTGTCACGCTGTTAAAATGTACTCCTGACAGAACAGAGCTTGCTATTATAGGGTCCATTGCTTAAAAAAATGATATACTGACAGAAATACAATTTAAGAAAATTTAACACCAAGGGTAGTCGACCGTGTAGGCTACTATTAAGGGGCCAAAACTCAAGGCCATGGTTTTATTAAAAAAGAGGGATAGTTTATTTGCTAGTAGTAGGTAAAGTTTTTTTTAAAAAAAAAAAAGTTAAAGGGAGAAAAGAAAAAAAATCTACTTGCATTCACTTGGTCTCCAGTGTGTAAAAAATTAATAAAAGCAACAGTTCAATAAGATTTTATTGCAGAAGTGTTTAAGTGAAACAGTTTAAGAATGCTTCAGATTTTTAAACAGTTCTGCTGCAGAGCACTCTAGCACCACAGTGCATAACAAATTGTTGCTTTTGGATGCAAGGCACACCCAGTGCTTTTCATAAAATGAAAAGTGAGTCCTGGTTAATTTGAATCAGTTTGTGCATTCCTCCATATTTGGTTTTAGAAACGTAGTGAGATTAACAGTTCACTGGGAGCAAATGCTGTGTTGTGGCTAACCTTGCACAGTTAAATCATCAGATGTTGGCTTTAAGTTAATAGTGGTCAATTATTGGTAACTAGATCTAGAATTTACTTGCCCCTTCCCAGTTCTTCACTGCAAATTTCTAATTGCTAGTTCATGGTGTGTGACAGCTTATGGGGTAAAAACAGGCCATTTGGTTTTTATCTGCCTTCTGCAATTATTTAGCAAAAAATCATGACTTGGTGAGGAAGTTTCAACTTCTCAAACACTGACTGGACAACACTTGTGCAGAAGATAAACAGAGTTATGTATGTGTCTGATAGGTTCAGCAAAGTGTAAAATGAGAGTGTGTGAGCCCTCAGAGCTCAGGAGCTCCCCAAAGGTTTGATTTTGGGTGGTGTGTGGTGGTGTGGGAGTGCATGGGCGCTATGGGAAAGGCAGGGGACACCCAGCAGTGCCTGTCCTAACCATCCCAGTGTGGGCTTTGGAATGAGCAGACACAGAGCCCTCAGATTTAACAAATACTGCACTCAGGTACAAGCTTTTCATTTGAAGATATTTTAGGAAATTTCCTCTGGTTTTTACACTTGCAACAGGAGATGGAGTTTGGGGGTGGGGGAGCTGCTTTTTTTTTTTTTTTCCCATAGAATATCATGTTATTTTTGTGTTCATCAACCCAAAATCATCCCCAGCGATGAGAGGAACTGAAAGGTTTAAGTGAAAGAGCAATAGAATGTGTACGTTAAGTCATTTTTCAAAAGTGAACATTCATTCAGATGCTTCTTATTTTAAATGGAAAAATGTGGAAAATTCTCTGATATCACCCAGGAACAAACTGCATTTCTCATTAATTACATTTGGTCATCAGGTACAAGGAAGTCACAAAAAATAAATTAACATAACAACATAGAAAGACTTTTTTCCTCCATCAGTGTAATAAGAGATTTAAATTTTTTGTTGTTGTTCCTCACTTATTCCTATTCCCCCTTGCCTTATTTTGGCTACTAAAAGAACATTTTATTATGTTGGTGTTAACATTAATATATTCACCCCTGCATAAAAACCAAACAAACAAAAAGTAAAAGAAAAACGAAACCTAGAAATAATTCTCTAAAAATATAATTATATTCCTGAAAATTGCCAATAACATAATACTATTTGTAGGAATTAATTTGTTAACCCTCCTGCCATGAAAATATTGCAAGCCCGTGTGTGCCTTTTAGAGCACATCTAGAAGTTGTCCTTTGAAGATTTCTGAATTTCTGAACTCTGTGCCTGGAGGTGACTCTGCACAAAAAATTGTATTAAGTGATGTCATCACTTGTATTTTCGTGGTATCAAGGCCCAAAGTTGTTAAACCTTCAAGTAAGAGATTGTTGTTGAAGAAAATTATTTACATTACACAAGATTTCAACAGAGTTTGAAAGAGGTTATGCCAAATTAAGTTCTACTGCATGCTCTAAAGAAATATTTCTGTTGGAAACGATTTGTTTATTACAAACATAGGTCTGAAATCCATTTGCTTTTGCTATTCATACTTTTTTCTCTGTGTTTGCTTTTTACATGTCTCAGAGGTTACGACAATAAAAGCCAACAAAGCCAATTTTGGTTTTGCAGTCAATTTTACTTGCAGGTTCTGAATTCTGCAATGTGTGGGTGTTCCAGTCTGCATTAAAATTACTCAATATTTCAATATGATTTTTAACTGTAGGGCTGTTTCTTTATTCTGTCACACACACTGTGCAAAGAGAATTTTTGTATTTTTTTAAAAACTTATTTCAAATATATATACACACAACTTTTGCTGAATAATCCCTTTATGGAGAGCTTCATTTTATAGTAGCGATCACTGCAGGTGAAGTAGTAGTTCAAGTATAAACACAAAATACCAGTGTTTTTGGATCAAACCTCAAAGAAAGAGCAATTAACCTTTCCAGCAGTCTCACATCTGGCCAGCTGTTGAACCACTCCACCATGGGGAAAGGTCACCAGTGAGTGTTGGGAAACAGCCCCAGAAATACTGTGGAGGAAAAAAAAAATTATAAATGGATTCACTGTGGAATTGCACAGGCACTTGGGAACAGGTGAACATACATTCCAGACATATTTCAATATCTTTAATTTCCAGAGACCAAGAAGCTGCTGGGAGGGTGAAACCACAGAGTTTGGTAAAACCCCACCATGTAAAATAGCTGTAGAAACCCCCTTACACTTTATGTAAGATTGAAGTCATAACACACTTTGGACAGAGTTTACCACCTCAACCAGAACAATTCCTTATTTTTCATCACTTTCGTGTGCTTTCCCTGGTTTGGCTGATTTCACCTATGTTTGTGTGGTGCTTTGATTTCAAATTCTCAGCAATGGTGCTGCTGCTGAGACCTGTGTGAGGCCCTCATGCTCCTCTGCAAGAGACAGAGGAAGGGAGGGCTGTGTCTGAAGTAGCGCAGGAATTGCAAAAAGCTGCACGGCTGGTTCTGTCAGGAGATTTTGTTGTGCCAGATGAGCCAGTAGAGAGGACCCATGGTTATAATAACAAGAGCAGAACCAGTAGAAGATGATAAATCTGTTGTGTATTCACAAAAAAAAAAAAAAAAGAAAAAAAATCCCCCTCTTTTAGATGTATTTTTGCATTTTCTGTTTACTGTAATGTGGATACACCCTTCTGTGTCTCTGTGCATGGCAGGGGGGTGGAACCAGAAGATCTTTAATGTCCTTTCCAACCCAAACTTCTGTGATTCTCTGATTCTACACACACGTGTGTAAATACAATAAGAGAGAGGGAAGGAGGATAATGACTATTGCCCATTTGGTGCCAGTCCTGAAAAATCTTCCAGATACAAGAGAATCTACTGACCATAATAAGAGCATTTGCTTGTTTAAAAATTTAAATTTAAAAATGTTTAAAGAATTGTAAAATTTATATGACTTTTTGCCGAAATGCTTATGACGTAGTGAAGTGATACAGCAACACAAAGCTTCTTCCCTCACAAACCAGGGAGCTCTCACTGTGAATTTATTTTGTACACCAGCTGGTGTTCATGTGGAGGTGCTGTTGCTGAGGGTGCTGTGTTTCTCCATCAGTGCTGTCACCTGGAAATGCTTCCATGGAGCCCCTTCAGTGACGAGCCCATTCCAGAGGGGATGGGCCCACAGAGTGACTTGTTTGTTTGGCACTGTAAGTGAGGAATTGAATGTGTTACCATTTCCCCACCTGTTCTGGAAGCTGGCTTTCCTCCTCTTCCTAAGCCTGACTAAAAGAATTAGTTCAGGGGTAGATGCTGGGCACAAGGAGTGAGCTTTGCCTAACTTCAGCTGCTCTCATTGGAACTGAATGGTGTTGCAGGTGCTGGGGGAGAAAATAAATCACCTTAGGAATAAAAGCTGCTTGGGATTTTTTTCCTGCTTTTCAGCTGTTAGATCAGCTTCTATTAAAGCAATAAGTTCAACAGTCATAGATTTGATCTCCTTCTCTTTTTCGTGGTGGAGGAAGAATTTGACAGAAAACTCAGAAATGTTGTGGTTCCTTTTCTGCGTACAATTAGTTGATCAAATGTGAGATCACAAAATTTTCAGCTGAAATCTTTTGAACATAGAAATTTGTCATTTGTTTTTTTCTAATTGAGATGATCTGACAGTGGTCCCTACAGTTTTCCATGTATGGGGCTCAGTTTTTGGTAGAAAAAAGCCATCATTCCAAGGATAGTGTAATATTTAATTTCAGCTAATCTCTGCTCCAGGAAGCATTTTAGTTGAGCTGTTTGCAAATATTCAGTGATTGTAAACCAGACATTTACACCGTTGAAACAAACACAGGTGCAAATGTGAATTTCTGTCCTGTACTTTTTGAAGTATTCCCTGATTCTGGAATTTTAGGTCTGCTTAGAGATGTTGTGATTACATAAAAAAAAAAATCAAAATACTATTTGGTGGCACACAAAACCCTTTTTGTTGGAAAAGATTATGAAATCAAAGTAAGCTGAAAACAAGCTTTTTTTTTTAAATAAATAGAAATTATGGAAGACTATGGAATTATAGAGCAATGATCCAGGGGAAATAGCTCTAACTGCAATATGCTGCACATTATTGCTCCAGTCTATGGGGTTTTTTCTTTCTACATTTTATAATCTATGAATTGAGATATCTTGGATAATTAAAATACCCTTTAATTAGTTTTAAGAGTAGGGGAATTTAATAGGCCTGTGGGAACACTCTAAATAAAAATAAAAATGCTAAGCAAAGCCTAGTTAACAAGCAGGCTTTTTCATTAGGATAAAATACTTCTCCCTGGTATCAGACATTTGTTCCATTTGCGCAGAAGTTTAGGGTTTTTTTGCAGACAGACTCTTACAGAGTGGTAACACATGGTCCAATCCAGGAAATTGGTGTGGATATGATTCATCCCTCTGAAGTCTGCAATCTTTTCTTTAAAGAACTAAGGAATATTCAGCACTGTGAAAACTTGTCCTTCTAGAAATATTGACATTCAATATTGGCAAAATACTCCTAATAGGAATATACTGTATCAGTACAATAAAACCATCTAGTATGAGTGGAAAGCCCATATTTGTACAAGCACAGTTTGTAAAGAATTACTCTTTTTTTAGACTAGCAGCGTTTTGCTCAGCTCAGTCAGAAACAGCACCTCTTACCCCCATGGGTTTGCTAGAGGTACACAAGGAACACATGGCAGAATTTGTGGCCATTATCTGTATGAATGATCCATCAATAACTTCAGGTCAATTCCATACTTGCAAATGAATAAGTGAGGAAATCCCTTCATAGAACTTTTTGGGAAGAGTTAGAGGGAAAAGCAGCCTTTTGCTTGTGTGGGGCAGCAGTGACAAAACCCCTGCTGAGCAGGGGCTGCATTAAGCTGTGCTTTGTGAGGGAAAGGCTGGGTGTAGCAGGGCAGACCAGGCTTTTGTGGGCTGCTGCCACGGTGTTGGGCTGCAAGGCTGGCCCTCTGTCCTGCCACACAGGGCTGGCCCTGGCTGTGCTTCATATCTGATGTGTAACTGATTGTTCTGAAACGTCTCCCTGCCCTCTGATTAATGCTTCTCCAGCTTCAATTAAAATTTAGCATGAAGGGCTTTGGCCTTATTATTTTCCCCTTTACGTGCATGTCTGTAAAGAGGATAATTTTCTTTTTTTTTTTTTAAATTAAAATCATCTCGAGTTGCCCTCTCCTGCTAAAATGAACCACATCAAAACGAAGAGCTCAAGGCTAGATTTCCAAAGAGTTTGGATATGAGAAACCTCTGAGGATTTTGTCTGTCTTTTTCTCAAAATCCCGAGTTGTAGCCCAAAACTCCTAATGTTAACTTACAGGACAATTTTTTAATTCAAGAAATTAGGAAATAACTGAGCTGTGCAGGGCTGAGAACTGCTGCAGCTCAAGCCTTGTCTGGTTGGTTGTGTACTGCCTGAGGTACGAGGGCAGTGGGTCCAGCAGAGTAGCCAATTACAACAGCAAATTATGAGCAGGAATATCCCTTGTAACCATTCTCACTACATTACTAAATAAGATTTTGGTGGGCTCCTTTCTAAAGGGGCCTGTCCTAACCCCCTCCCTTACAGCTCTTACAACCAGTAGCTGGTTATAGAAAAGGAAAGATTCCTCCATTGCTCCACAGTCATCATTCATCATCCTTAATACTGACTTTAAATACACCTCTTAAGCTACCAAGAATCACAGAGTCATAGAATCATAGAATAATTCGGGTTGGAAGACACCTTAGAGATCACATAGCTCCAACTCCCCTAAAAAAACCTCCCTCCTCAATTCACAGGTGATAGGAAAGGCAGAGTAGAATATGTATCAACAGAGTATGTCCTAAATTTGTCATGGTGGCCATACCAAATACATCTTTGAGTCCTCAGAAATGTTGGTAACTATGGGACTGGAAATATTGGAAGCCCCTTGCTACAATTTAGAAGAAGTTTTATTCCTGAAACGTAACCAGAGCTATGAGGAAAATGCACTCCAGTGGAAGATGAGGATTGAAACCTGGGTCAGGGTCTGCACAAAAGTACAGCATGTTAACTGAGAGTGAGTAAATACGTACAGGGATGGACCTGGCAGAAACAAAAAATCCTGAACAGTAGGGAAAGGTGACAATAAAAGAAATAGCAGTATAAAGGGGGGAAGATTAATAGAATGAGGTAGAAACAGACAAAGCCAAAGGACTGAACTGTTGTGGAAAGTAATAAATAAAAGATCTGAAATCCAAGTTAGCCTTGGCCCATATTTTGCTGGCAGAAACAAGATGGAAAAGACTGAGTCAGGCACCTCTGTAATTTTCACTACTTCCTATTTCTTTAGTGAGTGTATTTTGGAACTTGAGGTTTACAAGACTGGAGCACGGATACTGAAAATGTTATCCCCTGTTTAACTGTGATTCAGTCAGGTCACCAGCAATGGCTTGGAGCAGTAGTATCTCCTTTTTGGTTGGACAACATCTAAAATCTTCTCTACACCAACACAAAGGCCTCCAAAAGGTGCAGGAATATAGAGAATACTCCTTCAGTGCTGCTGGACTCCTCTCCATTTAAGGTTGTGGGTGAGTGGCACGCTGGGAATGTGTGTCTGTAGAATGTTTTTCAGATGCCTTATGGAACAGCAGCAGCTGGTACAGGTGCCTGGTCAGATCTGACTGGGCTTTGCTGCACCCATGGCAGGGTGTATTTCCCCAGGGACGGGGAGCTATGGTCACAAACTCAAGGTGACCTCAAGTTTGGAGGAAGGGCATGAAAATGCCCAGAGCCATCCATGTCTCTCCTCCCAAGGGTGCCTTCTCCCATATTGCTCACTTGCATATATTTGAGCAGCACTTTTATTTTTAGGAACCTTCCCCTGCTGTTTCCATGGCAGAGGTGCTGCATTCCACAAACACACGTGGAGGTGCACACACGTGAGGGTGCATAGCCACAGACACAGAGCAAACAGGGAGGCATTGCCTAGAAAGGCTGACCTGGAAACAGAGACTAGGTGGAGTAAAAGTGAAAAAAGGTACTTATTGAAAGGATCCAGCTTGGGCCATGCAAGGACTCCTTGGGGCTACACCCAAGAAATCCATCAATGGTCACAAAATGGCCGCCCCATCATGACGCCTCACACTTTTATAGGTTTTGGTTCATTAACACATTGGAGTTAATTGTCCAATTACAGCCTCAGGTTTTTTCTCTCCTCTTCACTGTTGTTTACACTCTTGGGCCTAAAATTTGACCTTGGTCCCCAACTAGAAAGGAATTGTCTATCTACCCTGTGAAGAGAGCTCACCAACCCTTAATATGAAACCCAGAACTACACACTAAAACAGCAGAGTCCAAAAAAAATATAAAAGCTAAAACTTAAGGCATCAGAGGGCCAAGGGGCTGCTGTGCTGGGCAGAGCACATTAAATTCTGTGGCAAATTGAATCTGCCTCTTCCCAGTGTCTCAAACTGTCACAGTAACCCACCTCCCTGGCTTCAGCAGCCTGCACCAACCCTAGAGCAAGGCAGCCCTGGGATATCACAGAGAGAGTCCAGAGCAGGGTACATTTACCTGCACAGACTCCTCAGTGAAGCAGGATTGCTTCATTCACACTTTCTGCTCTCTTATCGCTCCCCATGGCTGCAGCCTGCACATCAGTGCCTGCTGCTCACTGCTGCAACAGGCAGGCAAGGGATAAGCTGCACTATCAGCTCATCTTCAGGGGCTCAGAGTCGTAACAGCAGCAGGAACCAAACAAAATCCCCATTTCCCCTTCTCCAGAGTGATGCCCAGGATTGCTGCCTTTGCCACAGTGCTTTAATCTGTCATATCTGGTGTCTGGCAACGGGAGCAGAGGAACCGGTTTCAGAGGGAGGGTGGTGAAACAGAGTGAGACAACTTTTGCTGAGTTATACAAGATTTTCTGGGGTCAGGGGTATTGCAGGTGGAGGAAGATTTCATCCTGATCTCTGCAGTTATCTGTTGTCATGACTGAGATGTAATTTGGTGACCCCCCCATTTAAAAATAGGTGAAAGGCAGTGTGTAGTACAATGTACACAGTATATGTGATCTACAGCTAATGCTATTTCTCATGTAATGATTTTTGCTGATGCTTTTGAGATTTTTCCTCTACTATTCTCTCTTTGTATTTCTATCAAAAAAATCAATATTAAAGCCACAGATAGATATTTCTCACAGAAGGTTCCCTAAGTTTCAGGAAAAAAGGGACTTATGTAAAGTAGTAGACATGTCAGGTCTGATGTGGGTTTGGTTTGTCTGTTAGGTTTTTATTCTTGAAAAAAAAAAAAAAAACCCAAAAGCTAGCTCAGGTTTCCCAAGAAATTTCAAAGTAAATATGGAAATACTCTCCACATAATGCCTTGCAGTCTCTCTCTAATATTTTTTCCTCTAAATCATGTTATCTTTCTATGCCCTGAGTTTGTGCAGTCCTTCTTTAGATCTGAATAAGTAGTATATGAAGAGAAATAAAGTCTGGATTTGATAGTCCTATGGAGCCTGCTTTCATATCATCACATAACAATGTATGCTGTTTAGGAAAAATTTACTTGAGCTTTTATAATATCCCCCTAAATGTTTGCCTGTGAGTGTCTCCACTGAATTTCAGAGGCTGACAACTCCCATCCTGCTATATTTCCTCCTCAGCTTAAATTTTACTTCAGTGCAGCTCAGGAGGCCCCTGCTCTACATAAATAACAGATAAATTGACAAGACAACCTTGACCACATTGTGGCCGCATCTCCTGACAGTATGGAAAAATAAGAACTTCTCTCTTTTAAAGTAGATGCATGCTGAGGACCGTGGGGCAGGAACTGTTGAGTTTTAATCCTAGATGGGATTAAATCCCAGACTGTCTCTGTCACCTTGATCAAACTGCTGATGAGAGGGATTTTCAGGAGTGTAGAAGACAGTGAGGCATCCCTCCATGATTGAAAAGCCTGAGAGTTCACCATTTTACAGCCCTTTGTGCTCTGAATCCCCTCGCTTCAGTCTCTGCTCCTCTCCAAGGAAGGCTTGTGCCTTTCCAGTCCTGCAGGCAGCTGGGAGCCCTCAGGAGTTAATGGCTGGAGTCCAAAGCGTTGCTAAAACTCCCCCTTTTTGGGTGGCTTTGAACAAAGGCAGTAGCCCCCAAACACCGTCCTTCCCAGACTGCTTTTGCCCATGCCCGTTCAGAGCAGAACAAAGAATTAATTCCTCCAACTGCTCCCCTTGAACTGAGAGAGCCTGATCTTTTGGAGGGGAGATGAAGGTGGGCTGTGAGATGGGATCCATCAACTCCTGCCTCTGGCGAGGCGTGCCTGCACCGCCCGGGCACGTTCGCTACCTCCAGGAAGCCGGGGAGCAGCAATTACCCGGCACGGGGCGTGGGCTCCCACCCTGTAGCACATCCCTCTCCTAATAGGACTTGATGGAGATGGAGCCGGGCCCCCTCAGGTGTGAAAAGCCCGGCTGCTCCTGGCGTGGAGCGGCCTCCAGACGGTGATTTGGCCACGTCAATCTGGTCATGCTTGGTTTGGACACTTAACGTGCTAGAGCGGGGTCCCTCTCCCCCCGATCAGGTCCTCAATTAGCGAGCTGCCTCCTGGAACGGCCTTGTTCCACAGTCCCCCTGGGCTGCTCCAGGGGTCAGCAGGATGAGAAAACTCCAGCGCCAGCTCCGGCTCCGGCCAAGGCGAGGGGAGCCCAGAGATTTCCTAGAGACATATAACCCTTTTTCAAGTTGTTTGCTTTCATGGGATTGATTCGTGGCACATTAAGAAGCTTAAGGCTGCGGTATCTCCTTTAAACTGCCCACCTTATCGCCTTTACAGCTGACAGTTTCCTGACAGCCGGGGTGTAAGCACAGATAACTAGTAGGTTAGTACACACGCACACATATATATAATATACAAATATTACATACACTGCCTGCTATTTTCTGCCTAAAAAGGGGACTGGGGGGGAGCTCCTGGTCTGTAGTCTCCGTGGTTTTGGTTGAAGAGCAGCCTCTGTGAGCAGTCACTAATTTTAACAGCAGATCTGCAGAGGTGTACGGGGGGTGCCGATACCCAGCTGCAGTCAGCGCAACATAATAAATAGGCAAATTTATGTCCTCGTCTCCCAAATTTCTTTCCTTTCTTTATTAGGGAGCAAACTATTGTTACATTAAATATTCAAACTACACAAAATCTCAAGGGCTTTCCTTTCCCACAAAGTGTTACCAGTATTCATGCATATGAAGAACAGTAACCCATATACAAACGGCACCTTTTTTAATGAGCAATATATGTCAACATGACACCTTCTTATGAAATGCAGCTTTTTAGGTTCTGCCTTTGTGGATGTAATAATTGAGATGTTTCTAATATATGCAGTTACATTACCTGCTCATTGTTTGCGATTTTGTTCCTCTCCCAAGTTTGCACTGTTTATAATGCTTCAAGCATTTGCCTCAATTCATGCTCAGTTTTATTTAATTAGAAATATAATTTTCTGCTACATTAATTATAAATTTGAGTCAGACAGCACAGAATTTCCTCAAGCATTCTTTTTTAGAATGAGGAACAAAAATCACAGAGAGTGAGGAAGAAGCAATAAAACCAGATTCAGGTGCAAAATATCGATATCTTAAAAGGTAAAATATTTGATAAATACATGAGAAAAAAATCATTATTTGTAATTATTTAATTAGTGTATCTTCTTATTGTAGTGCAATATTTATCAAAATAACTGGGTTAATGTCAGAAAAATGTCATGGTGGTTTCTCTTAGAATCTGACATATTTCGAAAGCATGCATGTAGAACCAGCCCAAAAGATGCTGAAATCTGAGTTTTGATAATTGTATTTTTTTTAATGTTTATATTTTGCTTGAAATATTTTTCCCCAAAGCTTTATTTTTTTTGTGAACATGTTGATGATATATAGATACCAGCAATGCATATGCATGCAGAATGCAATGTATATAGTGTATGTGCTTCTTCAAAGTGCCCCGATGCTTTGATTTGTAACTGCTTAAGGTTTTACTTAAAATTCTGAACACTGCACAGAGCATAGCCATTTCAATGGAATACTTCAAATAGTAAGTCCTAAAGGTGACACAACAAAGGAAATACCTTAGATACTGCAGCTTTTATTTATAAAGGAAATGCTCGCACAGTCCAATGAAGGAAAACTTTACCTGTTTCCATTTCTATAGGAAGAGCAGTTCCATTAAACCAGCGCTTTGTTGCAGGAATTTGCAAGCGCATCATATGATTTGTATGGGCAGAATGAAATATTTGCATGGCATTTAATAGATTGACGCATATCCTTTATTCCTCATTTCTAAGCACTCTCCTTATTGCAAACATTAAAAAAAAAAATAATCTCCCTCACCATGCAGCACTCATCTTACAGTGTTTGGGTTTTTTTTCAGAAAGGAGAAATCCCAAAGACAGGATGAGGAATTATTTTGTTGTGTAGTGGGGAAAACATGGCTCTTTTCCTTATTATTCTCTCCTGTGCAGCTGTTTTTGCTGTTTTTATTTTGTACACACACTTACATACGTGCACATGCACATCTAGCTTAGTTCTGTGGGTAATCTCCCTGAAAGCAGGTGTCTGGTAGTCTGAGTGCCATATATCTGAATGTCATTCTTGGGCAAATGCTTATGTCAGTTAGTAGCTGCTATAAATACATTTATATTTTTCATAGTACCTATCATTCAGGACTCTTAAGGGACTTTTGCACACCAGGCTTTAATGCAAGGTAAAGATGTAGAAATTGAGGTGCAAAGCGGGGATATTTGCACAAGGCTGCTTGGAAAGGTACTGCAGGGATCAGCAGAGACCTCTAAATGTAAAAAAAAAAAAAAAATAATACTGTACCTTGGCCTTCCTAGTAGCCCCTTTGGTGACTGCTGGGCACTGCACAGCTCCTCATCTCGACACAACCAGGCTGCCACGAGGGTCCAGAGGTCTGAGGAGAGACAGTGGCACACCTGCTCAGGAAACTTTGCCACTTTGGGGCTCACTGTGCCACGAATCATATTCTCTCTTTTCTCTCTGTGCTCTCTTACAGCTCATGCCACATCTCTCATTCTCAGCCCAGGTCTCTGGGTGATTCCCATGAGCAGTGAGCTTTCTGGGCTGGGGATCGCCACCTCAGAAAGTGCAATTCTCCTGGCTCATTTGTTGTATTTCTGGATACATATCTCTTAGCTAAACAAGACATGGAAACACGATGTGAACCTTGTGGCTGTGCTTCCTACCTAAGCACGTCTTTGCCTACAGCATCGTGGCATGAAAGAGCCTGCTAATGATTCTTAAATGTTCATTACTGTAGATCTTCTCCCAGAATATACTTCTCACCTTGAATGACCCATGTGTTGAATTTTAACTAAGGGAACCCATGATAGTAAGTCTGTCATGATGCTGGGTTTTTTTTCCTCTCCAACTCTTAAAAGCTTTTTATTATAGGACTGCTTAAGGCATTCTTCAATTAGCATGTGCTGTATTGTGGCTGGAACAGCTGTTTACCATTTAATAAAGCATGGCATAATTTATTTTCAGAGTCTAGCAACCGTCTTTGCTATTACACCAGGGGAGGAACACAGTAACTGCATTGTTCACAGTGCTGATGAAAGAACTACAGAGTTTATTATGTGACCTCACAGAACTATTAACTTACCCCCCACTTATATTTCAATATGTATTTACCTGACAGTCTGTGCATTGATTTCTCACCCAGAGATTCTACGTTCTCAGTCACCTCTGGGGCAAAATGAAAAATGTCTACGTTTTATGTCCCTCACATTAGGCAGCTAATTATATATTTGTACCTTAATTTCCTTCCCTTCCCCCATCTCCAGGGGCAAACTCCATATGCACCACTTAGACCTTTTCTCCTGAGTCAGTGGAGAAACAATAGAGGTGCTGGGAAATGATAGAAGCTAATCAGGGGCTTTCTGTTCATTTAGGTTCCTTTCTTCCTAGATCCCTTCTTCCCTTTGTGGGTGGATGAGTTTGAAATGCACTTTAGTAGCACCTCGGTGGGTTTCTGCTTGCTCTGCAGCGATGTGGAGCCCTGTGTGGCTGTAGTGCAAGTGACAAACTCACCACATCCCTGCTCCCTCCTAGGAGGGACCTAGCACCGTGGGACATCAGGTGTGTGGTGTTACCACAGGGACTGGTGGCTGCTGCATGGAGCAGCACCCATGAGGCTTGTGAGAGCGTGAGCTTGGTGAAAATCACCCTCCCTGAGGGTCTCTCCCCTCCATCCCATCCCTGTCCATCCTGTCAAAGTTATCAGTGAGCCGTCTCTGAGATCACTCCTTCAGCTGGGAAGAAAGGAGGGCAGGTGGCTAACTGGGCTCAGCAAGGCTTTGTCACAACTGAAGGGCACAGGTCCAGCCGTGGGGGACATGCACACGGTGCAGGACACAGCACAAAGCTCACAACAAGCTGCCAGGTCTGGGAACAGCGTAGAGACATCTCCGTGGCAAGTGCCTCCTTAGCTGGGCCACGAGCCCTCCAGCACAGCACTGCGCTTTGTCTGAGCCAGTCAGACCTACCCCAGGCTGGGTATCAGCTTGGGATATTGCAGTCTGACTCTTATGTGAGCTGGAGCATTAAATTCAGCTTTAAGTTGCCCGAGTTTGACAATGAAAATACGTCAGCTGAGTATCTGCAAATTTTTAGATTCAGCCTGTGCGTGTAGATGGATTTATATGCATGATTTAAAGTAAAGCATGTGTAGAAAGATGAAGTTTATATGGTTGCTTTGTAGAAATGGATGTAATATTGATGTTGACTTTACTGGTAGAAGTTTAAGAATGTCACGATGCATGAGTGGTGGTGCAAAGCAGAGCCCTGAGTGCATTGGGAGGTCATTTTTAACTTGAATTTATTTCCACAATATCAGGCATAGATCACTGTGCACCGTGCACAATCATCCCTGCTTTTCATTTGAGTCAATCAGAGTGGTTAAAGAAAATTTAAAATGAAACAAATTTGTGACTTGATTAAAAGCAGACAGTAAATTTGGCCAGAATACTCCTTGAAGTTGCATTTAACTTTAAACTGAAAGTTTGATGATCTGACTGCATGACTGAAGGGACAGGGTAGCAGACTGTGACATAAACGATGTAGCTATATTTGCTCCTAAGATGAACAAGGTTTTTTTAAAGTTGTGTGATTTAGGTTTTGGAGTTAACACTCCATTGACTGAACAACAAAATTCCCACCTCCTAGAGCTTTTTCAAACCAGAGCTTTAGAAAAGTGGTACTACATCAATAACATCTGGTCAAGCTTCAAATTTTTCCAGGCAAAATTAGGGCTGGTAATACTTACTTGAAATGAAAGCTCAGATTGTTTCACAGGACAGAAATAATCTAATTAGGGAAGGATATAGAAGCAAATCTGTATTTTGTTTTGAATGTCTGGTTGGAGGTGTTTGAAAATGGAGTTCATCCACATTAACTTTGCATAAACAATTCTTTCATGCAGTCTGCAGAGGGAAAAAGAAAAGAAAGGCTTAGTTTCATGAGCATCAGCAGATGCAGGACAGAGGTCAGCAAATAGTTTAGTGTAAGCAGATGGATCAAACTGGAAATCTACATTAAATTACAACTCACAGTGATGAATGGTTCATACACCCCAGGTACAGAAAGGCAAAAAAAACCCTCTGAATTACCTGCTGGGCTTCAGTTTGCACACAATGACTTTCTTCTACAACAGTTGTACAGATTAGAAGGGTGTGAGGAGCAGCAGCTTCACCTGGGAGAGATTTGCACCTCCTGCCTTTGGTGTACAGGTCGAGCTGCAGACACACAGGTGCTGAACATCACTGGTGGCCTGATGGAGCCAGAGGGGATTTGCACATGCAGGTGAGCTAAAGCTGAAAGCGAAACACACTGGCACAGCAGCGTGTGACTGTGCTCTGAGGCTGCAGCCATGCCCTGCTGGCACATTTTTGTCTGCCCCAGATCGAGCCACCAACTTGAATTTTTCGCAGTGCAGGCCTGAGAGAAGCACCAAAGCTAGCCCTCAGCAACATCAATCAGAGTGGTTAAAGAAAATTTAAAACAAAACAGTTTTGACTTGATTAAAGATGTGTTTCCAGGTGGCACATGCTGGGCATCCTCACAAACAGGGTTGGGAGTATTGCAGTACTTCCAACGTGAAGTTAATCCTTCAGTCCCTGAGTTTGCTTTCAAAAGGAAATGAAGGGGACTGCGGTGAAAGGGTTTCCCAGCCCTAGTTTGGCAAAACTAGCCCATTTTCGCAGCATTGCCAAACATGGGAAGCACTGAATCAGCCTTTGATTTCAGCAGACATTTAAGCATGCTCCAGCAATTGTGTGTGAATGCCTTCTTTAACACGCTTAAGCCAGCTGAGCTGTTTTGTTTGACTATTCTCACTCTTCACCTTTTTTGCAGGATCTGAAATTTGGGACAAGGTTTTAACCTGATCTGGATGGGCATCTAAACCGTGTTATCTAACTGCTACTATGTTATGGCATTTAACATTTCCTGAAATAATCCAATGCCCAGGCTCCCATGGAAATTTATCCACCACTCCACCTGCAGCTGGGAAGTGTTGGAAATCTAACTTGGAGGCCCAGGGTTTTGATTTTTTGAGCACTCTTTTCTGCAACTTCTGCAATTCCCTCTTTCAACACCCCGGTTTTGTCAATAAAAGATTTTAAAAGAAAGGGGCTGAGAGAAACATGCACAAGCAGCGCTGAGGTTAGAGGACAGAATCCAGGACTCTTTCAAAAGTGGCTGTTTTCTCCTGTGGTCAGCTCGTTCCCCACCTTTTATCCTCCTTTCTGTGTAGTGTCTGATTATTGAACCAGAGATAATTCAAGCAGAGCCAGCAAAAGTCTTTTGCTGGACATCAGTGGGTGAAGCCGGGAGGGCTGAGGATGAGCAGGGTCAATGGGAACCCTCTGCTCTTGTTTCTTGTCTGGTTTAACTTCAGTAGGCAAAGTGGGGCAGCTTCGCCTCTCCCCTTGGCTGGAAGCACATTTGATTTTCAATGAGCATTTAGAAAACGTCCAGGGAAGGGAGAATGGGTGGGAGTGATATAAGTTTTCCAGGCATTCATGAAAATGCATGTGGGACAAATTTACCTGCTTCCTTTTCTCTACAGTTTGACAGGGAGGGTTTTCAAAAATACCTTGTGGGAAGTAAGAAAATATAGGTTATTTAAAGCCAGTAGTGCTTGTGTCCCAAAGTCACTTTGAAATGTCTAAGAAATCTCCATCTAATAATCTAAATAATACTCAGCATGTAAAATTTAA
>VXBU01000405.1:2086604-2096604 GCA_013400315.1 Bombycilla garrulus | reverse complement strand
GGGAAGTCAGCCAAAGACCAGACTGTGGGGGGGAAATAATAAATTTAAAAAAATAAATGAATAAAGAGAATCAAGAATCTATTTCTTTCTGCATCTCCAGGTTATTTGGCGTTACAGGAAACTGTGCTGCCTGCAGTAAGCTCATACCTGCCTTTGAGATGGTGATGAGAGCGAAGGACAATGTGTATCACCTGGACTGTTTTGCATGTCAGCTTTGTAACCAGAGGTAAGAGAATCTCTTGGGTCTGCTCCATCAGCTGAGTGCTAGCTCGGCACTGGTGTGGGCATTCCAAAGAGGAAACACTTCCCAGCAGTAGAACCCCAAGGCAGAGAGTAAGACCTGGATGCTGTTCCTGGGACTGACACAGAACATCTTTCGTGACCTTGGCCAGAAAACTTTTTGTGCCTCAAATCCCACATCAATAAAAAAGAATAATGTTACTTCCTCTCCTTCAAAAGGCTGTCTGTCAGGTTTAATTAATTAATATTTATAAAGGTCTTTGAGATCCTTTTCTGCAGAAGAGCATAGCAGTACCATTTGTCATTATTGCACTAATTTCACTTTAATTCTTCATTTTTATCACATGTATTTCTTTTAAAGTACACATTGTTTCTTCCTGTTGCCAGAGCTGTAATCATTTAAATTTAAAAGATGCTCTTCCCACCATTTCCTCTGTAGCAGCATTGAACCTCTACAGTCCTATTTTTATTTCCATATCCAATCCATAGGTTATAAAAATCCCAAGGATCCAAACCTGACACCCTGTTCTGAAGCATCACCCATATGGCACAGTTGGAGAACGAATATCAAAAATGGTAAAAATTACAAGAAATTATTTTTTTCAGAGGTGAATAGAGCCAAGTTTGTACCAGCTACACTCTGAGTGGTGGCCAAATCCAGTCAGAGATTTCACCGGGAGCTTTCTGACTCCATCAGAGCTGACAGCAGCTTTGCCAGTGACTTCTGGCACTAGGAAGTGAGAGAGCCAATTATGTCCACCTCTTAATGTCCCTATTATTTTCAGTTATTTCTCAGTTATTACATGATCCTATTTAGCCTTTTATAGTATTCATATTTTTTTTCATTTCTTCAGTCGGGAAGAAACGAAGATGTACAATTTTAGGGAAGCGAAGAAAAATTAGGAAGATAATAGTCCAACATGACAAAGCTAGACCCAGCTCTAAATAAGCTTTCCTAACTCACCTTGTCCTACAGTGTATTATTTTTTAACACTCTAGTCATTTAAAAATCAAACATCCCTAAAGTACCATAAAATGTACAGCTGCTAATAAGTGTAGCACACTACAATTACGCTCTTTAAAAAAAGCCAAATTGACCTTTTTCATCATGTTGCATGGGAAATTAAAATACCAGGCAAGTAATAACCACTGCTTAAACTATATAATAATGCAAAGTAATTATAGGTTCTAATGCTATTTAAAGTCCTATATCAATTTTGTCTTGCCACAGAAGTGAGAAGCCGTATTCTGAGCGAGGCAGGCAGAGGCTCCCACAGTACCCATTTAAGAGACCCACAGAATGCCCTAGGTTTTGTTTCCTAAACCCTTCACATATTTTTTTTTCCCAAACCACAGTTCTGGTATCATTATTAAAGTGCCTAATATATTTCTGTTGTTCGCTTCATTTATTACGTGCCATAATGGGGCTGCATATCTTTAGTGTTGGTTATGCACAATTAGCACTTAGTTATTGTCTTGTCACTTCAGCCCATACAAGACAAACTTCTTTAATGCAAGAAGTCAGCTAATCTTCATCAGTCAAGCAAAGCAGACAATGTTTGTTAGCCAGAGTGCAAAAGATTTTCATCATAGTTAGCACTCTTGGATCTGAGGAAACGAACTTTCTTTTTCTTCCCTCCCCCCCACAAAAAAAAAAAAACCCAACCCACAGCTGTTATGAATATTTTTAATATTCCTCCTTTACCATTACAACTAATGTACAATTTCACTTTGCAGCTAACACACATCATAGTGTTCCCTGGGGCCACTGATCCCCCTGGAAAAGTGCTGTTAGATGCTTCTGAAATGGAGCTTAACTGGGTTATTTAATAATTCTCAGCCTTTTTATTCCTGAGCCTTCAATCTATTCTTTTATTTGATTTTTACTTTGCATGCATTTTGGGCAAAGGGTTGCTGAAATAGTCTTACAGGTGTCTTAGACTGAGAACAAAAGAATGAATTTACCTGAAATACAGTCTAGTTCATCTACTGAAAACAGAGAGTGGTTCCAGGAGTTTGAAAGAATTTCAGAAATTCTCAAAAGTGACCCTAATCCTGATTCTATTGCAATAGCTCTCATGGAGCCTAATGAACAGACTGTGTGTACGGTTTCCCTTTCTTCCTCACAATTTGGAACTAGTGACCACCCTCTGAAGAATTAATTTTGTTGTTTTTTACAAAAAAATCCTATTTCATGGATGCTCCAACATGTCTCTTCTGTGGTTCCTATGGCAAAGCATCCCATTGACTACATTCTCTCATTAATAGCTTCAAGTCTTTTGGTTTTTGTTTCTTGTATAACAATAAACCTCCGCATTGTTAGACACCTGGCCCATCACCAGCTTGGGGGTTTTCAGATCTACTACAAAATCTTTTTCTGTTATCTTTTATACAGAAAAATCTTGTCACTCATCATTTCATTAATAATTTCTGTTATCCTTTAGGATCCTTTTTTCTGCTGCTGCTCAAGCTAATCAAAGCCACACAGCAGATTCTGAGTAAGGATCTAAACATCTAAAGTGTTTATAAGACTTCAGTTTAACTTCTTAAAGTTTCTGCTCCCCCTTTTGTATACAAAATAATGTTATTAAGGGGTTTTAGATTTGCTTTTTCCTTTCACTCCAGTCACTAATTCCTCCAATATGTAATTTACCTATTGAAGAGAAAAATTTTATTCACAAACACATCAACAGTATCCAAAAATCACTAATGGGTGTATCAAGGCTCACCAGCTTGCAGGACCTGTTTAGCCTTATTCCCCAATTTCACATTTTCTTCCCCCATTAAATTTTAAAACCTTTGGGTCCTTCTCTACAGTAGTTTTGCAGAGTATGTAGTGCTCTCTGTTTGATTCCACATTTCATTTTCATTTATCATCGACCATTTAGAGTTTTTTCTTAACAGAATACACGCAATGTTCATAAGAATACACAATTGTTTCTTCACATTGCAGTGCTTTGTCTTTGCCAACACTGAATTTTTTTTTTAGTTCTGGGCCCAGTTGCTCCTTACAGCCCCTTCTGCTTTTCAAGCTAGGTAATATTTGTATTAACATACATCTCACTGGTCCTTGGGGCAGCCCATCCTTCGGTCTTGCTATTGCATGACCCTCACATTCCTACCCTTTAAATCGTTGATCCTGGCCCGGAGAGACACCTGCCCATTTTTGCCTAGTGCTCTTTGTGAAGATTCTGTGATTTTTTTCTGCTTTTATGGACAACTTCACTGTTTGCTTTATTATTTTTGAGCAGCAACAACTCTCCATCCAGTGCAAGTCTCGCTGTGGATGGTAATTAGGCTCCCTTCACTTTAGGGGACTTTTGCTGGGGCCATGAACTCCAGCTCTGAACTAACTCCTAACATGCCTGTCCCTTTATTGGCCTCCTGAATGTGACTTTTTCAGAGTGAGGAGAAAAGGCATTGTCTCACACAATTCTTCCTGTATTCTTCCTGTACTCCAGGAAGGCAGACTGTGGACACGGGCCTGAAAGAGAGTTCCTGAGCCACTAAGCCTCGTCCCCTGGTGTCAAACAGGCACTGTCTCCTATTTTCCCTTTCACAAAGCTATTCAGCTCCAGGATCTAATTGCTCCAGCCAGACAGTTTATGAGATATTTCCCCCACGTTTTTCTTGATACTGATGCTTAAAGCTGTAGCAATTTTGTGAATATTAAGCTCTGCTCCTAGCCTGAAGGTTTCAGCATCCTCTTATCTCTCATGTCTCTGTCCAGCTTACTCCTAATTTGAAATTTTTCCATCACCTAAGTACCTGCAGATCTTAGTGACAGTCATCTTAATGGTGAGAGTGTTCCCCTTTCTTCTCTGTAAACACATTTAACTTCTCTTCAGAAGTCCTTCACCTCACTTTGACAGTAACCTCAATATACCTAATTTCTGCAGAATAAAGGTGGGGGAGAGGAAGGAAACCACTGGAAAAATAAACTCGTAAACAGACAGTTCCTTTGACACTTTGTCAGGTTGCGTGTGTGCGACTAACAAAATGGAGTGGAAAATCTTGCAAGTGGGCTCAGCTGTGTCTTTGCTTGACACTTTTGACTACAGCGACGATGTCAGCCTGCCTTCGGCTTTCCCACTTCCCAGAGTCTGCGTGTCCTTCCTCTCACTCTCTGCCGGCGTCTTTAGCACCTTGTTCCCTACTCCTGCGATATTTCCTCCCTGCCGTTTGAAGTCGACTCAGAGTCTGGCTTAAAACCCCCATCTGCTATCGCTGAGAGGTGTTTAAATCGCCTGTTCCACCCTTCTAGCTGAAATTGCCTTTATTTTAATAGAAACTGGTCTGAAAATGGTTACACACTCATTGAAATTGCTGTCCTGATGTAGCTGTAAACACTTACCTCCAGTTTAAACTGTAAAATGCCCACACAGCGCTGCCTTTGTTCTCTGTCAAGCAGGGGAGAGGGAATACAATGCCAGGGACATCCTTAATTCAAACACCAATATTAGATTTTTGCATGAGTTGTCTTTTTATAAATTCTGAATTCCTGAGTATGGCTTATTTTCATGGTACGTCTCGAAATTTAGAATACAAATTAACATATTGCCCACACCTGCTTTTTATGAAATAGCACATGAGAAGCTCACCGAGTTGAGGTTTGACATTTTAAGTTGACCTGGGATTCTGTGTCTCTGTATTCTGCATGGTACTGGTGAAAATGTACAAACTCAGGCAAAACTCCCACTTTCCAGCCTTTGAAATGCACATTTTGACAGAACCTCCGAATGAATAAACCACAAATGTGGACTGATGAACTGTGGTGTAAAAGAGTGGCTTTGTCCTCTTAGTGACGCATACAAATTAACATTAATGCGAGTTGTACTGGAAGTTCAACATTTAAAAAGAGAGAAAAGGGGAAAAGCAGAGCCCAAGTTACATGGCTGATTGCAAAAAGCAGAGGGGAAGGGTGTGGGTGTGGTAAGTCTGAACTGTCTTAATCCTCAGGAAATCAAGTAAATTCTTCCAGATTTTGTTACTTTCTACAGCCACAAAGATCTGGCATTACCAGAGGAGGCCCACACAAAAGACATCCTTCTTCACAGCAATATTTCTCTTGCTTTCTTAAGTAGTCTTCAGCACCTTGACACACGTCCTGTGCATCAGAAAAGATGACAGACAGCAGTGAGATCTCCTTAAATATCTGTTCTGAACAGTAAAAGAGCTACTTCTCCAAATGGAAGTTTTATACTTCTTGCGATTAGTCTAGGCACACCTTCCCTTCCAAACAAGGTGATAACAGAGGTCATTTTGTGATATAAATGGCCTTCCTTTTGCCATTGTAAAATATGACAGGGGTTCTAGGATGTAGGTTAATTATAATGGTCATTCTACTAATGTCACAGCCGTGTCAAAAGTACTATTATCAATTTATGGTGCTCAGTCCAATCTGGCATGTTAATGCGGCCTATTGTATATTCTTTCCTGTTCATCTTGCATGCCTATTAAAAAATTGGGTGAGGGTTTTAGGGAAGGCTGAAGACTACCACCTGCCTGCTAGAAGAGTAATAATCTTACCTAATTATATACTCCTAACATAGTGGCATCTTAATATGCCCCTCAACTCCATTTAATATGTGTGCCCAAATTGTGCCCTGATTTACATCCTATGCCAATTCCATAAAAAAATATAAAAAAACCCAACCTTAGTAGGAGGCTGGGCTTCAATTTACCCTCCGGTTTTAAACCTGAGCCAGGTTTAAATCTTGCTGCGTGCAAACCCAATCTGAAGTAGTTAGAGATATAGCTCTTTCACTTCAGGAGAGGCTAAATCTGGTTTTGAGAGTCAAATAAGGTTGAAAGTGCTAATAGCCAGAATTCATCACGCTTCATCTGCTTACTCGCCCTGTTCCACTGTACCTGGGAGCCAGCATGCCAGGATTATAGGTTTTGCACCTGGTGCTTACCTCTTTGTCACCTAATGAGTGCACAATTCACACATTTAACACCCAGGGGCCCGCACAAGCCTCACCGTCAGCCTTTGCCAAATACGCTTGTCACTGAGCTTGCACAGTATGAAAACAACTGCAGAACTTGAACCCTAAGCATCACAAGCAGCAGGTTTTCCCCAGGTCACAGGGGGGCATCCAGAGGATGCCTTCCCATGCAGACAGAGCCCGCAGGTTATCACACAGCCAAGGATGGCCAGACAGGATCTCCCCAGGACAGCTGCACGCTTGGAGCGTGAGGAGCTCTGGAACTGCGTGTGTTTAAAGCCACTCATGCATAAAGCTGTCACATGCCACGCAGACATAGGTAGAGCACCTCTGGCTCCACATATCAACATTGCTAAAGCACGAGGCATTGACACTTTTTATTGGGAAAGGCATCCCTGCCCTCCCGTGCAGCCGGTGCAGTTTAATTCAAACCGAGGCACTCCTCTGAGGGCTGAGAAACAAAATCCTTCCGCCAGGATTTTGGTGCAAACAGTATTGCATGAAGGCACGCGTGTTAAGTATTGCCATGCAAGCGAATTGCACTTCAGAAGTGTAATTTTCACTTATTAAATGCTTTAAAAAAATTAATTTGCTAAGGTCTGTCTTACCCTGGAATAAAAGGAGTGCACAGCTGAATAGCATCCTCAGTTCAGACTTGGTGTTTTCTGCTGGGTGCAGAGGTGGTTTTGTCTCCCTCTGGTGCACTGGTTTGGGGGAGTTTTGTTTGGTTTTTGCCGATTTTAAACATGACTTCTTTGGGAAAATCAAATGTTACATGTTGGCACTAGTTAAGACTCCTTTACCTAATCTTGTAAGGTGCACAAAAGAATTTTTCTCAGTGTTGCTCTAAACGGGCAAAAATACAAAAGACGGAAACTAGGAAAAAAAATACCAAAGAACACTTTTATGTGTGAATTCTACATTTCAACACAGCTACTAAAAATAATTTTGTGCTGTTAGTAGCCTAGTGCACCAGGATTGGGGTGAGAAGAATAATAGGAACCTCTAAATTCTGTAAAAGAGTGTTGACCATAAATAACTTAAAGATTTCGGGATCCTCCCATAATCTATTTTCAGTCATCAGCAGCAGCAGGCAGTAATCCCACAGGAAAAAAAAAAAAAAGTCCACAAATAAACAAACCAATTTTCCTTTAAGAGCAGAGCTAATTCTTTTCAATCCACTTTTTTATTACACTATTTTCCCTCTATCTATTTAGCTAGCATAAGGATAAATTTCCAAAGCTACCCAGTTGGAAAATAAATGGGTTCACTGTTTGTCTAGCATTCCAATCTTCACAAATGTAAATCAGTCCAACTGCTACTCATTTAAACCTCCAACTTCACAAAACATTAAAGGACTGCTTTCCATACACAATTTAATCTGTAACAATTCACCAAGATTTCTGCTCGAACATCATTAGAAATTGCCTATCTGATAAAGACAGACCACTATCAGGGGTCAGGCGGGTCAGCCTGTGTCATTTATGGAGTTTTACTGGGTCAACTCCAGCAGACACCGCTATTTGAAGGTTAAATTGTTACAATTAAATACATATACAGCTACTCCCATAGCTACTCTGCTGTTAAATCTAGCGTAAACAACACAAGCATTTATATCTGACCCTAATTGTGTCCGAGATGTCACCATTTGGAAATTATATAAAAAAGGGACATTATAATCCGTTACACATTAAACAATACTTTATGTACTGAGATCCATAATTAGCTGGTGGAAGCTGGTTTCATTTATTCACATCAGTGTTAAGGGGTTCATTTAAGTTACTTTCTTTCATTTTAATTGGAATAAGGCAAGCAGTGCCTCCCAATATATTTCATAGCTGGAGAGTTCACTGCAAACAAAGCCATGTAACCCTGCCAAGGCAGTCACTAGGGAAACTTTTTTTCTGCTTTGGCCCCATTCACTTCTCCCTAAGCATCTTTGAGAAGAGTGGCTTTGTCAGGGGGAAGAAGGATTGAAGGCTGTGTCAGGGAAGAGCCTTCTTAAATTCAAGCATATATTTTTAGCTGGGAAATCCTGCTTCACTGGAAGTTTGAAGTCAGCCAGCCAGGAGCATTAACATTATGTGATTGTCCTGCTCATCAGAGAAAAGCAAATGAAATCTCTCAGTGGCGTTTTGCAGCAATCAGATCATTCTGATGCACGTAATAGTATAACAAGGTAGGTACACTGATACCACCAGAGAGAGAGTAGTTAGCTGAGTAACTAAATTTATAATCAACTCCTGCAGGAAAAAAAAAAAAAAAGAAAAGAAAAAAGGTTTCTCTGCATGCCTGCGTGTCTCTGGTTTGCACCATAATTCGTGTAAAGTTGTGTGTGTGCTAGAAGCACTTCTCAGAATCACCATCTTACACCGAATCCAGTGAAATATCCAGCTGGAACATAACAAGAAATTCTTACTAGGACACAAGACAAATACAAGTTATCTCAGAGAATCTTTCCACTGCATGCAAACACTTTGTCTTCCTTTGGTTTGCACAAAAGCAGGACAATTACTTTTCACTGGGATGTTTATTGAGTTTTAGCTGTGTGCCAGTGACCTGATCCAGGACTCCCACAGCCCACGGTGGACTTTGAATGAGGTCTTTGGCTGGGGAAGCAAAAGTGCCTGAATGCACTAGATTTTGTTGAAAGCACAGGATTAATTGTGGCACCAGGGCAATTCCTCTGCTGGGCTTTCCCACATGCACATGTGGGTGCTGTCCAGCCCACGCTTGCTCTACAACCTTTACCTGTAAGACCATTTATCCTCAAACTCTCTTTTTCTTTTCCTTTCTCTTTATTATCTTAATTTCAGGTTTTGTGTTGGAGACAAATTTTTCCTGAAGAACAACATGATTCTGTGCCAGACAGACTATGAGGAGGGTTTAATGAAAGAAGGTTATGCACCCCAGGTTCGCTGATCGGATGCCACATCGTTAAGAATAAAAAGCACTACATTCTTTTATCTTTTTTGCTCAACATGTATATAAGAAATGACACAGGAACCTACTGAATAGCATAGATATAGGGAGACAGAATGGTTGCGTGAAATAAAAGGCGGACTGCATCTGTATGTAGTGAAAATTGCTCCAGTTCAGAGTTGAATGTTAATTAAAAAGGTACTGTATATACAGCTGGATTCTTTTTGCTTGCTCTTGGGATTTTCAGTTTGTTTGGGGTTTTCTGTTTCTTTTTGTGTCATTTGGCATGAGATGTTTATTTTGGACTATTGTACATAATGTATTGTAATATTTGAAGCACAAATGTAATACAGTTTTATTGTGTTACCATTTGTGTTCCTGTTTGCTTCTTTGTATTGTTGCATTTAGTACAATCAGTGTCTAAACTTACTGTATATTTATGCTTTCTGTATCTACCAGCTATTTTAAATGAGCTGTATCTTTCTAGTAAAAAGCATTAAAGAGCAAATCCCAACCACTATTATGCTACACTTAGAGCTTAAGAATACTGTTTACATTAAAACTATTTAGAAAACTAATAACTAGCAGCACCTGCTGCTAATGATGCTATGGTTAAGGGTCTATCAGCACTTCTCTTATAAGCCTCTATTTTTCAGGGGTTAAGCATCTGCTGTTTAATTGCATGGATTTTCCTCAAAGAGCACTTTTATTTTACTACAAAATTTTGAAAAGCAAATCTGACTGGTTTGAAATATATTATAAAAGGTGCAAAAGTTAATGATTTTGGGTGCTGCTTTTGTGCCCCTTAGGCATTCCAAATGCCTGAATTTGATTTTTAATTTAGCTGGAAATTAAGCCCTAATGCAAACCAGTGCCTCTGGGTATCTTAT
>VXBU01000405.1:2074482-2086534 GCA_013400315.1 Bombycilla garrulus | reverse complement strand
GGGTATCTGATTATATATATATATATATATATATATAAATATATATGTTATTTTTCTGAAATCATTAATTTGCCAGGGGGGGAGGAAAGGGAGAAGATTTCTGTTTATATAAAATTCTTAAAATTTGAAGGGTCTCTCTCTCTCCCTCATCTCCCTCTCTCTCTTTCCTTCTTTTTTTTTCTTCTTTTTTTTTTTTTTTTGTTTTTTTTTTTTTTGTTTACGCACTTCCAAANTTTTCATCAGGGCTTAACCCTAATGTTTTCTGGGGCTGCGTCCTCAACAAACCCTGGAAAAAAAGTGAAAGTAGAAGGCACTGTAAACAGCCCCCTCTGAGGGTCTATTTACATTAAAGAAATGACCCTGAGCTGACACTGGGAGAGTGACTGGTTGCTAATTACCCACCTCAGTGAGTGCTGAAGGTAATTTAAATGCTGATGTGGATGGGACAAAACTTCGCAATAGCTAGCGAGAGCTACCACACTCGACTGCACAGGTACCTTGCTGTCCGTGCCAACATCCTACAGGTTTGTCCCATCAATACTGGCAATTAAAACCCTTTTGACAGAGGTGGGATCGCTGCTGACAGCTCCTGTTGGCAATCAGTCCGTTTTCTAGGAGAGGTGGACCTCTGTTTTTAAAGCCATGAAGCTATTGCATCAGCAGGACGTCCCTAAGTGCTCACAGCCCTGACAGAGCTTACAGGTGTTTGGCAAAGGAAAGCAGGATGAATGTTTAAAAAGTTACATGCATATTTATGTCTTGTCTGTTTGCCACTGTAATCTAGCTCACTGAGAAAACAACCTGTATTAAAAACAAACAAACAAATGACAAAACAGTATTAAGAAGAAAAAACAAA
This sequence comes from Bombycilla garrulus, assembly GCA_013400315.1. Lineage (NCBI taxonomy): Eukaryota > Metazoa > Chordata > Aves > Passeriformes > Bombycillidae > Bombycilla > Bombycilla garrulus. Next base: position 2,085,678 of record VXBU01000405.1, on the reverse strand, counting down.
CAAACAAACAAGAAACCCACCATAGCCTATGTTGTTATGAAGCTAAGCTTTTTGTTTTATTTTGAGTATGAACCCATGTCTCTGCTCAAGCTGACTGCTGTCCTTCCCTGCTCTTCCTGTCCTGCTGCAGTTTCAGCATGTTTTTGCTGGGGATGGTCAAAGAAACTTTGTGATGCTGTGGGGAAATTCCTTAAGTGTATGGTAAGAGTACACTGCACAGTGGCTTGACTTAGAAATAGATATTTAGTTTTTAATGATTGTTGTTACAGTGTGGTTTGGGGTTTTTTTTCTGGCTGTGAACCCTTTTGAAAATAAGCATGGCTCACAAAACTTGACTCTGACTCATACAGGACCAGTAAGAAATGCAACAACTCCCCAGGCTGTTCCTGTTAATTAGAAGAAATAGCTCCATATAGTTTTTCAAATTAAATTTAGCCCTCTTTTGTGGACTATCCTCCCTCCTAACCTTGAGCACAAGTGTCTCTCCCACTCCCTTCCACAGTCCCTTAATGTCTTTGGGATAACGAAGCAGTTGGTGTCAGGGGTACTATCAGGCTCTTACAGGCTACTTCAGTGCAATAAACAAGCTGTCCTTTCCATGAAGGTCAGGATGGACAGAAAGGGAAGAATCATATTATCTTGTTTTGAGCCCAATTTCAATTTTCTCCTCCAGCCCCTCTTGGGCCTTTCCATTAGAAATCAGAAAGATCTCTCTGCTGCTTTCCAGCAGTAGGCTGCAGAACAGATAGAAATCCCTGGTCCAGAAATAAAACTGGAGAACGAGAAAGAAGGGTCCTTGACTCTGTCTTTGAAACCCTGTAAGCCTGGGCAAGTCACTCATCTGTGCCTCAGTTGTCCCCACCTGTCAAAGGGGGCTAATGGATACGGTGCTTTTGTAAAGCATTTTTGGCTCTTCAGAAAACCCAGAGCTGTGTGAGTGTTACGAGCAGCATTAGGACATCCTGGGAGGAGCAGAGCATTCACAGGAGGTAACCACAGGGCTGAGGCACCAAAACCAGCTTAGCCTGAGGAAGGCTTGGCTGGGGATGATGGCAGCTAAACTCTAATAGTGCTGTAAATGCCCAAGGAATTTCTCCTTCCCACAAAGCGCCACTGCTCAGCTCTTTATGGAGCAAATGAAGAGAGGGCGATGGGAAAAGAGTGGCTCGTTACTACATGCTGTGTCACTCATATGTGCATTTTGTGACATAGGCTCAAAGTGTGGAAGAGGAAGGTGGTCCAGCTATGGAGAAAAAGAAAAATAGTCTCACCATTCTATCAATTAATTGATGCAAGGAGAAAGAAATATGGATATATTTGCAATGCACAATGGTAGGGCATTGCTTTGAGCACTTTATGCTCACCTATCTCATTCACATACATATATAAAATTGGTATGTAGAGGATACAGAATAAATTTAAATTTGATGTAGGTCAAAGATCAATTACCCATTTTCTTGTATTTCAAACTTCCATCTTGCCTGGCTGTTAAAATAATGACTGAGAGTTGAAATATTTAATGGAAACATCTACAGCTCCAATAAAGTATATCATCAAAAGTCAATACTGGAGAGGGATTATCTGCCAGGCCACTTTAGTGATCATTTTGACCGAGGCCTAGACCATTCCTTTGGGTTGCTTTTTGTTATCTATCTTGGTTCTCCTCCTTCATCACTGTGTGTGTCAACATCCCATGCTGTCTGCATCCAGCAAAACTCTCTGATAGTGACCCTTACTCAGTGAATTTGCCAGGCAGGAATGCTTCCACTTGTGTCTCCCATCTCTATCTCTATCTGTACACATTGTGAAGTTTAGCCAGACAAAAATAATATTTTTTTTTTTATTTTTTTAATCTACTACAGTCTACTTGGATGGCTGGTTTTGAGCCATTTGGAAAATTAAAATGATGAAACCTTGATTTTCAGCTGTAAAAGGCTCCTCTGACAACTGTAACCCGCTGTGTCTGATATCTGCCAGAACTGGTGATGGATCAAGACAGCCTGGATTTGGCAGAAACAGTGACCAAGGTTAAAAGTTGATTTTTTTCATGACTGTGTTTTTCTATTTTCTGGGTTGTTTGGTGTATTTTTTTAAGCACGCTTCCATGCTTTCCTATCCTCCCAAAATGTTCAAATTTTTGCTCACATAATGTAAATAAAGGAAAATCATCCAGCAATCCCTCAAATGTTCCTAATTGCCTACACATAAAAAGACTTGGGGAAGATAAATTGAAAAGTGGTCAGTGAGAAGGGAGACTGGGAAAAAGAAACAAGCAGGGACTGCGGCAAGGTTTCGACTGTATAGATTTTTAAGTACTTTAAAGGCTTTTTTCAACGTAATATGCAGCAGCTTCTTATAATTTTCTCAGCAGTAGGTAGTTTACAGTCATCTGTACCTAGAACAAATCTTGTCAAAAATGAAGGTCTGTAGTGATTGCTGGGTATAATTTTATACATTTAGCTGATTTTTCTGAAAGCTTCCACTGTGCTGCTGTTGTCAGACTAAATTATCAATTTAGCCATTTGTTGTTCAATGAATAAAAAACTCCTATGGCATTGGAGATGTTGTGGTTTCAATAAAGCAAAAGCTTTAACAAGTCAAACTACACAAAGCAAAGTGTGTACTGTATATAAGAACAGTGTTTTTATTCCTTTAAATATCACTTTAGATTAAAAAAAAAAGCCAATTACATATTCACTTAACACATTCCTCCTACTTCAGGCCAATGATGCAGACCAAACCTGTTTACTACTCACTACCTTGCAAGAGGAAACCAAAATACAATATGTGCAAGGTAATAGGCCATTAGCACAAACATGCTCCCAGTAAAAATCCTTTGTGTAGGCACCTTTCTAAAAGCTGCCAATTGTGGGTGATAGAAGTATTATAAAGGAAGTGATTTTAATACTATTTAAGGCATTAAAAGCTGAAGACTATCTGTTTAAAGCATTAAAGTAAGAGCTGCATGTATCTAATACCTTCTAAAATGCCCTTCTGCTGATTTATATTCATCCTGAACCTGCTAATAATGAGTATACATAAGCAAATACCATCTTCCACCTATTCAGCATGTCACTGATATGAAAGCCCCAGAAAATATCTCACGTAATCAGTGTGTTCAGAGAGTTATCTAGCACAAATTACTCATTAACTCAATAGCACATAATAAAAAAGAACATCAATTAATTAATGAGTCACCCTCAGATCACTTTGATTACAACACAGCTCTGTTGAAACAGCAGTTATAAATGGAGCTGCCTCTCTTTATTCATTGTTTGCAATTGGCCCATTATTTTGCAGAGACCAGTGTCATATTTAACACATGCCTGCAGGTAATTGTGTGATTAGTTTCATAAATGAAGATGCAGAGGGAGAACACGGAGTGTCTTGCTCTGCAGCCGAGTTGGAAGGCGCAGGAACGCAGAGCTCTGCAGCAGTCATGGGGGCAGCTCTGCCTCCCCTGCCCAGCCCTGCTGACAGGACAGCACCCAGAGCTAGTCCCACTGAGCTCTAATCCAACCCAAAAATCCCCAAGCCCTGGGAAAACACTCCTGCTTTGGGCCTCCCTCCTCCGTGGATGTTGGGCTCTCCTCCCAAGCGACACAGGACAAGAGGAAATGGCCTCAAGCTGGGCCAGGGCAGGTTTAGACTGGAAATATTTTCTCGCCAAACAAGGGGTGTCAAGTGCTAGAAGAAGCTGTCTGCCACCCCTGGAGGTATTTGTGGGGGCGGTGTTTGGGACATGGTTCAGTGCTGGGCTGGGCAGTGCTGAGTTAATGGTTTGACTCATTGATCTCAGAGGTCTTTTCCAACCCTACGATTATCCTGAAGAGGCCACGCTGCCAGCATTTCACAGCCAAGAACACAGAAACAGAGATTTGGGCTGCTCAAGGTCAATCAGAAAGTCTGCCTTCCTCCAACCCCACTCTTAGCGTGGCTGTAACCATCCCAACCAGCGCATTCCTTGGAGCAACAAACCCAAACTCCTCTTTGATTCCCCGCCAAGGAGAGGCTGAACATCCAGAGTTCCATTGTGCTGAGCTGTGGTTGGGGAACATGAGCTGGGGATGTGAGCGAGGAAGCCTGGTTGTTCAGCTCAGCTATTTTTCACATTTTCTAAAGGAAAGATGAATGAAAGAACACAAAGTCACCACCTAAAGTTCCTAAACTATCTTGGTTAAATGCCATTCCAATAAGCGCATAGTGTAATTATAACAGTTCCCTTAGGTAAGTAAGAAACATCTGTTAGTAACACATAGCAGGTGTTAGCAATTACACATACTGATTTTTTTTAAAGTGTTTTTAATTAAAAAGAATTCTGTTTTCTGAAAAGGAAAGCATGGTAAGTCCAAACAAGCTTTTGTTTGTGTGGCTCTAGATCATGTAATATGCAAAACGATAAAGGTAAAATCAACTGAAATTAGCGAAGGTTTGCACGTTTGACTCCAGTTTATTGCAATCAAACCCAAATTGGGATTCACTGCATTATTGTAAAGCACATAACATTAGTATTCCAAGCAAGGTCTCATCTAATGCATGAAATCCATACAGTTCATGCAAACCCTAAACATATCTAAGTAGAGCATTTGAACCTGGGAAGATTGCTGTAGTTAAGCAAAATATGATAGGTATTGTAAGAGAGGAGGAAATTGCTAGGAAATTCTGTATAATAGTTTCTTCCCAATCCCTTTGTCTCACTAGAGGAAAGCAATATCTAGGTTATGTTAGAGCAAAATCAAACTACGTTGTCAAATTACTTTGAAGAACTGGCCAGGAACAATTTACATTTAGCAATTGATCTCAGTGTGCCACTGAGAAATAACAAGCAAGAGCCACACTGGAAGGCCAACCCATTAGAGGTGGTTTTAATCCAAATTAGAAGATAACGAGATGACAAATTTGTTTCCCTGTCCCAACACTATCTTTCAATAGATGCCAAGATGAGGATATCAGGATGTAAATCTTGCCATAAACTTTGACTTTCATTTCATATAAAACACATAAGTGAATGAGTTGGCAGTGAAAAGAGAAAGAAGCAGCAACAGTAGTACAGCTATGGATTTGTCTTTGCACCCAGCTGGGATCCAGGCTGTGTTTGTCATACACAAAACTGTGGTTCCTTTCACAAAAATCTCTAAACTCCAGGGTGGAAAAGCAGTCTTTACTTTCTACACCGATATAAAACTAGGTTATTTTTCTTTATATTCTTCCCAAGAGTTGGAGGGTTTATGAGGAGACACATATATAAAATGATGGGTATAAAAAGCCCTATCAGTAAACTGTTAGGTCAAAGACAAAAATAGTTCATATCTATTTTTTTTCATCTGAATGCACAGAACTGGAAATAAGGACCAGATTTTTAATATTTTTCTGCTTCCAGGAAACTTATTTTTTTTCCTGTTATCCGTAAGTATTTCTAAGCATCTTTATTTCTTATTCAAAATATATAACTTTTGTTTAGGCCTTTTTTATATCAAGGACATAAAACTATTGTCAGTGGCATCCAATCAATGCGCTGCCAGTACTGGAACCAGCTTTCTGGATGAACAAAATCAGGAAAACCAATATAGATCTCCCAGCTCTGGGAGCCACATTTTAAGAACTTTTAGGTACTTAATACACAGCTTTATTAGCTATTCACAGCTGCAGTATAAGATCCAGGTATCCAGATCAGATCTAACCAATTTGCTAACCAAACACATGAGCTGAGAACAATAATAGTGTATCAAATGCTACAAAATAATTTTGATTGGTTTTTTTTAATTCAAGTCAAAGCAGGGCATTTCAGTACTCCTTGTACACAATGCCTTTCTGGAGTACAGTGGCCTTGTGACAATGAGTGCAGATTAATTAAAATGAAGAAAAAGCTGATAAATGCCTAAAAAATGCCTTCAATTCAGAATGACAGACTCACAACTGTTCCTATGCCTCCCAATCACCACATAAGTAATAAAATATCACCACTAAGACTGCAGCAGAAAGGAAAATTTCTGCTTTGGCCTCCCATCCCAACTTATTTTGGTAGCATTACAACAGGCTTTTCTTCTCCCTTCCCCTCAAAGTCCTCTTAAAACATGGGAATCACTTTTGCCATGTCTTATATGGCCAGCTGAAAAATCTGAAAGATCTTGATCTCGGAGCCTGGAAAGTCACCTGGAAGCAGCTCTGTGTGACTGGAGTCAGGATCATCGTGCTGCTGGCATTTACTGAGAAAGTGAAGCAACACAGAAGCGCCATAAAATTTGAGGGCTGCAGTCACCCTTGCCTGGTCGTGCAGTACAGTAACAGGGAGTTTATAGAGAGGCTGGATTTTTAAGGGCAGGCTGGGTATCAATTTGGTCCAAAGTTTTTATTGTGCTAATCAACTGTAACAGCTCTAATCTATTTTTAGATGGTGGTATTTCAAGTCTTTCAGCTCCTCAGTTCAAAATCCATAATGTGGAGATAATATACCACTTTTCTACCTCACAGGATGTGTGAGGGCAGCAATTGTGGGATTTTTCAGTAGTGCCAGCTGAGCATATGAAATACCAAAGCAGGAGAACAGCAAAATATACAAATTGTAGCTTAGGAATTGCCTAAAATCTCTAATTGATGGGAAATTGCTGGGGAAAAGATTGCTCTACCTTTACCTTTTCTTATCACAGTTCCAAACCACCTTTGAATAGCCCCTGTCAGAGACAGACACTTGGCTAGACAAGAACTTTGGTCTGATCCAGAATATTCTTCTCTGAGTTCCTACAAGGACTAATATAGTGAGAAAGAATGAGGCAAGGGAAACAATTACAATCTCTACAATTTATTTTCATACCCACAATTATTCTTCAGCAGAGCATATGCCAATTATGCCTGCCTACTTCTCAAGCCATTATTAATTGGTTGATTACACAAAACAGAAGTGGATGAGATGTGATCTGAAAGACCTGAAAGAGAGCAAACATTTCAGGCTAAATTCACAAGGAAGAAAATGTTCCAGCTGTAATTTAAGATGATCCCTTTAGCCCCGGTATGGCTGTGATTCCTTATAGTCCTCAGCAAAAAGAAAACCAAACCAAATCCAGCCCATGCCACATCTTTAGTGGGTCCTTTGTGTCCAACCTACTATGGACAAAGACCACTGGGAACAAACATGTTTTGATTCTGTCAAAGAACATGAGTAACCAGTATGGCAAATCTTTTTCATGTGCTCTTTCACCTAGCTCTGCCTTGCCCAAAGAGATGATTTAGTTCTGGTAGGAGAGTATTACCTGCAGCATCACTCAGAAAAGCAACCTCTATCTCCCTGAAAAAAATTAAGCCTGGTTAATTTTTTCTATTTTTTCCCAATCCAATTTTTTCCAAGCCCCAACCTGGCAAATCAGGACTTTGACATTTGCTCTCTCTTTGCTATTGTCACAATTAATTAACTCAGATAGACCAAAAATCTTTCCATTACAGTGACTTGATTTGCACACATCTCTGATTATACACAAGGCCCATAAAAATCAGGTTAATTCTCACTAAAATCAAAATAGGTACTGCTGGTGGCAGCAGCAGAGAGAACATTTTACCGCTGGGAAGAATAATGGGTAGCAGGAGGCAGCCCTCTGCCATTTTACATCACTTTTTTGCCACAGCCCTGGCTAATCTTTTTAGCTAGTCAAAGCATTCAGAGTGTCACAGAAGGTCTCTGAATAACTTGGAAGCCATGGCACACTGACTTTCCCTCAACACCTCAGCCAAAATTTGAATGTAGAATTTGAGAGCTGAAAACTTACTCTGATAAGCTATCATGCCCCGTGATCTCTCTTAAAGACACTGAAAAATGGTCTTTCTGGAGGCTTCTCTCCTGCATTCACATATCTTGTTCTCCAATAAGATTTCAGCCCATTAGGTATCACTAATAAAATTAAACCACACACCTGTGAATAGTAAAATAATCTATTTCTACAGGCAGCAAAGGAACCCAGCAAGAACTCCCATTTGAAAATGAAGCACAATCAATACAAAAATGAGAAATTTGACTTTTTACTAGTCTTAGAGCATCTCACCCTTTGAACAAGCAAGTCAGTTAAAATAAGGACTTTTAAAACCAAATCGTGGCAGAATTTGCTGTAGCAGATTTTTTTCTGTCTGTAGGAAATTCCTTTGCCTTTACCCTTTCAGTCCTCTACCAGCAGAACACCACAGACAGACCTCAAGGCATTCCAGATAAAGCACACAGCTGCCCAAAAATGACCTGTTGTGATTTTTGGCTTCTGTGGTCACATGAGACAGAAATGAGGAGCAGGCTGCTGGGGAGAAGGGTAAAATCCAGCACTGCAGCCAGCCTTTCTCCTCTCTCAGAGCCCACTTAGGTTTCATGGTTTCCCAGATGTGTTCTTGAGACTTTCACCTCAGACAGGCCAAACAACAACATCTCCAAATTTCATTCACAAGAATTTAAAGTGCTGGGAGCCAGGTATTTGTTACTGGTGCAAACTCAGAGGCTTCTAATTGTTCTGGGTTTGACCTCTGGATATTAATTTGGACCTTTTTCTTGGAAAGGCAGGTTTCTACCTCTGATTTTTCTTACCTTTTATCACCCTCCCTGATGTCTTCTCCCAGCAAGCCCCACAATTCTGCCAGCACACAGTTAAAATGCTGAGGCAATGCCAGTGGCTGTTTAAAATGCAAAGGGACAGAAACGATTAGTGCTATCAAACTTTTTATTTTAATGGGAGTTAGACAAGCCCCAGGCACATTTGCACCTGCAATTGCTTGCTCCTTGCACTGCTGTGCCCCACAGATCTGCTTGTTTCAATTGACCCTAAGGCAGTAACCTGCAGAATGTATCCATATCGTTTTCTGCTGACACATTTTCAAATCACAGATTTAATGGTCATAATTTTCACATTGAAAAACTCAGACTGTGCGGTCCAGTGCTGTATTTATTTCCAGGTGGAAAAAAACAAAGTCTTGTATTGTCCAAATCATCTGAGGTGCAGAAAAATAAAGGAGTATGTGGGGTTTCTTGGGGTTTCCCCCCCCAGATTTTAATATTTCTACTCTTTATTAGCGGCAATGGATTTACATATGCAGTTGCATTATCCAATTACTGCTAAAAAAATTTCAGGCAAAAAGAATTAACAAAAGACAGGTCAGGGAGGAAAGGTGAGAGAGGAATCATCATCACCATCATCATGGATTGCCCCAAATCATGTAAGTCAATACCCATGAAAAGCTAACTCATGGGAAACCCTTATCACACACCATGGAAAAGGTCCTGCTTTTCCAGGGTCAGGTTGTACAGATTTGTCCTCAAATATACAGGATTATCCCACAATTTATCATTAAAAAATAAATTCCCTATCAGTGGGATTATATGCAAGAACAATTTGCAGAGCAAATCTGTAGTCCAGTATTGAAATCAGTTTTACTCTGTCAAAAATACAAGCCATGCAAAAGTTCCTGACTGATTGCTTTCTTCCTGTCTCAAAGGAGTCTGCTGTACAGACATTTCAACCTTGAAATCCCCTTTCCACTCCTTTTTTCCCAGCTTTGCTTCACTACCATGGATGAAACCTCACCTCTTGGTCAGAGTTGCTCCAGCTGAAAAGGACGAGGGATGATTTTGCCCCTCTGGAGCCAGTTAAGAAATGTTTTGACTGGAGCATCATGTAGTGCTTCTTTGTTTTTATTTTTTTATTTTTTTTATTTTTAAACAGTGCCTCTGCATTATTGATTTTGGGGGTTATGTGTTACGATGTAGAAGGGAAGAACGGATATTTTTTTAAATGCCAAAAAGATTATAATGTTTTTTAGTTTGTTTTTCCTTTGCCAGAGGGACTAAGTACTTCTCCAGTTCGTCATGTTGCAAGCTGCTGTGTTTCTGTGGAAGGCTCAGAAGAAGCTCCTGTTTGCATTTCCTTAATTAGCCTTTAACTTTTTGTGGAGGCAGAGAGAAAAGATTTCAATGAGTTTTAAAGACTGCCATTTCTGTGGCAACAGCCATAAACGGGGATTATGTAGGTGCCAGAAGACCTTCAGAACAGATGTGTCCTCTGGAAAAATAAGTGATGTTTATAGTGGCAGAAACCACTTGCTGCAGATTTGGGGAAGGGTGTCTTTCTACTGCCCTTTATCCCTATCTTCAAAGGGGATTGTGTGTGAATACAATTGATTAATAGATAGGCATTTGATGGAACTAGCACATCTTTCCTTTTCAGAGAAGACAGCCCCAGAGCCTAAGGACAGGAACATCCTAATTTGCTGTACAATCAAATAACCGGCTCTTATTGTGGATTTCATGAATATGTTCATTTAAGCCATTGAGCAGCAGGGTACGTAAGCTCATAACCGACTTGAACATGTGAAAAGTAACATTAGCGAGAGTTTCACAGGTTTGATAACATCAAAGTAATGTACGAATTGATATAATTGGAAAAATTTGGAATGAAGAAAATCATCATACTGGATCAGATTCCCTCTGTACCCAGTATCCTCCTCTTTCCAGCTGCTCTCGGATCCTTTACAGCAGTCTTTGTCACAGGGCTGGTCACAAATCCAAAGAAGGTCAAGGAGGATTACAAAAATCTTTTAAAAGTAAATAAATAAATAAATGTAGAACCGAATTCCGAAAAGCAAAGGCTAAAACTTAAGAAAGTTTATTGCTGCCAGTAGGTCAGTCCTCCCGGGTGGTGGAATGAAAAGTAGTTGCAATTATCAGCTCTGCATGTTTGCAGTCATCAGGGATCGCTAACTACCTTTAATCATGGCTCTGGTTCAGTTCCCCCAGGGCAAGGGAGCGAGCATCTCCACCTGCAGCCGGTAATTACAGCCACTGTCGCCGCCCTGCCACCGAGGGACCGGGCTGCTGCTGGCACCGAGCAGCTGCCAAAGGTGGCCCTGGAGGAGCTGCCCACACAGCCCGGCCCCAAGGACGGGACGCAGCAAAAACACGAGCGATGCAGCAACCAAAAGCCAGGTGGAGAGAGCCTCACCTTTTTAAAACCCCTGGAAATTAAAGACTGGCTAAAACTATCAGTGCNCCTATCAAAGTGTGAGGCCTCATGACCGGCGGCCATTTTGTGCCCATTTGTGGGTTTGCCTTGGGTGTAGGCCTGGCGGGGTTCCTGCACTGCCCAAGCTGGATCCTTTCAATAAATCCCTTTTATCCTTTTATTCTACCCAGTCTGTTTCCACATCAGCCTTTCTAGACAACACTGACATGGTTTA
>VXBU01000405.1:2019482-2069482 GCA_013400315.1 Bombycilla garrulus | reverse complement strand
AAGCCAAGAGGAGCATTATCATCTTTAGTTTACATATGGAGAACCGAAACACGAGGAGATAAAAATCTCCAAGTCCCACAGCGAGCCTGTGGCAAAGCAAAGTTCTGCTAAACCCTCACCCATCCCCAGCTCCTTCCTCTCAGCCACGTTCTCTCCAAAACAAGAAGCTGCTTGAGCTCTGCATGCAAGGAAAAGCGAGGGAAAGAAGGAAACAGCAATTTATAACTGACATACGTCATTTGCAAGCACAGATCTCAAAGAGAATTAGAGACAGGCAATTCTCTCTTTTCCACACGGTGGATTGCACAGGCAGAGGAAATCATCTGTAGCCTCCCAGCCAGTTTGAAAGCATAATATAGTTGAAGTCCACTGTCCTCTGGATCTGACTGGATGAGTCATGATTTTCCTCATCCTGCAGAGTTTCATGGCAATAAAACAGCTTATCCATGGTGACTCCTGCAGTGCTTTCAGTTGTCACAAGACGCAGCCTAGGACTAAAGAAGAGGGAGCAGGGAAAGTCACATTTTACATCTCCTGGGTGTGTCTTTCCCCAGTCCAGTACAAATTAGCTCAGAATGGCTTCTCTAATTTACCATGATCAGCCAGAACAGAGGAGCGCTCTGCCCTCCCCTCTGTCCCAATCAAGGGAATATCGTGGGGTCATCACCAAACACATGCTACATCCTTCTTCTGAGGTGGATGCCACACGGGGTGATCAATCCAACCCCGTGGCTCCTCTCCAGCAGCTGAGCCAGCACAAAGACAGCTACACCAGGGCCCAAAAATGATGATGTCCCTCACTGTGGCCAACTTTTGTTCAAAGAGACATGACAAACTTCTGGATTCTCTGTCTCTCACAGGCATCTGATCTCATCTGCCTTCAACAGTCCCTGTCTTTTAAGTTCACTATGTTCTTGATGTTGCTGGAAACAGAAATGGTAACAGCCAATTTATTTATCATAGAAGGTACAAATTAGAAAAAAATCCTATGACTTTATACTTAGAACATGGGGTGTGATTGCATGTGGGTCATCATTTTTTTTAAGTCACTGCTGTACGTTTATGTCAGGTGCAGTTCTCAAATTGGAGTTGTCATCTCTTAGCTTATTTTCCTTTTCATTTGTCTTCCTGGTAAGGAGCTTTTATGTTCTGTATAAGCCAAGACCAGTAAAAAAAAGAAAGGAAAATGAGAAAAAAAAAAATCAGGAGATAATAGCATCATCACTCCATATTCTTTCCTCAAAATTAGCTCTAAGTCACACATTAGCCATTAACTCCTTTGACCTGTTCCTCTTTGAAAGATAGGTTCCACTTTAGGTTTCAACCTAAGACTTCAGTAGCTTCAGCACTGACATAATCTTAATTGTTTTCAGTATTTCTAAAACCCCATAAATGGGAGTTCAAAAGTAGATTATAGAAAAAAGTACATTTTCAAGGTAAGCCAAATAATCATAAAATCAGCTCTTGAAAACCGCCAGAAATAAAATAGCACTTGGTAGCTTGAGTAGTAATGATCTGAGACATTTAAATTAACTATATGTGTTCAAGAAATCACTGTATCATGTGCTTAAAGTGTTGGGTTCAAATGCTAATTGGAGTATAAGATGAGAAATCCAAACACAAGTCAATTTTGGTAAGAACGTGAATGCATTTATCAAAAAGATTTCAAAATGTTGATGTGAAGCCTCCTGGGATTGTTATGGATACACAGAAGATATGAACATAAAAACATAATTCGTCTGTTCAAATTCTGATGCCATTCTGTTTATTTCAAGATGCAACAAATTTTGCTCCTTCCCACTCTTTTTTCTTTTTTTTTTTTCATTTTTTTCAATGATGAGCAGCATGTACTTTTTAAATGACCCACACAGAGTTTCTGAGTCATGCCGTGGTGAGTTACAGCAATGAAACAGCCAAGTAAACTCAGGAGAAACAGAGAGTATCACACCCTTCATAAGGCAAAGGTTTCCATGGCCACCCTTCTAAAACATAGGTGCTTAAAAATGGATCTACCCTCCTCTACAGGGTAGATATACCCTCCTCTACAGTATTTTGCTGCTTCCAAAATTAATTTTATTTCAGAGTGTTTGAAAGTATCAAAATGTCTGCACTTCCCACAGAACGAAGGGCATCCAAGATTATTTAACTCTGGACTCTGACTAGTGTATTGCAGCACAAGGATCACTCCTAACTGAAGATATCAGCACCCCAAAAGCTGAATGGTGGTTGTGCAAAGGCCAAAAGAGAGCTTTTCTACCTTAGCTGGAATGAAAACCTTGCCTCAAGGTTTCTCAGTGGAAAATTCAATCGAAAGATTTTTTTTTTCTTGTAGTAAAGAGAAACGTGATTAGCATTTTCAAGAAAAACGTAGTTATCAATGAATTTTTGAATTTTTTCAACCAATCTCACTGGTATGTGAACACATCTTGATATCTCTGTCTTCTTTCTATCAATAAAACAGAAAAAAGTTGAACCCAGACCTTAAAGCCATGATAGTAACTGACATATTTTCTGGAAATATTGTCCCCAAAACATCTGAAGGATATCAGGTACAGACATTAAGCAATCCAGAACTACCTCCCCACTGAATAAAGGAGAAGATGGTGCATAAGGCACATCTTTAGGATATGGATCAATGCCTTCATGTGAATATTCATATTCATTCAGTGACTACAATACATCACCTCCACTGAACGAGGAAGAGCTTCCATGCAAAAACTCACATGCTCAAGCCCAGAAAAAACATTTCTTTGCAACATCCCTTCATTAGAGAAATTATGTCTTTTATTAGAGAAATTATGAGTGCATGAATTTTCACAGAGCCCAAATACAGAGCACTTGATCTTGTAGCTTTAAAGTTCTTTCATGCAGGGTTGTTTTTTTTTGGATTTTTTTTTTTTTTTTTTGTCAGTGATTATGTATACATAGCTTTCACAGGGAATACAGGATATAAGGGACAGTAAGTATGCTTCAGCATATGGTGAAACCATATGCTTGGCTGCTTTTCTGCCTATACTACTTTTATTTATTCATTTTAAAATATGTGATTCACATTATTAGTTCAGACCTCTCCAATTTGCATGGCCATATATTTGATAGATTAATTATGCTTAATTTTAAAATATTATTTATTATTGTCTGGGGTTAAAGAGTGTGCACAAGACAGGAAAAGAAATGGCCTGAATTTCCTACTGATGTAGATGAAGATAGCAATATGAGTACTTTAGATCAAAGAATTACTCTTTCTGTCATGAAGAAATCTTGATGTGTCAGACAGATTCTGAATCTGGAGTCCTCTTAATATACCCTGCATGATCCTGCAGGAATTAAAAAATGGAAAGCAAGGAACACAGAGGTCTGAATTCTTAGTTCCTTGTCCAGTGAGTCCCCAAAATGTGAAGAAACCCAGAAACCCTGTCTCTGTGCTGCTGAGGAGCCTGGAGAGGGAGGCAGGAGGAAAAGGAAAGATGTGAATTCCAGGGGGACCAGCATGTTTCTGTATAATTGGCTCATTTTGATTTAAAACATTCCCATCATAAGTGTCAAGAACAGCCTTGCAGCAGAATTTTTTTTCCCTAATTTTTCCCTAATTTTCAAACTATTTTGAGCTCAATTAGAAATACACTCCAAAACAAGGAATGGCCACATGGCAAAGAATTATAAAAATTACCATGGTAAGTGCCATTATTCACTGTTCTACAACAAATGAGCTTGTTAGATCACAGTCCAGTTGCTACAGACTGGTGTCAGCCACCTCACACTGCTCTCTTTGTCTGGACTCGCTTTTCTCATTGTTCCCCTCCTGAAAGGCCAGGGACTTGATCGAACTGGGAAATCTCCCTCCCTGTTTGATCAGAGACTCTCTGTCATTCCCTTTCCTGCAGGAGGGAGGTGACAGCTCCCATTTGGATTGCTACCTAAGGAGATCAGATGCCTGGTCTGAAATTCCTGCTTCAGCACAGACTTCTAATGTGAGCTTAAATGTGTCACTTTGCCTTTTTGCACCTCAACTCCTTCACAGTAGCAGAGGAATCAGAGCACTTCCCCACCCCTGAGGGTTAGACTGTGGGGTGCTCCAAGGCCATGGGGATATCTAAGTAGCTCAGCCAGGTGTAAGACTTTGATCTCCAGAGTCATCAACCCAGCATTTCAAAAGCATTTAACTCACAATGAGAGATTTAATGTTTTCAAGAAACAGTTCACTTTTTTTTTTTAAATGGAAGTTTTATCATTATTTCTTTAAACAGCTTACAAAATCCCACATACAAGTTCCAGGAATTGATCTTATTATCTGTTTTTTAATATAAACTCTCTGTTTTGGTGCAACACGAAGTTTGACCAAGAGGCATTACATCTATGCTGGCAGCAAGTCTGTGGATGTTGATATGCCAGGCAGGAGGTAGGTGATTTTTTTTTGAGACATCACTCTCTTTCTCTAAGGGAAAACATGGAATAAAAAAGTATAGAATGACCTTGCACTAATAAGCCTGTGCCTGAAGACAATGATTAAACCTGGTAGCGCAAGGGTTGGTTTATGAGTAATATCAGCTAAGGCACTAATGAAAGTATCCCATTAAAAAATGTATAACTTAGGGACTTGTCTGCACTGAGAAATTTGGTCACTGCTGTGGCTGCATTAATGTGCTCTGAAGCACAAACAGGAAGGTGTACCCAGCTTTTGCAGCTGGCTCTTATTTCTAACTAAATTAATCAGCCAGAGGTCCTGCATGCTTTGCCAGGAGTGAAATCTGGATGTGAAATCTGCGCTTCAAACCTGGTTCTTGCTCTAGGACATTATTGTCCGAAGGTTTCTCTTCACCAAAGTAGCTGCAATATTACTCTCAAGTTCTGTCACTTGTACGCTATGACTTGCACTGGTTTGTGCTGCACAAATATCAGTGTACTCATACAAAATGTAATTCTTAGACTCAGGAGTATCATAGGACAGGATCATTTGGAAAACCTGAGGCAGAAATTGCTTCTTTGCTTTCGTCATTAATGGTTATTCTGAAAGCAAATTGATTTGCCTCCATTTCACCTGAAAAATTCCCACAGGAAGAATAGAGTTGGATTCTTGTGGCAAAGTTTCACACATAACCAGAGCTCTGTTGTGCAGGCAGAGCAGTGTGATGGGACCAGACCATGCCAGGGTTACTGGGCAAGGTGCAAATCAGCTGCTGGGCACACCTACAATAACTGTGACACATCAAGGACCAAAATTCCTCCCTCTAAACTGGGAAATCCTGCCAGTTTCCGGGCAGCCAGCAAGGCAGCAGTAAAACCAGTCTGGCTGCAGAGAATTTGGACTGCAACACACTGATTTAGGACAATAAAACCTCAATATATGTAAAATCCAGTTCCTTTGAGGTTCACTGGCACCATTTTGAATCGGAGCATTTCGGCAGCCCACTTAAAATTTTTAGTGAATGATTGAAAAAAGAATCCCAAGAAAAATACAAATCCATTCTCATATATGCGGAAAATTAAAGTATTTAACCTGGGAAACTACTTTTCTGTGATTTCAGTATTTTTGAGAATTTTGGTTTCAATTAGGAAAAAA
This sequence comes from Bombycilla garrulus, assembly GCA_013400315.1. Taxonomy (NCBI): domain Eukaryota; kingdom Metazoa; phylum Chordata; class Aves; order Passeriformes; family Bombycillidae; genus Bombycilla; species Bombycilla garrulus. The sequence goes on along the minus strand of VXBU01000405.1, from coordinate 2,063,922 downwards.
AATTGGTGGGAAATTCCAAGCAGCTGCAACTGGTCAGTGAAATAATATAGGTCATGTATGATCCTTCTCTATTGCTCTATTGCAAATGTTGAAAATTATTGCTGTAGCCATTGAAACCCTTTGTATTTTCCAAGCAAATTGAAAATTGAACACCAATGAAGGTTACTGAGTGGTTATTTCCCACCCACACCAGACTGAGCCACAAGCATGTTAAAATCACAGTTGGAGAAGGGGGTTAAGAAAACAAACACATTCATTGCAGGGAAAAAAGGGTTCATTTAACTAATTTTTAAGAAACTTGATCTTCTATACAATAGAGTTCATTTATTAATTTCTTTTATCAGGGCAAATTTGATGTTATCTGTCCTTTGCTAAAAATATTAAAGTCATTTTTAATGTGACCTGATACACAGAAGAGTGGAAAGGCATTTTTTTAAAAAAGTAAATGAAAAGCAAAAGAGAGTTCTCTGTGTAATTCTGACTTTCTTCCATGACTTCAACATATCTACTCAAAAAGTGAAATGAAAGAATTTCTAGTTGCTGAAATTTTCTACAGTCAGTTGCAGTACTAAATTGCTAAAGTAGGCGAGTAACAAAAAGGAAAGAAGATCAAATTTATTTTCTGACACAAGGACTCTTTTTTTCGCTCCTGGCCATAAAAGTTAAAGCAAAGCTTCAACACAATATCAGAATGAGACACAAACAGCTGCTGCATTTGAGGTCTGTCTTACAAACTGAAATCAGCGATTTTCCTAAACCAGATAAAACAAACGCCAGAATGTGGGGTTTCTCTCTTAAAATTTGATTTGCAGACAACTCTTCACATTCTTCTACTTGCACAGGGAACAAACTTTAATTCATCCTTTTTTTTTTTTAATTTAGTTCACTACAAGGTATGACTTAGTATTTTTATTTTTTTAAATCAAGAAAGAAATTAAAACACATCAGTCAGTACTTTGTGCGTAAACCTCCAGGTCACTGTGATATGTACCTTTCTACCATGAAACAGTATTATGTTAATTTTACCCATTTACTTATTTCTTATCTCAGAAATTTAATAGGATAATCAGTAAATCAGTAAACCAGTAAAGCTACACTTTAAAAAAATCTTAATACACTTATACTTACACCAAGAAAATCCTTACAACAAATAAATATTTTCAGTAACATTTACAGCTGCCATAAGCTGTTCTCAAAAATGAATGACATAAAATCACAATATACTTGTCAAACTTTACAATCCTTCCACTAACATCATCCTATTTTTATTTTAATCATTTATTGGAGGATAGGAAGATTATTGGGGTCTGTGTCAAGCTTTCCCATTCACCTCCTGCTCAGCCCCACTTGCCTGACAAGGATTTATCAGTGGGAGCAAAGTGGGTAAGGGCAGAGCAAAACATTCTGGAGCCTCAAAAAGCCTCTACATATGTGCAGGACAATTTCTGCACCTGTAAATATCCTCTTCCCTTCTCTACAGTCTGTCACAAAAGCCCAGTTCTTCTGGATCCACGTGACATCCTTCTGGTCTGGGACTCTTCAGAAATTATGAATTCACTGAAAATTACTGTGACAAGGAGAGAGCTCTTTTGGAATCCAAGTGAACATGACAATGAGAGGGTTTTTGTGCCATCAAACACTGTTCTTGGGCAGCACAGCCCTCAGTTACTTCCCTAAAGAGCCTTTGGGATTTATGGGTGTGAGGAGGTTTCAGGGGGGTTACAACCCTACTGAAAGCCTAAAAGAGTAAAAGGAGTTGCCACGACATCCATACTGTGTATTGGCTCAGTCCCTAAATTAATGTAACTTCCAGTCCATTCTGAGATTATTTTTTTCTGGGGAGAGATCCAGTTGATCCAGAAGGGATCTCAGGATCAAGCTATTATGTATGTGAGAGGAACAGATTTAGAGAGCAATACTTAAGCTGGCAGCACAAACACACTCTCCTGCTGTGATCAAAACCTGAACAGCAGTCAGCTAATAATGCAAAACCCTGGTAGAATGCCAGTGCAAAGAGGAATTATGTGCCTTCTCCTACCTAAATCTTCTGACTGCATCTGCACATGGCTGCTCCTCTTGAAAGTAATGGCACTTGTTTCAGGAACTCACTGAAAGCCAAGGAACAGCTAAATCAACCCCACAGCAACTAGAACTGGAGAAGTCTCCCTGCACCATGCAGAAATCTCACTGACAGCACACGCTCTGCTTCAATGGACCTGCACCCCGTAGCCAAAGTTAATTTGAAAACCCAAAAAGGTAACTGTTGTTATGGCAACTGATAACAAAAATACCAATTAGCAATTTTCAACGTGTGATTGAAACCTTGGAAATCTGTGTACTAACAAAATATATCTAATCCTGGCGGGCTATCAGTCCTTGTACAAGGATCTACAGCTCCATCAGATAATTCCTAAGGATACACAAATTATCAATATTTGAAAACCACTGACTAAATATTATTTGAGAGGCTAACAGGCCTGAAGGCCTCTGACTTTTCAATGTTAGAAATATAAAATCATAGTCTATTATAAATTCTTTTCCACTCTGATAGTCCAGGATATCAGGGACACTGGTGAAGAATCATTATCAAGAGCAGTAAACTCCAGCCTTGAAGGAGCTGTCAGAACTTTATTAAGACTCCCCTTTGGTCAGAAAAGTGCCTGAGACCTTGTCTAAGGAATAATTCCATGTAATGAAATGAATTCTGTTAACAACTCCAGCAATTATTTTTGTATTTGAAAACATGAAACACTGTAGCTGAACTGCTAACCAAACTGCATCCACCTCTGCTTCAGGAATTATATTTTCTTTCCAAAGAAGGGAAAACTCAAAAGGGAGTAGAGAATTACAATCACATATTATTTTGTTGCGCCCGAAATGAAAATCCTGTTTGCAGGAGGAAAGTGACAACTCCCATTCTCCAGCTCCAAATTTCTGTCCTAATGGTACACAACAGGTTAAAAGAGTATGGAGAAAATGCTGTATTATTCAATCTTGCAATAAATTTCTGCAGGCAATGTTCAGTAGCTCTGTTCAACCACTAGCCCCCACTGGAGAGTTTTAGCGCTCTGAAGATTAAGATTAAATTCAGAAACAGCAAAGCCAAATTTTCTAGTTTTTCCGAGGGGCTGGGGGAGGATTTTATATCCTTCTTACATGTACAAAATAAGTTTCCATTATTCAAGAGCTGTTCCATAGATCAGTCACAAAGACAAGTGAGCTTTTTTTCTGCAGTAAGCATGAACACTACCTTCATGACACAACTAGGTTTTGATAAACAGAAGCCTTTTAAGCAACATTACAGAAGTAACCATTTTTCCTTCATACCCTTTCAAAGGGGCACTGGCATTTTCAAAATGGCACACATCATGAATTACACACCAAATGATCACACAGCACGTTGGAAATTTGGTCCTAAATGGCGTCTATTGTAAAAAGGTAAAAAATTTACATGTCAGAAGAGGGCTAAACACGGGGAAAGCCTGAATATCCTCACTTACACCAGTCTGCCACCACAGACTTCACTGGCATTATTCCTGATTTGCGCCACTTGAAATGAAAAGTGAATCACATATGAAGCATTGTAATGAATGATGATGCATTGGTGATGAAAATAGAGTAGCCTTTTATCAAAGAATTGTCAGCATTCTAAGCTCATCTTGTTTTACTAAATTACTTAATTCTCAGAAGAGGAATAGTCACAAGCCAGAGAGCCAAAATCAGTTCAAAAGCACGCAATGTATTAACATATACAGAAGAAAAATGAGAAAAAAAAAAAAAAGAAGATATAATAAAGAGGTGTTTTTTTTCTCTCTCCATCTAAAGACCTCATCACAATTTACCATCTTGAATTATGCCATCACATTCCTTGAAGGAAAGTATTATATGTATTTGGAGATAATGAGGATCCAAGATGTAAAGATTAAGTACATCATTTTTAGAGTCGCATCTATTATTTGGGAGCCCCACTTCTAAACCATATTAAAAGAGACAGAATTTCAGAAGAGCATTAGATTTTAAAAAAATCCAGCAAACTAATAGGAAGAATGAATATCCACAGTTTCTGAAAAACCTGGCTAATAATCCCCTGACTGGGCACTGTGAACTCCAGTGGACACTTCTGGAAACACTCATCAGATCCAAAGAAGCTGCACCAGAGCCAGGAGGAGGGCTTCACTCTCCTGATCCAGCCTTGCCTCTTAATCACCACATCTTTTACCATTCTTGTTCAGTTCAGGGATTTAAACTGGACCATTTTATAGATTGATGGACAGCTACCACATGGGCACAAAGCTCATCCAGGATAGTTTGATAACAGAAAAAACAGCTCCAGAGTTTTCCAATTATTGTTTCATTTAACTTTTGTGTTCTGGATAAATTCGCGATAAGCCCGTGATATCGTGATCATAACTCATCACAGCAAGCACAACTTCCCAGGGCGCAGAAACAGATGAGGACAAAACCTGTACCCAGGCAGGGCCAGAAACAGCTGCAGAACTTGTCTGCCTCACACTTTGCTCCTTTACCTGCAAACTCTGCTGTATGCAGACTCCAGAAGTACCTGACGCCATGGGATTAATAGGCTCAGCAGCCACATAGAGACGGGTGTCAGATCCCTCTGGAAATGGAATCTGTGCAAATGAGAAAGAGAGAAAACTTAACTGAATATGCTTCAATGTGTTAAGGGCCTCAATCAGGACAAGAACACTTCCATTTAGTAACTGGATTTTGCTTTACTTTAGCACCTCTTTATTAAACTCTTTGCTTCTCAGGTTCTGAAATGGAAATAATCCAATGTTTGAAAGCGGTGGGAAAAAGGTTTCCATCACTGAGGAGCTGTAGCTACAGACCTAAAGAAGTGTGCTAACTATGTAGCTCACATTTTAACTTGGTATTTGTACTAATTGTACTGCTCTGTCCTGGTTTTGAATGGTATAGGAGCTTTGGAGACCTTTGTCACCTCTTTCAGTTGAAATTATCATGACATAGTAAAAATAAAATCTACATCTGATAGGGAAATAAAAAAATCCTAATTCAGTCTTTCAAAATTGCACTGGACCTCAGACTAGAAAAGATTACAATGAGCAGGAATAACTCTTCACTGGCAGGGAGATGACCTAGGTAAATGAATCAGTCCTTTCTGTATCTCATTTCTATGATGGCAAGGCATGAACACTCTGACCAAGCAATTTGCATTGATTTACAGGTATAATTCATAAATCTGTGGGTTCATACATCAGGATTTCAGATCAGCTTAAATAATGTGTATAAATACATTTTCACTTTATTTGTTAATGTATTGCAAATGAGGATATAAATCTGATGTGAACACAAGTTTACTTTATTTTATTGGCTTAAAATGGCAATCACTCCTGTGCAAATGTCTAGCAGGGGACTACAGAACAGGCTTTGCTCTGTTCCTTAGCCCAGGCTCAAACCTGCAACCTAAATTTGAATCATTTACTTGTCTTCTGTAGATATTTCCTCTTGACTGCTTTCTTACTTTAGGAAAAAGATGCATTCTGAGGACCAGATCCTCAGCTATAATCCAGCTAGAGCATCCTTCAGCTTGGTTCATCCTCTTCAATAAAGTTATGCTGGCTCTCAGCATTTGAGGATTTGAGGTGAAATCTTTGTTCCAATTAAATCAATAAGAGTTTTCCTGTTGAATTCGAGGATTTCATCCTTGGCCTTTCTATGTATACACATCTCTTTAAGACTAAAGTGATATACAACATGCATGTAGCAGATCCTTTTATGGAAAGAGCAGAAAGCTCTTCAGACAGTGCACGTCTTGTTTCCTCGTGAACAGTTTCTGGATGTTTATAAAACAAAATATAGAATGAGTTATGTCAAAGAGTCATACCAATTTGCACCACTTATAAATATTTTGGACATAAATTAGCATTTAAAATTTCTTTAAGCCTATCAAGCCAGCAATAGTCTAGCTTTATTATCAGCTAGCACTGAAAAAAGTCTTAAAAGGTCTTTTTTTTTTTTTTCATTTTAAGAGTCTTTCTTGCCTGTGATCATATTTCTGAACCAAGGGTTTCACATAAAACCAAAATGACAGTGGACATTTAACAGGAAAGGACTGAAGCAATAAATGTCCAAAGAGCAGCTGGATCCTGTTTCAGCCTGCATGAGCTCCACCAAGTAATTGACAGTCTTATTGCCTTTCCATTTTACACAAAACTACAGTAAAAGAGTGGTTTCTTCTGGAAGCTATTCCATGTGGAATGTAACTCATATTCTGGGCAGAGTGATACTTTATTTGAACAGCCAACAGTGGCTCCATGGGTGTATATTTTGAAAGAAATTTAGTTGTGGAAATTAAAGACAGAAAAATTGCATGTAGGACCCAGTTCCACTCAAATCTGTAACAGTTTTTCTATCTACTTCCATGGGAGTTGGAGCAGGCCTTCTGGGGAGAAATCCTGCCTCCTTTCATCTTCTTTTAGCCAAAAATCTTCAGGACTGTACTCACAGAGTGTAAGCACCACGCAGCTATGGAGAAACTTAGAGAGCCCTGTATCAGGACTTACTTATCAGGTAGTGTTACCTTGAAGCTGATTTTTAAAGCACAAATTTTCTTGTTCGACACCTTGCATATTTTATAAATTTTATATCAGTTTTTGAGCTGCAATGTGCTTTTCACCCCTCCTCTTCTGCTCATGTTTCTAAGGGTGTAATGCAGCAGGAGCAAGGACTCGATCCTGCACCACCAAACACGTGGAGGTCTTGCCTGAGATCAGTGGGTGTTTAAGGCCTATAAACATTTACACATGCTAACACCTCCGAAGATTTAAACAACCTCCCTCCCTCCCTAATTTCAACACCTGGCAGAATCAAAGCGAGCAGGAGGAAAGCAGGCCCCACAAATTCTCACCTTTGCGCTCCTGCTTATATCTTATTACTTCTGCTAATTTTGCCTCAAAGCATAAAGTAAACCCTGCATTCCAAGGGAATATAAATGACATAATTTAATGTGACTAAGAGATATACAGATGGCACTGCATTTCCTCCGCAGCGTGGAGAGGTCAGGCAGCAATTGGCTGTAACACAAACTAAGCTAATACAGAGTTACAAGCTGCCAGATCTTGGTCCCTTCTTACTAACAGCCTATGCTATGTGAAGTAATTGAACATGCAGCAACTTTCTCAACTTAAGGAAGGGACAATGTTGGAAAATGTCAGTGCTCCAGCTTGAAATATCTTTATATTAATAGGAAATATTTCGGGAGGTTTTAATGGTGGAGGGTTCAGAAGGAAAAGTATTTTTGGGTAAGTGTGCCCAGATCTGCAGCTGATCTACTACGGCAGTCTAGTCTTACCTCCGTTAAGAAAACTGAAAAAATAAATCTTGAAATATATTTTAAAAAGCCACTTCTATTGTTCATTTTGATATGCAAAAAAAGTTGATAGTGCTTTATTATTGCAATGTCTCTAATTTTTCTCTCTACTTTTCAGTGTCCACAATATAATCAGTAACACTAATACAAAACCATCTAGTTTCCAGTATAAATTCCCTCGTTGAACCTGATTCTAAGGGAACTGAACTTCATAATTTTTCAAAGCAAAAACTCCATACAAACTGGTCTATGACTCTCACAAAAGTTTCTGACTAGTATTTTTGGTTCAGAAAAGTAAAAAGAGGCTTTAAAGCTGCTTCATCCATTCAGGTGAGGGAAGTTCTACCTCAGGACAAGATCTCGAGGAAGGCAAGCCCAAGGAGAGGGAAAAAAGAGGGCTTAACACTACAGATGACCACTAGGATGTCCTCAGGGGAGGGTACAAAATGCAATAATAAACAAGCACTTCCCTGAACAAGAAACACAGATTAAAATGGGAAACTTCATCATTTAGACCCAGTGCAATCACATCTTGATTGGTGCTTGCTGTCCCATTTCCTTCCACGCCACACAGCAGGGTCAGACAGGGCACCACGAGGAGCTCCTGTCATTCCTGGAGTTATGAAACAGCCGATTCACAAGATTCAGTGAGGCTGAATAAACACCAGGTAAAACTCAAACATCTTCTGAAAAAGTTTGATGGGTTCACAGTCACATCTGCCATTCCTTACGTGCAATTTTGTAAACATTGACAAACACATACAACAACTGCAAAGTTTTTTTGATAAATACTGTCAATTCATTCCCTAATGGTTACTCAAAACACTTAATAAAGTTATGTACAGTTTACCCATGCAAAAGGAGTAATTTTCATGCTCCTTTAAAAGACAGAGGAGCCCTCCTGCATGATTTCCCTGACCCATCAGAGTTTAGATAGTTCTAATTTTGAGTAACAGTTGGAAATAAAAATATATTTTCCAAGTCATTCAGGCAAGAAATGTGGGCAGTGTTACACTCCCGAAGAGTGGGTGGCAGATGAAATTTATGAGCAGAGCATATGCTGCTCTCTCAAAAATCAATGCGAGCCTGCTTTCGCGTGCCAGAGCAAAGCCCTTCGGGCACCTGGGCACCAAACTTCACCCAGGCAGCCGCAAAGGGCCTCCAAGGATGCAGCTGGGACCAAGCTGCTCCTCAGTCAGCCTGCTGGACATCAAGGGTTACACGTCTATTACAAATCTAAGCTGGACAGATTTCATCCCTGCCTGTCCCTAATTCCATTTACTTCCCAAACTCTCAGCCAGTACGTACCAAGCAGCAAATTCCGTTTTTAGTTCTCCTTTTTCCCTTTAATCTTGTCGGTCATTTCATACTTCAGTCCACTGCCCCTTCCAAGGTTTCATTTTGCTGCTGTGATTCCCCTGGTACAGCAGGTTCATCTTAAAGCAGAAGCTACTCAAGCTAAATGCCAGCCTTCAACGTTTCAAATTTAGAAACTTTTTGAGGTGCTTGCTCTTAGACAGCATTAGCTGGCTGCACTGCTTGATTAGCAATGCTCTTTCTGAGTGGTATATTTACTCCCAGGAGCACTTTATCATTTATCATACTTATGTTCATTTCACTCTTATCCCAATCATGCCAGCTTTCATGTAAAATGTATTAAAAAAAGAAAAAAAGAAAGAAAGAGAAAGTAAACAAGATTAAAACCAATTTAGTACACCTTTAGTATTACCCTTAATGTGCACACACACACACACTTCAGAGGCAAAACTAGCATTCTGTAGCTTCTTTATGCTGGGCTTTTTGATTTTCTCCATCAGAGTTAACTGAATGTAAATTCTGGGCAATGCTGCGAGGAAATATAAAGCAGTATAGAAATCTGCATATCGCTGGAGAGCCAAGAGGAACAATGGCAGTGCAGGCCCACCATCTGCTCCAACACAACGCTCCATTTCAGAAGGTGGCTCCTGGAGAATCCTGTTAATGCAGCACAATGTGATTTTGGACCACGCTCGTTCTGACAGCCCCGGAGCAGGGACTGCCCATGCTCAGCTGGGTCAGATCTCTGCAATGAAATCTAACTCAGACAGACATTTTCTTTGAATCTTTTGTCTTACAGGAACAATTGGTGCCATCTGTTTCCATAAGGAAGTGCTTTAGCAGCTCTTCCATGGGTGCTGTGGTCCTCAAGGGTGCAGCTGGAAGGGACAGGAGTTAAATTTGTTCCGTGTTACAAGACACAGGAAAAACAAAGCTACTTAAGCAACACAGGAGATAATTGAGAGGTACCTCTTCATATAAATGAGTATTTTAGAGGGCAGTTGAAAACAAGTAATGTTATTAATTTCTCAGAAAATTCCTTAACAAAGAGAAAACAATTTCTTTCATACCTAAAGGAAGATTCTGTTTCCTTCACCTGAGTTCCTAAGTGGAAATTTTAATTTTGATTTAGAAACTTCCCATTGAGTAAATTCTCAGCTTTACTTGTTATTTAAAACCTGAGTTTTCCAGGCTTATGTTTTTGTTCTCCAGGCTGTCAGGTTGTTGCAATACCAAAATGAGGAAATAGCATTCATTTACAACCACCTAATTATGTAAGGCATATAGTTATATTTCAGATTTCTGCCTTACTAGAAGTTGCTTCAACACAAACGGTGTATCGCTATCTGAAATAAAGTTGTGAATAAGTATTTTTGTATCTATAAGAAAAAGAGAAAAACTTTTCAGCAAATGGAAGAGATGGATACAAAATACTTATTTTAGGGCTTTGAAAAGTAAAGGGGGAAAATAAACTAAGTTGATTGGTGAAAATGTGTCAGAGAAGGACAGCCTTGTGCGTAGGCAAATGAACGGAATCCATAAAACAGGAGTTTGGTGGTTGTAATAATCACTGTAATGTTCTGGAAACCATTGCCAAAGCGATGCTTCAGAGTGAACTTGGCTAAAGCATTTATCCTTTTTTGGTTAATTACAGCTGTTTCAAAAGCTGTTGAAGAATTTCATCTGAATAGAATTTTAAAAAGCAGTGTAGGACAAGAGTCACAAAGTTTACTCTTCAAAGGACTACTGTTATACAAAAGGACAGCAAATAGGTTATTAGGCCTATTTCATGGGCCCCAAAATTATGTTCCATATCGTCAAAGGACAGAAATTATCACAATTCCATGCCAAATCCGTCACAGTGTGTACACCAGTTATACTCCTTCAAATCAGTGGAAAATCAGAACTAATATCTCTACTAAGATATGATCTGCACTATGGAAGAAATTGTATTTTCATTCTATTGCATCATCCTCTTTGTCCTTCTTTTAGATGTTGTCACATCCTCTCCAATCAGCTGCTCTCCAAAGTTCTCTTGGCTCGTTTGTTTTTCATCCTCCTAATCTTTCTCCCAGCCCTGAGGTCTACCCGAAAATGCCCTAGAGTGAGGAAAACAGGAGGGAACAATGCAAGGACCCCACTGACAGTGGCAATTTCACCTTCAGGACATGTGGCCCTGGAGGTTCTGAAACTTGGAGGCGAAGGCTGAGACACAAACCCGAGGAAGAGGAGTGGCTGCTGGGTGATCCAGGTGGTGCAACCCTGGGGATGAAAATAAAAGTGGGAATCATCCCCACAGTGATGCAAAGGCAGATCTGGAAACAGAGACCAGGTAGAATAAAAGGATAAAAGGGATTTATTGAAAGGATCCAGCTTGGGCAGTGCAGGAACCCTGCCAGGGCTACACCCAAGGCAAACCCACAAACAGGCCCAAAATGGCCGCCAGTCATGAGGCCTCACACTTTTACAGGTTTTGGTCCATCAGCACATTGGAGTGAATTGTCCAATTCCAGCTTCAGGTTATGAAGCTCCATCCTCCTTGTTCCCTCTCTTCCTTCACTGTTGTTTCCACTCTTGGGCCTACAATTTGTCCTTGGTCCCCAGCTAGAAAGGAATGGTTTTGTCTCCCTACTCTGTGAAGAGAGCTCATCAACCCTTCATATGAAACCCAGAGCTGCACACTAAACCAGCACAGACTCTGAAAAATATGAAAGTTAAAATTTAAGGCATCAACAGCACCTTCCAAAGGCTCTCTTTGGGTTCCCAGCCTGCTACAGAGCAAAAATGTGGATCTTGAGCCACATAGGGAAGTTACTTGGAAATAAAAGCATTTATAACACTTTACACCAGCTGAAAGTGGGGTTTTTTTAGACCAGGCACAGACTTTCAAGTTCAGATTTTGATATATATGTATTCATGATTTAATATCTCATATGCTATTATTTATCTAACAAGTAATCAAGTGCTTTTATGTAAGCACTTACTCACAGTTATTTTTATACAGGCACGAGATTGTTTTGCCACATAAAACACACTACTTTAGCAATTATGTATTTTAATATTTCCGTGTATAAACCAGAAAATATGGGTATTATAATAGAAAATACTTCAACAAGATCACAAATTCTACCTGGTTTGGAAAAAATATATAAAGAAAATGGATATTTATGTTCTCAGAAATATTTATCCTAATAATATTTAAATCACTGCAGGTACAAAAAAATAGTCTGAAGTTTAAAAAATAACTGTTTTCAAATACTTAACAACAAGAGAAATGTCGCTCTGATATCTGATTACTTAAACTTTTTCAAATCTGAGACATAAAGTATAGTTCTAGAATATACGTGATCATGGTCGGGTGAATAAAATAAGAGAAGGACTATGGGTTATACTAAATTGAATATTAAAAGTGAACCTACCATGCAAAATTCAGTGCGTCTCGTCTTGATCACTCCATATGCACAATCAGTGCTCTAAATTATTTACATCCATAATTTTGTTCTATTATGATACAAGCAAATAATCCTCATCTGCCTCATACAGCACATTCTTTCAACACAAGTAAGTGACCAAGGCTTAAAGGTCAGCTGAGATCAGTAGGAGCCAAACATGGAAATACATCTGAAAATATGGGCCAGAGGGATGTACCCCACAAGTGCTTACTTTCAAATTCAATTTCCAAAATCAGTCCAATAGCTTAGCTGTCATTGCAGTGGCTTAATTCAAATTAAAATGTAGTTTTGACTGATTAGCCTCCTCAATAAAAGTAGTAGCAGAGGAGAGAATTAGACCTGAATGTCCAAAAGGCTACAAAGAAGAGCCTGCACCATACTTTCCTCCCAAATGAGTAGGAAACTTGGCTTTTCCCTAGTCTGCCTCTGGTATTTACTAATGATTCAAACAAAAACTGGATGAAAGTAGTTAAATTTGACAATGGTTCAATTTAAAATGATTTTTAGTTGCGAGACATTTCCGTTCTGACTCTGAAGGGAAAGCAAAGAGGAGATGAAGCATGGCACGATTACGGTTGTTGGCCAAAACAAATCTAGGTTCACACACTGATGGTCCAGGAATGAGGTCCTTGGACAATGGATATTATTGAAACCTCTGGGGAAGATGCTGGAGAATTGATTTGAATGCCATAATGAGTATATCTGCCCAGTTCCCTCAGCAGTTAAAAATAAAGTTAAAAGAAAGAGCAATCAGGAATATTTAATGATAATATAAGGCAATGACTTATATTCAGTTTTGGTTTTGTCAGAGATTTGGGAGAAAAAAGAATAGAACAAGACAATCTGTGTTAGCTGAACATAAAGTGAATCCTCCATTTAAACATAATTTTACTTTTCCTCAGATGTAGTTCTTGCTCAAAATTTTTTTCCTAATAATTGTGGCAAATTTTTATCTCTGAGTTAGTCACAATGAGTGTTATGTGCACTCAAAATAGATGTCAGAGAATTCAGAGGCCAGACATTTGCTGAAAAGTTTCATGTTACCAACTTTACAATTTGCTGTTCAAAACCTTCTTTTTTTTGTTATATAACTATGTTTCATTATTTCCTTGGTCAACAAACGAATAGAATCACAGCAATATTTATTGAATGGCAGTACAGACAGAGTGAAGTTTAAAAACACCTGATTATAAAGTTGGATAAGTAAGGTCTTCAAAATTCACAGAATTACAATGCATTCATTGGTCTCTTCACTCTCCCTCCTCCCCTCAGTACTTGGAAGGACTTTTAGGACCACTTTGAATGTAAGAGGGAACAAAATGAATCAGATATAAAATACTGCTTTGGGGAAATTACTGGCACAAGAATCAAGTGTTGCTTTTAAGGCAATGTTTCATAATTTTATACTTGTTAATAGTTCACTCAGAGCTTTTTGCAAATTTTCTTCACGATTTTTGTAAGGCCTTAGTTCTGCATTAAGCTCATATGGACCAAATAGAGTCAGCAAGAATTCTGCAGGTTAAACTCTTCAGATGAGGTCACTTGCTCAAGATGTTTCAAATTTTGCAAGAACAAATGATCCTATGAGATGATTCCACTGCAGAGGTCAAAGGGCTGGTGAGAAGGACAATAGGAAATACCTTTCTTTCTCTGTCCATAAAACATCACACAAAAATTGTGCAATAATATGAAGGAAGCCAAGGCAGGGAAAAAAATTATCATAACTTGTCTTCCCTTTAATTTCTATTGCCACCTCTTATGCTTACTTTGTAACACTGCTGCAATTTATCAAGGGAAGGGCTTAATCTTCCTAAATTGATTTAGAATTCCTGTCATACTAAAAAAGTACACAAATCTGTAAGGGAGGGAATTTATGGAGCAGCATGGGTGGCAACTCATGGGAAGGAGGTTCCATGTGTAAACTGTGTTTTTAGAGAAGGACACAAAGCTCATTTTGATTTTGTGGATGAGTTAAAAACTGAATACAATCAGCTCACAGATCTAAGCACTATCTACAGAGGGAAAAAGAGAACTTCTTTTGTGTCCAGGTTAATAAATTAATCAATTTATGCATTGCATACATGCAGAGAAAAGAGGTGGAAGGAATTCTATTTTCTCCTGAATGATCAAAGTGTTGGCCAATGTTATGGCTGGAGGCCAAACTAGACTGAAGATGGTTTGCTCCATTATGCCTTCTGCTGTATTCTTATCTTGGAATGACAGCAATTTCTCTATGTATTTTTAACTGTATTCTTCTATTATGGAAATAAATGGTTATTTAAATGCCATCAGTTTCAAATCACTCCACTGGAAAATACAGCAGGGAAAAGTATCGAAGACAAAGAACTTTTAAATAAATCTCATCTTCCCACCTGCCATATGAACCAATTTCTATGCCAGGTGGCAGATGTTCATGATGGTGCTTAAAATAAGTTAAAATTAAATGGATCTCAAAATTTAATTGTTTTTAGTGTAAAGGTCTCCAAATTAAAAGACATTATATTTTATTTTGTTGGTTAGATATCCTATCAGAAGTGACCTGAGAACCCAGAGCTCTTTAACATAAAAGAAATGATAAAGAGATCAGAATCTCAAACAGTAAAAGAGAATCTTTTTTCCTCAATGTAGTTTAATATGTAATATCTCATAATCAGACTATCATGACAGAGAACTCTTCATCCTTTCAGTATAGCACTTAGCACATGTGGAATTTTCTTGATGCATGACATTTTATATAGGATATAGATCAGACATGTTTTTCTCAGATTTTCTGCAATAAATATATTAGCAGTAGAAACACCATGTTCAAAAATGTCTTTTGAAAATTGAGTATGTATCTGATTATCAATTTTTCAAGTGATCTTATCGTTTATAAAATACTTAAGTCCTCTTCTAATTAGTATAATTTCTTATCTGAAGAACCGTAATTTCCACAAGACAGCTTTCACTGAGCATTTCTCTTGCTGATGTTTCCAATATAAAGACAAGCTATGTCTTTTTTTAGGGCATCTCGGAGTTGTAAACATGTTGCTATACTTGAAAGTGACCACTCAGATTTAGCCTTTTATGAATCAATGCCACATCACACATTGTTCTGTGTCTGCTCTGCGTCACAAGCCGGCACAGAAATTATTTGTAAGCAGCATATACTTTTGTTCCACATGATTTCCCCAGAATAACAACACTGCCTCAGCTGAAGAAATGACAAAGGATTTATGCATTCTTTGATTCATCCTCTGCATGAGTTTCATAAAGTGGTTGTGGGCCTGGGTGAGAACCTCACATAAACCATGCCAATTGAACTGCTGAGTGAGAGAGGAATTCCAACAGCTGGATCACTGCATCATGGTACACGTGCATTACTTTCAACCCTTGAGAAACACTGACCTAGGGAAAAAACATTTATCACTTCAGTGAGATGTGGCAGAAAACCCAGAGAAAATAAATTCCTGAGGAGGCAGCAAAAATATCATGGACTACTTTTACACCCATAGGACAGACCAGATATTTGTTTCTGTTGTTGCAGCTGCAAAGAACTGGTTGAGCTGTCCTACACTAAAACCAGCTCATAAAAAATTCATTTTCCTAGAAAAAGGCTTTGTATGCTCTTCACTGTGAGATGCCGGCAGCCTTCAGGGGCCTGGTCTTACTGATCCAAAGGATACGTCCTAGACTACATAAGCTGATCTACGTTAAATTTTAAGGAATGAGCCTTTATTCCAAACATAGTTGTGACAGGTCTGTATAGATAAATAAATCAGGCATTTTGTCTGAGTGATTATGAGACCACAAATTCTGTGGTATTGAGTTGCTGAAACTATAGTTTATGTTCTACAAGAGATATTCAAGTCAAGGATTAAGGGTCTAAACTAGGTCCAGTGTACTGCCAGTGGCTGTCATTTCTTCATGAATGTGCTCCCAGGATAACTGGCTGGGATGGTATGAAATCAACAATACCTCATGTAGCAAAAATGTATAAATACGAATAATTTATGAACATAAAAGGGGTCTTCTACTATCATTTTGATGAGTATAAAGACAGCACTTTCCCAAAACCAAGTTTACTCAATTAAATCTACTCAATTAGTGCAATATCACTGCCAAAAAAGTCAACAAATATTGGTTCATTGCTCTTTTAAAACCTAGCTTGGAGGGAAGGAGGACAGGCTGTACTGCAGCGAGGGCTTCAAGGTACTACAATAAAGCAGATTTCAAGAAGAGTTAAATATCATGACAAACTAAGACAGCAGATATAGAAAAAGCAGAAATAAAGCACATAGGGACGCATGAGACATTTAGTCCAAGATATTTCTGTCTTTCCTGCCATGCCATACTTCAAATTGCCCAGTTTGTGGATCCTCCTTTCAAAATGTTGAGTCCCAGGAAACAATTTTTTCACGCAATCCAGACAGGTCTATATCCATCTCCCTCTCACCCCTCCTGTGTTGTTCCTGCTGTCTACATCATGTAGGAACAACCAGCCTTTCCCTGGTCACCGTTCAAGTCTCCTCAGCAATGCCACAGAGGTGCGGGAAACTTGGAGGCTGTTTAGGAGGCTGATCACTAAACTCCACTTGGAAGTTCCAAATATATATAAATTACAAACTCACTATGTGTCTGTGTTCTCGTTTGAGACATGACCTTTTGTGTGAAACCCACTAATAGTGAACATATGTCTCAGTAGAAAACTCTTTGGCACCAAGTTATTTCAGTGCATCACAGTTAACAAATTGTAATTCCAGCTCCATAGTTCCTCTGTTCATAATAAAGCAAATCTGTCACAGAAAAAAATAATCTTTCTTTCCCATAAAAAGACTCACAGTTAAAGCACATAAGATTATCATTATGCAAGCTCATTAGGCGTACACAAGCTATACTTTTCCCTGTACAACTGAAATTCATTGATAAAACAATGAAGTGAACTAACACCCCTCCTAAATAAAGTTTCACCGGTAGCACTGTATGTTAATGGAGCTATTTCATTGTTAATGTGACTGACTGCTTATTGATTCTTGCAGTAATCCAGCAAGGGCTTCAGAGTACAATTTAGTTTGGAGAGCTACGGGTCCAGCATCTATGCTCAATTACAACTTTCAGAAGGGTAGATCAATAAAATTTAAATTGCTTATGGTAATCACAACTTCAAATCATTGCGATCAGCATAAGCAATCTGCTGACCTCAGCCAAGCTCCTAAATTGAAACTTGTAATGAGTGGTCATTTAGTTTGGGTCCATTCATATTATTTTGGAGGCAGGTGATGAACAATTAAAGATCAGTCAGCACCTTCCCTACCCAGCAACCCCCTCTGAATTCCCAAAGTACTAATATGCAGTAACCCTGGGGTATAGGCCTTTGCACTTCTTTAATGGGTATTCTGTATGAATAAGCAATTATATTTTCTATTAAACAATTTCAGTGTAATTGAATTAGCAGTTATAATATTGCTCGGGCAAGCAGAAGCTTTCCTAGGGAAAAATTAAGTGATATTGGGTAATTCAAATTAATTTATAAGCCTGAAAAATGTAACCATTAAACAGAATTGTTCACCCTCCCAAAAAAATTACAATTAATGAGCATATTGTTTCAATGCATAAGTTTGCTAACAATTTGCTTTTTGGTCATAATGGCTTTTTCCCAGTTCATTATAAAAACCTGTCTATTATAATGAAAATTTCATAGGCTGTTTTCTTTGACAAAGCAGGTTGCAAGTTTAAACAAAGATAGCCTGCAGATTACTTTCACGATAAGGAGTCACCTTAGAATTACATTTTAATAAATCATTGACAATAAATCTTCTGTATTACAGCACTAGGGTTTAGAGAGGGAGGAAAAAAGGCAAATACAGAGAAAACGATCAATGAAAATCCCCTTCTGCCAATATGAGAATAGATTGACCGACGCTAACGCAAAGTTTGCTACACACAAAAATAAAAGCTCAAAAAGCTTTAGAAAGATGCAAAGCAAACAGCAATAAAGTCTGCACGCAAATGCAGATTTAATTAACATATTAATTTACAAATATTCACCTAACAGCCATTTGCAAATGGGCTGTATTCGGGGTAGAAGTCACTGAATATTTAAACAAGCTAACAGACATTGATTGGGGAATATTTTCGTTAATAAAATGCCAAACACATGATTCTGGTTCATGAGATTACATATTATTCACAAGCAGTCAGAAAACTGATGAGCATTTCCATTTGAGATTCACAAAACCTCACACGGGGTTGAGCACAGACAGTGCTTTGCCTGAAGACTATTTAAACTGGTTTAGTTATCCAAACAGGAGGAACAACTCCTGCACTTTTACTTGGAACAAGAGGTCTCAAGGCCAGGAGCATCTGTACTACGTGAAATATTTCTTGCCATATTAACCAACATCAAAAAAATACACCTTAGTTATTCCCATTTCTGCACAGCTATGCAGACAAAATTTTCCATGGCTCATAATTCAGCAGGTGTTGAGAGAAGAAATCTAAAATAAACTACCCAGAAAAAAAGACTTCTGAGCATGTTATGCAAAACTTGGATGGTTTTCTGAAGTGAATCTTTGAAAAAACTGTTCTGATTACAACAAAATCTATCAATGTCACTCTCTAGCTTTTCCAACCAGCACATCATGGAAGTAAAAGGCAAAAACTAGAAGTGGTAAATTAGTAATTCTTGATTAAGCAGAATCCAGAGGAGTCCCATGCCTCTGCCTTGAGTCTGTGGGTTACTTCCACAAGAAAGGGCTTCTCCCTCTGCCTGGTCTGTTATTTTGTGTGTAATGTAATGCTGCTCAAGAACATCAATCTAGAAAAGTACACTGATGTTTTATAGCTGCTCCTGTTTTGCAATACAAATGATATAATTACTTGTTTCTTGCTGGAGGGTGTCCAGTTCTTTTAGTTCATTTTTTAAATGCAAATCTTATTAAGCATTTTATCCTAAAATGTTTACTGCAAAAAGGGCTGTATGATCTCAGACAAAGATGGACAGCATCCCTCCAAAAATAAATACCAGGCAAGGAATGAAACCTGAATTAAAGCAGCATACCAAAATCTGAATTGATCACTTACTGAAATATGTTAACATGATGTAATGGGCAACTACTAAAATCAGATGTACAGTAATATTCCATGAATCACTGCTAGCTAGCCCACAATGAACAAAGCCATAATAAAGAGCTCTGCTCACCAAAAACCTCAACTTTTATAATAGCTCTGAAATGTTCTGTTTATGTAGTATAACAAATTTCTCACCACCTACAGCTTCCCATTTGTTACTGTGGACAGACTGCAAACTTTCTTACAGCAGCGAGCAGAGCGTTAACTCATTGCTGTGAGGAGCTGCTCACAGTTTGGGCTCACTAATGACACCCTAATGCTGAGCTGGAGACCACAGCCACTCAGAAATTCCTGGCAGCCTCTGAGCTTGAAATTAGATTCTCCTGACCCAAAAGCACAAGGCCTTGCTATTCAACTTAAAGCAGATTGGGCATGAGCTGTGCCCTGTGAGACATGACAAATGACTGAACAGTTCTGCTTCCATCCATTAGAGGTCAGTGGTATTTGTAAGCCAGCCAACTCATTACAGAACTGCAGAAAAGGGATTAATTAGTGTCCTAGCTTAGCTTCAATTATGGAACAATCCATATTCAAATTGTCTATTGAGTATGGCGGCCACTGTATGAGAAGTCTGGGAAATGTAAAGAAAATGATGGCGTTGCATTGAGGGGGGGAAAAAAACCCTGCAAAATGACATTGACCACGTAATGACATTCATCCCGTGTCCCTCACAAACTCTCAGGTCAGCAGGGTGGCAATGTCCTCTCCAGCTGGGAAAGGTACACAAATCCCAGTGTGGAAGAGACTTGGGCCGCTGCTGCCCTGCTTTTTCCAGAAGCAGTCCTGCAAATGTCGAAAGGAGAAATTCTGTCCTCCCCTGTTTCTCCTAGCATGGGGAATAGCGCAGTGACAAACGAGATATGAGCAGGTAACAGAAGATTCCTGCATGACCAAATCGGCTCAAAATTCTGTTCTTTCTTTCGGTTGAGCTGTCCTACACTCTGGAAGGCAAAAATTCAAAATTCTGTCCTGAAAGGCAGAATTTTCAGCCTGTACAACCAGCTCATAAATTGGCCTGAAATTATCTGGGGCTCATTGTCACCACACTAAGATTCCTAACCTGTAAATTTTCCTTGATTTTTTTAAGTCCTTCAGAAACCATAGCTATTTCTTTCAATATTTAAATATTTGAAGCCAAAATAAATAAGAAAGTCATAAATAACATGTATCCTTTCCCTAGGTTGATCTTTAAGCCATTTTAATGCATAAAAGCAACATGATATTTTAAAAGTTTGTGAATTTCTTGAAAGAAAGCTGAAAAATTGGCCTGACAAATCCTCAATTCAGAGTGAAAGTATAATATTTCTACTGAAAAATAAGAGCAGAAATTACCAATTCCCTATATGAACAGAGTGGAGAAACCAGTGGAATATCCAAAGCTAGGTTCTGACCCAAGTTCTTGTAGCTGTATATGTGGGATAGGCTGATTTTAATAATTATTTCAGATTTTCCGTTAAGAAAATTTTGACAAGAGCTAATCCTCACCTATCAGCATTGTGCCCACACAGGATCATTTTCCATAAATTTTTAAATTTATTTACTTCATTCTACTTTTTCACTTGTCATGAATCCTGCAGTAACATCAGCTTAACAAAATTCTTGAATCAATTACCTATTGGTTGAAAGCCCTGGGTCAGAACTCAAAACAATTCACCTAAACCAGGTCTTAATCAGGCAAGGACAGAGTCATAGAGTGTAAAAACTTCATTTATTGCCTTTAGGGGATACCTAACGGCAAAAGATGCACTTTGTGAGTTTGGCATTACTGCAAAAATAAATAAGCAATAGGACTGGCAGCTTATTAGAAAGTCTTGGGGGTTTATTTAGGATGTCAGAAGAATGTGGGTCTATTGAGACTGTATTCTATTGTCCTCTACAGGTGGAAGAACACAAAGGGACAGAATTTGGGCCCCCTGTAAGGCTTAACCCTGAATTATGTTATTACTCACAGCATGAATGAGCTCACCCACAATATCCGTGAATTTGAATGCACTTGGCCTGTGCAAAACTCAGAAAATTATTATTTGTCTTAAAATTCCCTCTCTGAAATTTAAACATTGTCTCACTACTTTACATTTTGTTACTGGACAAATTTGCTCCAAACAATCAGGCTCAGCTGAAAAAGTAATTATTTAAAAATTGATTTAATAGTTTAGCCTTAGATTTTTTTCTCATTAAAAATCCCTTCCTTTCAGCAAAAATGAAACAGATAATACAGGAGATGGCAAATAAAGAACAGCCAGCTCATTGCCATAGAACAAGAACTCTTCTAAACATACTTCATTTTCACAGGAGTGAGTGGTGCCTGCTAAATCCCCTGCTCTATGCACCTGCTCCCAAGGCATTGCAGCACTTCATGCTCCACATTATGACATGTTGGAGTCATCTGCATAATTAAAAAATTAAAAGGGGGTGGGGGAATGATGTGCTCTTAGTTACAGAAAATAACTTGAGAGGGCTGAAAAAATTGAGAAAAAAATATTCCATGCTGTGGCCTTTTTCTCTTCTTTTTTTATTTCTTTGAAAGAAGTATGATATTGAAAATATCAGGGATCTTTGGGTCATGAGAGTTTTCTGTGGACAGAGACCAGATTTCAGCCTCAAGACACTACATCTGATAGCCCATCCCCTCGTATCTGCTCTATTAAAAACTACCCCATGGACAAATCATGATCCTGAGAGTTAGTTGAAAGTATCACCCAACCTTTCACCCTTTTTGTACTCACAAAGTAATCTAAACCCAGCACATTAGGAAAGACATCAAAGAGTCCCCACTGTTTTTGTAGGTGCAGCTTCTGAGTCTCTCCCTTCTTACTTTACAGATAAGCCATGCAAAGACTTCACTCCGGCCTTTTGCCCCGTAAAGAGTTTTTACTGAAATGTGTGTTGCAGCAGAAAGATAAATAGTCAGAGTTACAGAAATCAATACAGCAAAATTCAATAAATAACAACAAACATCTACTGGACAAGACCTAAACTTTCACTGTGAAAGAAGTTGTTTTACTTTCCTACACTTGTACAAGACAGACACTTCTGTGCACTCGCATTCCCAAGGAATATAACATTTGAATTTAAAGACTGGGGCAAAACGTGAGATATATGTTCCATCGCCATCACTGTTATAAGAGACCTTTGAAACCAGAACCAGAAACTCAAATGATATTAAATTCCATCACACATATAAATTTAGATCTCAAATTCACTTTAAACTATGGATGCAAGATACAAAATACAGATCCAGATCTCATTAGCCTTAAGGTCTGCAGCTATCTGAATCTGACATTTTGACTTGGAGCCATTTCTGCTAGGAATCATAAAAAAATTCTCATTTTCCATTTAGTTATTCCCAGCATGTTTTGCTTACGATTTTTTTTTCACTCTGTCCCTGCACTAAGAAGCCATTGAACCATCTGTAGTATTCAGATAATAATTTCCTTAGCTATAACTATATAATTCCACTAATGAGAGCTACTTGAGAGTCTGCTATCATCCATTTCCAAAGATGTTATTATAGTTTGATCTTTTGCATATGCAGGCATCACTCCACCTTATAGATGTGGCTAAATGGATAAGAAACCACTTTTTAAAGAAACATTGTGCTGGAGCAGTGTACATATTGCAAATGCAAATGGCATAACGAGAAATATCATTTTAGAGAGTCTGAAACCATTTAACAGAGAGAAAGAATTCAGACAGAAGTTTTGGCCATAGGAAAATTATTTTAAAATAGCCTGGGAAAATTAAAAAATATTTTGTTTTAAAATATTTCGACCTATAGTTTACAAATTGAATTTTCACTTTAAAATCCACTAACTTTCAATATTAATTTTAAGAATTTAAGGAGGTAAATTCTATTTAAAAAGAGAAACTGCAGGTTACTTTACAGTAAAAAGAGACTTTTACTGTACTTAGACTACAGGTAGTCTGTAGTCTACTGTAGACTTAGACTACACATCTCTTTAATTTTTTCCTTCATAGTAGGAAAGCTCAAATAAAATTCCCTTTGGCAATTAACCATCATTTATTTCCATTTTGCAACTGAGTTTGTGAACAAAAACACGACCCAAAAAGGCAGCATTAATAATTACAGCAACAAACCAGATCCTCAAAAGGCCTGATCTTACATTTAATTTATAGAAGTCTCTAAGAATTTAATATGATCCCAGGCCACAAGATCAGGACAGTTTTCCAGCTGGTGGCTGAACAATCTTTAGCCATAGCTTCCCATTGCCTTTTTCAGGATTTTCACAGTGCTCCCTCTGCAGAAAGAAGTGGTGCAAGAATCTGCTTCGGCCTTCGTGGAAAGGCCCCTGGGGCAGCCCTCTGCATTGAGTTCATGCTCACCAGCTTCTCAAATAAAAATTATCTGCTCCACCTAAGAGATTCCTGATAACTCTTCACAACACGACCTGCCCGTGGCCCCTGTGAGCACACAGCCCCTCCACTCACGGCTGAGGTCCTCCAGCACAGAAGTGCCTTCTTAAATGGAGAGCACGGTTTGAAAATGCATTTCTCAGTGTGCTGATGAAAAACGAGAATAAAGGAATTCCTGTTCTTTCCTTGTGTACAAGATGCTCCTTGCAAAAATCAATCCGTGCCATTTTGGAACAGTATCACTAATGAAATTACCATAATCAAGAACTGCAAAGGCATTGATTACAAAACACTAAGCTAATAACAGCCTTGAATGAGATTCTGATGTCACTGAAGACTTACAGAATCCAGCCAGGATTTCTCTCTCTATCTTCAAATAATCCCACTGAAAAACTGAACTTTTCCAGCTATAAGCAGATGATGAATCCAAGGTCGTGGTTCTACAAGACACACAGGCCCCCAATAATATGAAAATTCTGTTCTTTCCAGACCCTGAGGGAACTTGCCCAGCCAGTTAAGATACATTCAAAAGATCATCCCAATATACTTCACGCCAGATCTTCTACCCTCTGCACAAGCCTGGTAGCTCTCATTATCTTACCAGAAAGAGCCCTAATCACAGTTTTGTGATGGATCCAGACCAAATCTTTATGGACAGACAACTCAAAGATGCACACAGGATGAAGCTGGAACTGTGACTTCCTTGACTTTGCTGGGATGATGGATGATGCTAAATTTAAAAAAAAAAAAATAAATAAACCAAAAACAACACCAAAAGATCTTATTTGGATTATGTCCAAACCATCCTGTATTGGGTTTATGTGGCAAAGTTGTTGAGGGGCTACAGGGGTGGTTTATTTCTTTTTGAGAAGCTGCCAGAAGCTTCCCCCATGTCCAGCAGTGCCAGATGGCTCCAAGACAGACCCACAACTGGCCAAGGCAGAGCCCAGCAGCGACAGAGACAGTGACAGCACCTCTGGGATGGCAGATTTCAGTTCAGGGGAGAAACTCACACAACAGGAACCGCACCTGGGGGAAGGAGTGAGAACAGCTGAGAGCAGCAACTCTGCAGGTATCCAGGTCAGTGAGGAAGGAGACGCTCCAGGTGCTGGGGCAGAGATTCCTCTGCAGCTTTGGTGCAAACCGTGGGAAGGCACAGGGATGCAGAGATGCGCCCAGAGCCCGGGGAGGCTGCTGGAGTGGGTGGATGCCCAAAGGAGGCTGTGACCCTGAGCTGCAGCAGGGTCCTGGCAGGACCTGTGACCCAGAGCAGGTTTGCTGGCAGGATGTGTGACCCCACACAGCATCCATGCTGGAGCAGTCTGCTCCTGAAGGACTGCATCCCACGGGAGGGACCCGTGCTGGACGTGGGGCAGAGTGTGAGGAGTGTCTGAGGAGGAAGGAGTAGCAAGATCAATGTGTAGTGGACTGACCAGAGCCCCCATTCCCTGTTCTGCCACGCTGCTGTCAGGGAGGAGGTAGAGAAAGTTTGTTTTTGTACACAGCTCCCAGATTTCACCTGTCAGGTGCCTCACAGATTAAACTGTACAGTGCCTGTGAATGTGTATGTAATTAGAGACGCAATGATTTTGCCCAGCACACTTAAAAACTTCATAAGTTCAACATATTTCACTGTTATCAGGAATTTCAAAGGTCCAAAATGTCTACTTCAGCATTCCTTTATATTTTTTTAGGAATTCTTGTTTTGTGAAGCCGTAATGATCCACACAGCTGAGGCCCTTCAGCCCCACATCTCAGGGCCATGTGGTAAGAGCTGTAACTCAGTTATTCTGATTTAAAGCCAATCCACATCCATTGTGCATGGACTCACTTGAAGGACCAGGACTGGATTAGGCAAAGCAAATAAAATGGAGTCATAATTAAGATAAGGATGTATTAAATGAGACCCTACAGGTATTTTCCATCTCTAACAGCTAAGACTCACTCCCTTTTTCCCCCCAATAAGATCTGAGGCGATAAAAAAATCTCCCAAGACCTTCCTCTTTCACTAATGTCCAAAATGATCTTTGTTTGCGTAGAAACAACGTAGAAAGATATAAAAATAGGCTTAAATTAGCATATTGCCAAATTGGTCTACTGTAACAAGTGCTTTGAAGTCTGGCATGCTGACTGATTCCCCACAGGAAGTTGAGTACTCTGAAAACAATTAAGAACAAAAAAGGGGCGGGGGGGAGGAGAGAGGGAGCAGGCAAGTACAGTGGTTAAATTAAGCAAAGTGAGCCTTGGAATAGTCAAGGGACTAAACAAGCCATCGAATCACTTAATAACAGCTCTTCTTTAGCAGCGGAGATAGAAAACACCGACTGGATTTTTTAGAAGCAGAGACATTAAGGTTTGAAAAAGCAGAATGACGGAAGTTTAAATTAAATAAATGAAAATTACTTCAGAATATAATAGAAGGTAATAAGGCACCAAAACTGCCAGTGGTTTAGTAGCTAATCCTGTGCTCTAAAATTGATCCTAATGTAAAAGCATTGTGCAATTTAAAAGTAATGAACATAATAATCCCTGCCATTTTACATAATAAATAAATCTTAACTATGTTTCCCGTTTGTATAAAGCCTTGTGAAACGATGGTTTTGGATGTTAAAAAAATCCAAATGTTTGTTTCACAAGGCTATTACAGTGATGCAGTGAAATATGCTTTGAGGGAGAAGGGTAAAATATATTTTACAGGCAGTACTGAGTAAACATAACTATATCTGAAAAACCACACATGCCACAAAGAGACAGACCTCTCAGGTTTTACTATAAACATTTTACACTGTGGAATACCTTCTCCATAGCATTTTGTCTGCACTGAAATGCACAACCACCTACTGAAAGATGGTTTCTGTTATTATTATCACGAATGTTATGGTAGCGTGCAGGGGAATTGCTGCATAATTAGGAATATTTTCTGTCCCGAAGATTTTTTTAAAAACTTTGGTAACTAACTGTTGATGACAAGACTTCAGTAATTAATGGTTCTGGTTGCCAGTGGAAGAGTGAAGACTCCACTCTTGGAGATGTTCAAGGCTCCTGAGCTGGCTCTCACAACTGATGCTTTGCTCCCTCACAACTCAGAGCCCGTTCAGCAGGAGAGAACTCCAAACCCTGGGGTTGTAGGACAAGGCAGGAGAGCCATGCTGACCTCAACAGCCTAAAGAATCACCTTCATTGTGCAGTAGCTGCTCCCTGAGAATGCGTTATTACGGCTGCTGCTATAGAAGATCAGAAAGCATTATCCTGTCAGAATAGCAGCTCTGAGAAAATCCAGCTGCCTTGAATACTGATCTGTGGCACTGCACTGCCAAATTTAGCAACCAAGGAGAAGCTGGAGAGCTTGGTACTGACATTCACATCTCTGGCCAAAGGAACACTGGAAAGAAGAACTGGAAGTGGGAGAGCTACAGAACTCTCTCAGAAGGGATTTCTGCACAAGTCTTACCCTACTTCAGTTCCTCTTTGGACTCTGTAACCCTTATGTAGACTTGAAAACAGCAATATTCTAAAATGAAGGAAAACTTTCGTAGGTGTTATTAAGCTTCCCTGTAAGTAAAACAATATAGTCTAGAAAAGTTAAGTGAGAGGGAACCCTATTTAAGGTGAGGCTGGAGAAGATTGCGGAGACGAAATTTTGTCTTATGGATTAGACTCCACTCAAATGTTTTTGGTTCCCTATGTGTCAAGAACCTTCTTCATTTTGAAAAGCATTATCCAACTTTCATGTCTTACCTCAAGATTTCCTGGGCATCTTGGGACATTTTTGTCAAGTTCTCAGGGTTTTGTCACCAGGTGAGGAGAAAGGAGCCGGGTGCGAGCTGTGGCTCTGGGAGATTTGCTGGAAGAGGGCTGAGAGCAGAGTATCCCACAGCCTTGCACTACTCAGGTCAAAAGCCACCACATGAATCTGACCATGTCCCCTTCAAGCTTAAAAATCATCCCAGCTGGAACTTAGACCGTATGAACCATCAGCACTTGCTACCATTCATTTTATTGATTGTTCTCACCTTTTTACTGCTTCCTCTTCTTTTTTAATATTATGTATGATTCTTTTATATTATGTATTAATATTACAGTACCACCTATAGCAACAAATTAAAATTGCAGCTTCCACCAGAAACATGATCCTGGTACACAGGGTTCTGTACCAATCTCACTGTTAATATGACACAGGCACTTGCTCAAAACTCCCAAAAGGAAGGGGACAGAAACAAAATCAAAGGAAAAAAGAAGAGGCCCAGCTTGTGTCACACAACAAAAGTGGAAAAGTTTTCCCAATTCCAAGTTCAATTGCTTTCCATTTTCTTTGGCACTTTGCCTTTATATCTCATCTTGCAGCTGAACATTTATTCTTATTTGTGAGTGTGTGTGATATACAACTCAGCCACGTAAACAGGCAATTTTAGGAGTTAGCATTTGTTCAAGAATTATTTATTTTATTGATAGAAGTTTAGAGACTGGAAACAGAAGCACAGAGCTGTTACCTGACTCAGTCAAAAATTAAATTGGGATAGAATACAGGCCTTTTGGTGCTGCAATTATAAAACTTTTAGGTTTTATGAGCAGAAGCATGTAACTGCTGCTCTTGGCCAGAGCTACCTGTAACCTGATTCTCACAGCATCAAGGTCCTGCTAATAAAATATATCTGCTAGGGTTTGACACCTCCCCAGTATTTACTACATAAACCAGCTCCATGAGTAGGCCAAATTATTCTACATGTCTGCAAAGAAGCTTCAAGACCCCACTGGGTAAAACTTTGTCATTCACTAAAATCAGTTTTTTGTCCTGCCATGGGAAAAAAAAATAAAAATAATCAAACAAGTTTCACTTTGCATGCATTCCTGGTCAGCACTAAACATTTTTCTAGGTAGCAAGCATAATATAGGAGATTTTAAATGCTTTCTTTGAAAGTAGAAAAATATATCTTTTAAGCAGTCAAGCGTTAACTGTGAGAATTAAAAATATCTGTTCCATATGTTCAAGTCCCAAGCAAAGTCATATTAAGTATGTAGAAGAAAGTTCAGGTAGGAAGAGCAAATGATTAAAATAAAAGTCCCTTGGGTCAAAACGCGAGCGCAGCGGACATAGATAAAATACCAGGGAAAGGAGATGAAACACAAACAGGATGTGCTGTGGTGTCCAAATGAGACACATTGCTAAAAAAAGTATTGCATCATTAACCACTCCATCAGCTGCCTCTGCCAGGCTGCAGTGGACTTGGTGTAGCCCACACCTTGGAGAATACGAGAATCTCAGATCACTCTCTGCTGTGTTTGCTCGTCTCACGTTAATGTTTCAAGTTTGATCATGAATTTTCTCTCCCCTCTGTTCTGAAGAGAAGCAGCAGTTAAACCAGCAGTTGAAAAATGATTTCAGCTGTGTGCTGGGGCTCTCAGTGAGTGAGATATCTTAGTAAGTGACATCTCTTCTGCATTGATATCCCTGGTCTTCAGTGGGTGCAATACACACCGCCCACAAGTTGTGTTGCAAAATCCATCCATTGTAAAAATCTTAAAATGTCATATTTCATAAAAGAAAATATTTTGATTTCTCAAGTCAGAGAAATTTAGTGACTTTTATTTTTTAAGTTTCAAAAACTATGTTTAAATGTTTGTTCAAATCTAATTAACTTTATTCAGTTTCTACAATTATTGGGTTTAGAGGTTGCCATAAAATCCACTCAGTTTGTCTATCCTATAGCTAAATTCATTCCATGGAAATTTTCAGACAAAATTTTTAGCATCTGAAAGAGTTAAAGGAAATATACCTTTTATTCTCACGTTCTGAAATACACAGATGTGGATGATTTAATTTTTGTGCTTAGGGTTTGGTCATATCCACTCTTACCTTCCCATATCAGTGAAGTTGTTTGCTTTCACACACACACAGAAAAAAAAAAAAAAGACACCAACAAGAACGAGGAAAACACGATACTCCTGATTGCAATCCCACAGAAACTGGCAAAAGGACTTGGGGACATGTTTGTTTTTAATTGACCAGGTTTCAAGTTGACAGTGGCCCTTTTAGCAGCGCACAGAACAAAAACAGCACCACACGGCCAGCAGGGCCTGTTTAAAGTGGTGCTCTCTCGTGTTCCCTGCTGAGGATTGCACCATATGAGCCATCAGTAACGCCAAGTCAAAGGCCAAGCATCAATAAAGCTCTTGCTGGGATCAAGAATATGTAAACAATGGAGCAGCCACTTCTGGGAGTGGCTGCAGCAGAGGCAAAGCTGAAGTTAGGTGGCGTCCAGCTTGTTTTTGTCTGAAATTTTATAAAATATGATATTTCGTTTGGGTGCCGTTGCTGGCAGTAAATATTTTAGTGCAGGCTGTATTCTGCACACACTTAGTTAAAGGAATGGAACATGACAGAGACTGTTTGTCCAGGTACAAACCTGTGAAAGTCGGTGGGAACTGTTCTGCCCAATTCACTGGTTGCTGAATTGGGTCTGTAGTCAATACCTCGTATTCAGGTATCACTGCAATGAGAACTGAATCATTTACTTGCAGTGTCCTCCTTCATTGCACACACTCATAAGAGTACACTTTGATTTAGTGCACTTGAGCACATCAGGACTAACCTTCTCTTCAGTGATGTACATGTACCTGGAGTTGAATATTCCTACAGTGGAAGTTCCCTGAGAATAGGCTGTTATTTCAGAGGGAAAATACCTACAGAATTTCACAGGGATTGCTGCTTTACATGGTCCTTCTTACATTGCTGCTACAGGATGGATTAAGGTTTGTGGGAGAAGGATTTAGTTATGCATATCCTGGAATAGTTTCCCTAAATCCTGCTACCTTCTTTGGCAGGGTGGGCTCTCCATAATTCATCCATCTACAAAACTTAACTGGGCAAATTATGGAAATAATATAAACCCCCTTGCAAGGACATTACTTCTCTGACCTTAACCAACTCTTTGTTGCCATCTGTCCCTGTACATGACTCATCCCATTCTGCCACATTACCGTTGACAAGGACACACAAAGCCACAAAAGGAGGTGATGGGCATTCACTCCAGAGCATTAGCTACCTTGCTCCGTGCTCCTGAGATCTGGCTGTGCCTTTTGACAGCTCTCTGAGCACATTTCCCCATTTCTAGAATGAAACTGAACCTTTGCACTTTATTATTATTATTATTATTGTTCTCTTTCAGCAAAAAGGTAATTGGGCATGAAAAGTTCAAATCCATTAAATAAAAACTCAATTTAAAATATTTTCCATCCACCAAGCAAGCTCCTATTCATTATGCTGACATTGTACTCCACCTCTGTGCCAAGTGGATCACTCAAAGATGCCCCCCACTACTTCCCTGGCATTTTGTATGACAAGTAAATCTGCTGTGCACACATTGCTTTATAGGGCATCCCAGTTTTTTCAAATACAAGCAATGTTTTTTACAGCATCCTTAACTTCCCAAGTCGAATTTCGTAACTATCAAGGTAATTTGAAGTAAACTATTTGTTCCGAGTCTCTCCTCTGGATGTTGTGGCTGACAGACACAGCTTTTGAGTTTTATTTCTGCTTCTTTACTCACTCCAAGTTTTTGAACAGCCTCAGTCTCATTCAGTTTATTCTACTGTTAAATACAAAACTAAAACGTGTTTACCTATCAGAAACAATAGCAAGCAATTAAAATAAAAAATGCATCGTTCTCTAGGAGCCTTGGTACAAGAATTCAGATGTTGCAGTTACCTGGTGCCTTGTTAATTTAGAAAAGCAAAACAATACAAAACATTCTAATGTTTCAGCCACAGGTTACATATTCATTTTCACAAAGGTCACTTTTTCCATAAAGTTTTTTTAGTACAAGTTTACTGTACAGAGACACTCTTTTTTCTTAATATCTATTATAAATGTCTTCTTTAAATCTAGCAAAATATTTTCCCCTTACAACTTAATCTGCCAGAGATGCAGAGCACAGCTACTTTATTCTTCAGAGGTCGAGTCCTGAAATCTAATAAAAAAAGCCGAAGAGGGACATCTAGTGGTATCACGCACAAAATTAAAAATGAGGAGAGGGAGGAAAAACACTGCCTATGGATCTGAGTTAACTGCTAGTTTCTCATCGGGAACGAGGAGAGGCTGAAGGGAAGATTGAAATAATAGAAAGGAAAAATCCAACTATTTGATTCTTTTCTAACTTACAGTGGGAATAACTGTGAGTCTGATTTGTTTGAAGAATGTTGGATTCCTCTAAATGAACTGAAGCTAAATGAAAGTGCCATAATCAAACAGTGCTGCCACTGAACCCCAGATCAAATACGGAAACTGTACCCTGGCTTTCACTTGCAAAATAACCCCTGGGAAAACCAAGAGGACCTGCAGAACTAATTTCATTTACCTTGAAAGAGGTACATCAAGCTCAACCTAAGCGCCAAGCAACAAAATAAATTTCAGTCTGACAAAATTGCTGAATGCTCACCCAATGAGGGAATGATAAAATTTAGTGTTTATCAGCAGTGAATATGTCATTATAATCACCATGAAGTACTCATGCAGAATGAGTGGAATAAGCCATCTGTCAGCTAAGGAGGCAGAGCAGCAGCACTGGAACCCTCTCCCAGCTGAAGACAAGGAGAGATCAAACTCCAAATTGCCAGAGAGACAACAAAAGGTCATGAGCTACATGGTCCCAACTAACCCCAGCACCAGAGTATTCACAGCAAACCGATTCTGATGGAAACACCCCTTCAAGAGTACAGAAGGGCCTCTCACATGACACGTGTGGGAGTTGCCAGCCCTGCTCTCTGAGAAACGCAGAAACCACACCTGGTTTGATGTGAAAATCCCATAGTAAACAACTTTCCACTGTAGAGTTGCCAGTATTAAATAAATGAGGCAGTCATGCACACTTAGAACATAACTGCAGGGTTTTTAAGGAAAATAGAGGTTTTAGTGTCACTTTCTACCAGAAGAGGAAGCAGATTAAGTTCTACCTTTATAGCAAATATTTAGGTCTCGTAGATAATTAGAGATTAAAAATTTTAAACCTACCTTGAGCACTTCTGTGGCAATTCCACATGCACTAATCCCTACAGCTCCCACTGTGAGGGTTAAAGAGATGAAGTTCAGAAATTATTCCAAGAAATGTGGGACAACCTACAGAGCTGCTGCCTTTCTGCCCAGTTCCCAAAGTCACTCTTCTCAAGGTCCTTCCTGGTTTTCATGAAAGCACTGCAGTGAAAAGGAATTGTTTGATGTAAATTCGAAAGCAAGTGCCATATGAGACTTTCCAGGCAAAAAGGAGATAATCCTCCTTTCCCTGTTGCAGGTGTGATGCCATTTTGGGGTTTTATAGTCACACAATGTCAAGTGTCACCTCCCACTGCAGTGGTCTGAGTGCCACAGGTGCCTTAAGGCAACTGATTAAACAGAATTAGCTACACAGCCCAGGGGTCTTCTCCATCCTGATTAGAGGTATTTATAATCCTCTTTGCAGATATTTAATGACTGGATACCCCAAGAAAAACATTCTTAAAAATGAACTTGTTGAAAAGAGATAGCAAAGCAATTTTATAAAGCAGAAAGATACCTGCCTCCTCTCTTATCACACTCCATCTACCAGGTTTCATCCAGTTTGCTCCTTGCTGCTTTTCTAAGCCATCGTTTCCTTCCTTTCAGTTCTTTCTTTTCTTTTTTCTCCTCATTTCTTCTTCAGGACTGACACTACCTTCTGAATTCATTCCCCCTCACTGGACAACCAGTACTCATGAGACAAACAGTCTTCTTTTGTCTCTTTTTTTTTTTTTTTTTTTTTGTAGTAAAAAGACAGGTTCCTTGGAACTCCCTCTTCTTAAGCTCTCTCCAAGTTTTCCCATATAGGAGAATAAAAAATAAAAGAACGATGCTGTCAGTGTTGATGCACACCAGGGCCTACCAGCAAAGGACCAGGTGTAAAAGCATTCAGTCATGGAGATGATATGGTCACTGGACCATAAATTGGAGCAGAGTGCTTTGTAGGAGGAAAATTCCTGATTAAAATATTTCATATTCCACCTCACACTGTAATAATGTAACAACTGCCTCAATTATTAAGAAACAAACAAACAAAGCCGACAAAAACAAACTATGGTGTTTTTAAGGCCTAAGTTGAGTGTACATATACACCAGAGAGAACCAATGTCACAGAAAAGAGTGAATCAACGCCTGTTTTCCTCTGAATGAGGAGCACACACCTCTCTGGAAGTCATGGTGTGGCTGAGCTAACCTCAGCACGAGGGCAGCCATTCCGTGGCATCTTTTCCACTAGAGGTCAGGCTGAAGGAGCTAATGATCTATTTTAGCCTTCAGAATCTATGAGTGGGAGTCACTAATCAAGATTTGGAAGCCTGAATATCACTTAAAGTGAATCACAAAGAGGTATTGGATTTCTAAATGTCCAACAGCCAGAGCTATTTAATCATGAGAGTATTTTCACACATGTCAATACAACCTTTCAGAGAACGCTTGGTGCCATCTCAGTTGGCAGGACAACATTTGGAAAAGAGAAAAGTTCTTCTTAATCTTCAACCTTCAAATGAAAACTCCATTAGCTTGAATAATGACAGACAACACTTTAAAAATGGTACTTTAAAAGTTCTTTTTATTTTTTGCTCTTAGAAAAGGCATACATTACAAGCATTTTCCATAAAAAATCTAGATTGAATTTGTTTCTGTAAAATAACTAGGAACAGACACAGCTAAGCAATAATCAGCTTCAGGTAAACAGAATATTTCCAAACCCCACAGTGATTTGAGTTAAGAGCCCAGGCTTTTCTTCTTGTGTATTTTGATGACAAGCAATTCCATCACTTACAGAAACATTGACCCAGCTTCTTGAAATAAATACCTCGAAGGCGGTGAAGCTCAGACACACACTCGTTTCTGAAAATTCCAGGAAATGTTTAATGTATCATTTATAGTTTTAAACACTTTCTTCATTGTGACAGGACAAAAAGTCATGATCAAACAGCAAGTCCTAGCTCAGAGCTCTTCACCAGTCATCATCTCTCCCAACAACTCAGTGACTTCAGTGCGTGTGCCTGCCCCCAGCAAAACCAGCACAAAGTAATTTTGCCCAGAGGCTCATGAGTTACCCACACAAACAAAAACTAAGCTGAGGACTTGCTCAGATTTGCACTTCTGATAACAAAGCAGCCCATGAAATTCCCTCAGAGATGAAGGCAGCTAACCAGGATGTGTCAGCTGGCATTCTGAGGGGCTTCATGGTCAACTGTTGGATCCACCTCAGATACACAACAGGCCCGGGAGAAGAACACAAAATGCCAGGAATAGTGAGCAGAGAGAAGGAACCCTGTAGTTTCTCCAGTTGCCCAAACCTGGTGGCGGGAGTTAGGGGCAGAATAAACAGGAATGAAGCAGAGAAGCTGAGGGTTTGACCTCTTTTTACAGGGCTCCCATGCAGCAGCCCTTCCTGTACTTTCACCAGGTCGAAGGGAGCACAGCTGATAACAGCTTTTTCATCAGTTACAGGTTACTCCACCTAATGATTTTGCAAGAGAACCTGATACTAGCAGCCTGAAACCCACATGCATGTTTTAAAAGGTGAAGATTCAGTTTAGTTGAGTAATAAATTCAAGTAATACACCCCTTCTCCTTTGCTAGCTCTCCTGAAATATGCTAATGTTTCCAAATTTACAGCTGTACAGCAGGCACGGTGCACCTCTACAGGGCAGGGAACAGGGAAATGCAAGAGCAAGTGTGACAAGAACCACTCCAACACAGTTTAAGTGGAGCTGGCAGTCGGTGTTTGACGGAATCTGGTAAGGCACATTTCCCAGATTGAGCATGTACCCCGCCCAGATGCACAGATGGTATTTGTGGGAGCAAA
Organism: Bombycilla garrulus; assembly: GCA_013400315.1. Taxonomy (NCBI): domain Eukaryota; kingdom Metazoa; phylum Chordata; class Aves; order Passeriformes; family Bombycillidae; genus Bombycilla; species Bombycilla garrulus. The sequence continues at coordinate 2,028,475 of VXBU01000405.1, read as the reverse complement.
GGAAAATAAAATATAGGTTTAAAATAAATGCAAGAGAAACACAGAATAATATTGAATCACTCTAGGTATTTCTAAGGGTTTCCAGTTATCTTTTCTACTTCTCAGCACATAGCAAATGTATGTTCTGGGCTTTGAAACCACTGAGCAAATGGAAGGGATTTAAAACCAGTTTTGTTTCAAATATCAGATCACAGAGTTAAAGACAGGCTCCAGGAATGAGATTTCTGTACAGAAGCTTGATGCAAAAGGAGCTGAAAATGCTGCTCCTGCATATGCCTGGCATTGACAAGCAGGCTTTTCCATGCTGGAGGAGAGGACTCGCTCTGCTGCTGAATTTCAGACTACAGAATTCCCTGCACAGTGGCTACACTCCCTTTGCTTTAAATGGGTGGAAAGGCACACAGCTGGAAGAAGCTACAAAGTAGTGAGGAAATAGAGTTTTAGATGCTGTTATCATGGTATAAGGAAGCCAGAGTAGCCACGGGCTGATGAGAGCTGGCAGGCTGACTGTGCCAAGGACTGTCCCACACAGCTCCAGGCTGCAGCCCAGCTCCTACACCCTCCATCCCTGGTCCTTCTCCTAAGATCCCATTAAACCTGGCAGAGGAAGAAAACAGCCCAGGTGGGAAGTGGTGGAGAAAGATGTGAGAAGAAACACGTGAGATCCCACTTTTGCTGTTGGAGCTAACCCAGAGGTGCTGATGTGTGCCCCATGTCAGGAGCTGAAGGTCCCCAGTCATCATCTCCTCTCATCCTCCTTCTAGAGGATCCAGCTCTTTGTTGTTTTACTCATCAGTTAGATTTAACTTTTGGTAAATCAATGTTAACGTCTTGATTTCTCTTTTCTTTAGTAGACATGACTTAAACACTACAAGTAAACTGCAATAAAAATCCTCCTTCTTTGGATTAAACCAGTGTCTCTGAATTCTTCCCCCTTCCTCCTGCCACCCCTCTGATCTGCAGCCTAACATAACACTGCACCAACTTCCACCTCACAACTGTGAGTAGGTAGGAAAGCCCCCCAGTGATATTTCTTGCAGCACTACAACTACTGCTCCCAAGCAAAACACAAAATCTTTGACATGTGGAAGCAGCAGTGAGGACTCTCCATCTCCTCTCTGGGCCATCCCTTAGGGGCACAGCCTCTGGGGTAGGAGAGGAAACCAAACGTGTTGTGCTCTGACTTCTGCCATTTAAAACTTCTCCATGACCAGCACACTGCAAATAAAGACCTGTCTGGGTCACTGGAAATTCTGTGCTATTATTTAAGCCAGAGCTACCAAAGAACCCCAAAATAACCATCCAAACAAAAATAAGCCGAGGAAAAGTCTTTAAAGAATGCATTTCAAATTAACACATCATAGAAAGATGTAAGCAAAGAGCAAAATTTCCTATCAGAAACATATTTATGACAGTATGACACACAAACTAATTATATATGTACATCTGAATTACTTGATAGCTACATTTGCAAGTGTCACTCATTTTACGCTGAATTTATTCAAAAATGAAAAAAAAAATCCTCTACAAAAGATCTACACTTTTTTCCAGTCACAAAACCTACATTTGCAAGAACCCCAACAAAAATAATTACTTCAAATTTTTACCAGTGTCTCCAAACAGAATTTAGCACAAATACTTTCTTTCTTTTTAATCTATTCAACCAAAAGAAATGGAGCTGCAATGGTTTAGGTTTTTTAATCCCAAAGTGGATTATACAAACATTTTCATCAAAGATTTTTTTTTTTTTTACAACAGGACTGGCATTACTGGTTATATCTTATTATTAAGGTAAGCTTTCTTCAAAGAACTGTATGATTGGAATCCCTTCCTGATACATAGTGACACGCTATTTGCAGGCTGCAGTGAGGAGAGTCCAAATGAAAACAAAAATACAAACAGGCTTTTTTTTAATCTTGTCTTTATTGATTTAGACTTCAGAGCTACAGCCAAAAATAGTGCATCTGTAGAAAATTATCAAACACTCTACCAATACAGCATCATGGCATGTTTAGAACTGTAAGCACTTGACAAATCAAAACAGGAACACCCAATCTAGTATTTGACAGTGCAACCCATGCACAGGGAATACAGGGAGAAGGATTCTTTTTCCTCCAAAAAAGAAACACTTCTGAACGGGAACAAAAAGCTTTTATTAAAAAAAAAAAAAAAAGAATTCCAGTTACCATGGAAGACCCATTGGCTCACCCAAGGCATCATTGTACAGTGCTGGGAACTTTGTGTGGAATGTCAAAGGGGACACGGGAGCTGTGCTACAGGAGCCACGCTGTCTTCAGGACTCTGTAGGCCATGGAGAAGGTGACTGAGTAGCCAACTGCCCAGGACAAACCTCTGCCAGGCTGGGGAAGAGGCATCAGGTATGCAAAAGTGTGGAAGATCCTCGCTGCTGCAAAGATCCTGAAGTGCAGCAGGGCCGTGGAGAGCTCAGGGCCGCTCAGGGCATACAGCAGTCCAATGCCAACAAACGGGACAATATTCTCCAGGTCATTCAGGTGGCCCCATCAAAAAGAAAGCTTTTATTAAAAAAAAAAAAAAAAGTGTTGAATAAGAAGCAAAGTTATTTGAAAGTGTTATATTTTGTTGAATAAACCGCTTCAAGCCTCATTATTTTTCAGCATCTTCAGATGTTGAATGCTACTATTCAACAACTCCTGGCTTCCTCTGCAGAGGGGACTTGGTTCAGCTGGTGACACCATTTTGGCACGTTCACCTGACACCACTCTGGTCTCTCCTGCTGCACCCCACGTTTTTAGGCTTCTCATCTTCTGTATGAAAGGTGTTTGTTTTTCCCCAGGATCCATGTAATATTAAGGACTTACATGAGATGTCTGAGTGCACCTGGGTGTGCAAGAACTCAAAGTCACGGAAGAAGAGAGGCAGCTGTTTTCTTGGAGCCTCTCTCAATTAACACCAATTAAACGGAGGACTGTGACTGAAACTATTACATCATGAGACAGATGGTCTATTCTAATCCCATAAATCCAGTTTGTGGTGTCCATAAAGGAAATAAGAAATATCCTAGATAGGAACCATTCCATCAAATGTTCATGAAGCTCCATCATCTTGAAGAAGGTTATTTTTGAACATCTAACAGGTGTGACAGTTACGCTTTTCGTTCATTTTCTTCACTTTGAGCACTAAAATAGCTGAAAAAATGTTTGAAATTTTGAAACCATAATATAATTTACTAAAAATGTGTTGAGACTGAACTCCGTATTCTGAAGTGTTCTTTCACACCCCTTCCTAAACCTTGCCAGCTCCCTTCACCTCTTTAGATAAATTATATTTTCAGCTCAATTTACTGATTGAAACAATGTGTAAACCTTACTAATGATGTCAAATTTCAGAGCCAGCTGGAATCAGGTCATGGCACTGTCTTGCAGCTGCTTTTAGAATTTACTTATCATTACATGGAAACATATCCCTCCAGATTTATTATTCTCATTTCTCATAAAAGTACTCTGAAAAAAGTAATTTTTTTCCTTGAAAAAAAAAATCCTTTTTTTCCCCCATAAACTGAACAAATTCCAATCACTTATACACACGAGAAGCCATGCTAAATTTACGTGGCATTATCTATTGCCACAAAGCTTGCAGAAGAAAATACAGGAAACTTCCACTAAGAACCAGAGTTGGGAGGAAAATATGGATGCTGAAACACCAACTTAGTTACTAGAAAAGCTGACTTACTAGGTCTGGGGATGTCTGAAAAACTCCACAAAACAGCAAAACAGGATTTGATAACACAGTGTTTTAAAAATCTGTCCTGTGAAAATGTCTGAGGTGGTTGTCACTTCTCTACCACAAAAATTTGAGTTAAATGGGTCATAAAGTTGGTCTCAATTTAGCCAGCCTCTTACAATTTACAAAGAGAAAGGAATTACCCCTCACCATAAAAGTTTCCACTTTTGCGTAACACCCATGAAATTAAGCAACAACTCCCTGAACTACTCAGGGGCAGAAAAGGAAGGAGTAGAACATCTTTAAAGCCCACTTAGATTAGGCTCTTCCTTCTGAGATTTGAATCCATAAGAGGTACACTGAAATATGCTTTGTGAAATAACATTTTTTGCAAGGATGCAGTGTTCTTAAATCAGCACTGGTATTTTTGAGATCTTCTGTAATGGAGGTTTAAATGAGAAGAGTTCAGTGACAGTCAAGTTCTTGGTATAAAAATAAACTTAGCTTCATCAAGGAATAATCCTTTGGAAAGCATTCCATTAAAACTTTCCTTGTTAGTACAGGTGTATCAAACCAGCATCCCGAAATTTATGATTTTGGAAACAGAAAATTTTGCCATGAGCTCCATCAACTTATGGTCCTATTTTATAGTGTTCTCAGCACTTTGCCTGTGCAGATAGGACACCACCCAAGACTTAGCTATTCTAACTACACAGCGGCTTATTGTTTCTAGAATGCACACTGACCATTTGAATGTGGAATGGTTTGTTCATTTAAACTAATTAATGTATTAGATTGCTACACAAAGCACCATAAAAAACACACACAGGCTCGACAGAGAATGGGGTGAAATCAACTCCTTGATGTATGGATTATTTATTAAATAATTATTATTTAATTTTAAAGGCTCCTGTGTATTACCTGCGTGCACGTTCTACATCTGGATCTGTCCTCAGGTATTTCTTGGCACTCTCCCCTTTTCCAAATGATGCTGTATCCTCTGGGTTGACAAATGCCTGGTTCAAACACAAGCCACAAGTGACATTAGCAGCCAAAATGTTCTATCCAGTCAAGGCAGCTTGCTATAAAGGCCATTCTTTTTACCACTGCCTCAGTAACTTATTTAACTTACCTGAAGTTAAAAGCACAGGGAATAACACAATGTTTGCTGCATTTCTGCTTTCTTGAGGCCAGCCTATACCTAGCTTGTGTGCTGACAAATTAATGCAATGTGATTTATGTATTTAGATAAATACATAAATTGTGAGATGGACAAGCCTGCAGTGAAGCAGTGGGCTGACAGAACACAGGCACCCACAAGTAACAGGTCTCAAGTCTCTGCTTCACCATTCCTGACAAATCATCTGAAAGTGCTTTGGATCCCTTCCTTCTGCAGAAGTCACAGCATCCAACAGCCTTATTCCCACTCTCATTTATCACCAAGGAAGCGTCTCCCTTTCCTCTCAGGTACAAATTCTGACACTTATATGACCCATTATGTCCTCAAAATACTGCAAGACACTACTTGAAAGCAACATTTAATTCAGGCAGTGCAGACTGCACTGATTTCTCCCTGCTGACACATGTAGCAACACATGCATTCTGTGGACTGTTCAAGCTATGCAGATAGAAGTCAAGAAAATATTTTGATTTTAGGAGAGCTACATGATTGCTTTCCAGGGCAGCTTTGATCCCTATTTGTGAAATATGCTCAGCCCCAGAATTCTAGAGGTGCATTAACAGTATCTCAGCAACATTTTACATTCTCTTGCTTCACTCCTTTCATGTTTTTCTCTTTCAAGACATTTTTTATATTAAATAGAAAATTAAAATTACTTTACTATTTTTTCTGTGTAAACACAATGAAACCAAGCCCTCCAAATTACTGAAGGCCCTATTATCATCTGCATCCACCTGGATCCACAGAGCAGTTCAGCTGGGTTCTCCTGAAACAAGCAGGAACAAAAAGCAGCATCTCAATTGCACCAAAATCCTTGAAGCACACTCCATCTTGCAGAAGCAGCCCTCACAAAAACAGCCATATGAGGCCTACTCAGGGCTCTTTCAGCCCAGGGCCAAGTGTTTCCTACAGAACACCAAGAACAGGGCAAACACAACACACTTCCTATGAGCACATTCCTCTAAAGAAGATGCAGCTTCTACATTATTTAGTAAACCTCAGTGGAGCTCTCCTATTTTTACCTGGGCCAAACATCAAACCACAGGTTTTCAAATATTTTCAAATGTTTTCAGATATTTTCAAAATTGAAAATCTAATTTTCAGCCTGCCTCTCACTCTAGTAACACGGTAATTTATTTTCAGATAGTGCCCTACCCACTATAATAATTAAGGAATGCAAAAAGCTTTTGAATTACTGGATGAAAGGGATATAGATGAATAAAAATCTGTCCCCTCTTCTGACCCTACCAGTTGGTTATTTATGTAATATGGCTCCATATCACACTTTTGTTGCTTTATAAAATGGGACATGAGCTTTCTGCAGAAGACAATGGAAATTACAGTTATGAAAAACTCTTATTTAAAAATAACAGAAATGTTTTAGAAGAGTAGAGTAATTCAAATGCAAGTATAATTTAGTCCCATAATTATCTCATAATTAGGCTAAAAACACCATCCAACAAAGACCAACAGAGCACCAAACTCAGAATCTCTCCAGAACAGGGAGGAGGAAGAAAATGAAGCGCAGCGGTGTTTGGAAACTGAAAAGACATGTGATATCTCTGTATTTCGATACAAATGTCAGTCTGTTCTCCCAGCCAGCATTTCCAAATGATTACCTTCCTCGTGATCCTGAAGTACGCTGTTATCAGGCTCATTAGCATCATCTTCAGAAGAACAATGGCTGCGTATGTAGCGAAAGCCCGGAAGACTTCATTGTCAATTAACTGAGCCACCGCTTTGGCCATTTCTGCCCTTCCCACTGACGACCCCTAAAAAACATTAAATTCAGTTAAAGCTAACATCATTGCAATCCAAAGTTCTGACAGCAACACTGTGTTAATAGCTTTTTGTGTTAACATTGTGTTAATAGTTTTTTAGCCTCGCTGCAATGACAGCGTGATTTTGCCACCGTGGAAAGTTTCTTTTCAATTTCCTCCCCCATTTGTTTGTTTTTTGTTGTTGTTTTTTTTTCCCACAATAGCATAGTATAATACCTTAAGATGATGAATTTTAATATTTTGCTTCTATTATAAGTGCTTATTAAACTGTCAAAGTACAAACTACCAAAATATTTAATGTAATTGCAGAAACAACATTTAGTCATTGAAATAAGTACTCTTTTGAAATAACACAAGGAGTTAGACCAATTTCAGACCAATTCATCTGAATTAGCAAATTTCCCATAGCAGTTAGCAGGATAGAAAGAGTGTGTGACAATACTGTGAACATTACAGAATGTAAAGAGGAAAATTAGTATTGCCTACCCTTTTTTGTGTGTAAAATGACACAATTATAATTGCATTTCAGCTCTCAAACTAACCAGTATCTTCCTACCCAGCAGTAACTTGTGATCAAACCGAGTTGAACATGCATTTTTCCCCTTTGAGACCTTGCTCTTAAAAATTGCTTTTAGCATGACTCACGGGCAAAGATTAAGTTGTAATGACAAAAAGGAGAGGACTATTTCTGCTTTTATCATGGGAGGTTTAAACTAATGAAGTCTCTTTCCAGTGAGACCGTACCAAACCCACAGCCCTATGGAGGCGGTACCTTTTATCAACACCAGAAAGTTAAGAGTTGCTGAGGAGCGAATGCAGGTAGAAAAAAAAAGCATATCCCCGTGCACATTCAATTTTTTGCCCTGCACACACCCAAGCTTTTGCCTCACCAAGCGCTTCAACCATGCACTTCGTGACTAGGAAGCCATACTAGGATGTCTTAGCTCCACCAGAGACCAAAATAAATGAATTTTTTTGTTACAGCCAACTGACTTCCTGTGATACAACTTTAACAATAGTAATAAAAATGTTAATATTCACTTGATTACAGTTTTAACAGCCTCTCCTCCTACTTTCAGCACAGTCAGCTATTGCCAAACAAGTGGAACTTGATGAGCAAAGAGCACTATAGAAGCTCTGAGGGTGTGTCCTGGGTGAGGAAGAGGGGGGGATGGAGGTAAGCAGCTGTTTGCTCAGTGAGAATAAATCTAGCCTTGCCTGGACCTGTCTGCTGTGGTGATGGGATTCTGCTTCCTCTCTTATCCTTTCTAAAACAGCGCTTGGGTCTCTGGGCCTAGCACAGCGTCTGTAGACCATGGGAAATTAATTTTATGTAACTTTCCCTCCTCTCTCATTACAGTCCAGTTCCAAAGATAAACAGAAACATTTTCCTCAGAAGTGAACAGTAATTGTTCCTATTCATTTTAACAATCTTGCTAAAATGTTATAACAGAACTGCCCCACTACTTTTAACTTTGAATCACAGCAAAAAGCACGCAGTGTTTCACACAGCAAAAATAAAGTAAATCCAGGGTGACACAGCATTTTTCATTAAGCCACGCTGAAAATTCACCCAAGAATGATGCCAAGTCATTGGCATGGGACACTTTCAGCAGCAGCTTTGGTGTTCTGCCACATTTATCCGTTTTCCCTCGCTGCCCTGTGACCTCTCCGAGCTCCCAGAATGCCAAGGACCTGCCTTCAGCACAAAATGGAAGGGCACCGAGAAACTCGGCATTTCAGCACCAGAAATCGCAAAAAGAAACCCCAAATACGCAAACAGCACGTGAGGTTTAAGGGATGCGCTCCTTACGGTTGCAAGCAGCCTGATACGCATGGGTAATAGCAATAAAAATAATGGTGGTAATAAGGGTATGTCTCTGCAACGCCGCTGTGGGGGCTCGGAGCAGGGGCCGGGCTCAGACCCCCCCGCCACGCGAGTCCCGGGCCCGCGGGCGGCCACGGCAGCACAGGGCAGCTCGTTTGTGCGTGTTTCCAACGCGACTTCTCCAAACGCTGTGTCGCCGCACGCTCCGCTCCCAATCCAGCTGCTGATTCCCAGCCCGGCCCCGCGGGAGATGCAGCCACCCCCTCGCCCCCTCACGCAGCGCTCCCCGCCGAGTCTGGCTGGCTCCCGGGCCCCGCCGCCCCCGGGCGCCTCGGCGATCCCAGCCCCGCTGCTCCCCGGCGGTCACCGCCCCTCGGCCGTGTCCTCAGCGATCGCAGCCCCGCTGCTCCCCGGCGGTCACCGCACCTCGGCCGTGTCCTCAGCGATCCCAGCCCCGCTGCTCCCCGGCGGTCACCGCACCTCGGCCGTGTCCTCAGCGATC
>VXBU01000405.1:1961948-2018410 GCA_013400315.1 Bombycilla garrulus | reverse complement strand
GGCGGGTCGGGCCCGGAGCTCGGCAAACCTGGGAGAAGGAGAACGTGTGAAAACGAGCGAGGAAAAGCTCCGCTGTCTGAACACCTCTGCACAGGGGGAAAGCAAAGGCTGTGGCCCAGACAGACTCGTAGTGACAGCCAAGTCCAGCGATTGTGCAAATTCCCAAGAGGGCTCAAAGCTTACCTAGAAGTCTCAGTATTTCATCCCCTCCCTTGTTCTGGTGGGCCTTAACTTCTTTCCAAAGGGCAAGAAAATTAAACGTGCTTGTATTGCCAAGCCACGAGCACTGTTGCAATAGATATGCATCATGTTGCTTTGCAAAGTGAAACAGAAAATTAAGGAACCCCTCAGCCGGCCACAGACTTTTCCTCCCAGTGTGCTACAATGCGATGAACGGAAGGAACTCCGTGTCCAAGCTTCCTAGTGGTTCTTTTGGAAGAATTCATGCTATTCCCGCAGCACTCCTCACCAACAGGAGCAATGCTTGTGACTAAGCAGCCCATGATAAGCTGAAGACTGAAGAAGATAGAGATAAATGTACTCAGATGCCCAGCAAAGGTTTCAAAACTAATCCTAAAGATGCATACACGGTCAGAAAGGGTAAAGTTTTTAATCTGCATCCTTATGGAAAAATCTCTGCTCTTAAGTACATATATTCAGCATTCACTGATGTTACTTCTGTGCTTCGTTTTGTGCCCTGTCATGTCATGTCAATTCCTGCGTAACTCTTCTTCAAATCATAGAACACAGCAAAACCCATTTGAGCAAGAACTGTAGTATCAGAACTGTTTTGAAATGTTGGTAGGAGTTGGGTTCAACAACCATTGTCCTCACTAAGAACACGGCAAATAGTCTTTCTGCTGAAGTCAACAAAAAAACTCACAGGAGTGTGGGCCCAACCCAGGGAATGGAATTATTTTAAAAAAAGAAAAAAAATAATAACACATACCATAATCACATGGTGTGACTGAAATAAAACTGTAATTATCTTCTATTACCACCTTTTTGTTTGCTTGGCATTCTAATCCTTATGCGCAGTCAATTTAAAAAGCAGGTAAACCTGTTAACAGTAAAATTAAACATACGTTATTATAGTTGAGAGGAAAAGCTGGTGATTGATTTACACAAGTTCTCAGAACTACACCTGGAAACAACAAAGGTTATTTTCATTCTTTGTAGGTAGGATATAAAAAGAAGCATAAATGCATGTAGAAATTCTACAATTTCAATGCTTTCCTTTGGATTTTCCATTCCAGTTTTTCAGATTCTGGAAATTCAGGTTGATTTATGTGACTTTTAAAAAGCACTTTCTGAAACTGGGAAAGCTGCTATAATCTCAATCTTTTAATTTTGAGGCAAACACCTTGTTAATTTTTTTTCTACCCTCTTTGAATATTCCTAATTCAGAGAAAGAAGTTTAGGAGGAAGGGAAAAGGACAGGAAGGGATGAAAAAGAAGAAAGAAGGAGGAAAGAGAAAGAATTTTGTTAAAAAAAAAAAAAAAGGAAGATAGGAAAGGCAAAAGAAGTTAAGAAGGAGAAAAAAAAAGATAAAGGAAAAGAGGGAGTAAAAAAAATAAAAAGGTAAATATTAAAAAAAAAATAAAACCAGAAAAAAATAGAGAAAATGAAAAAAGAAAAGGAGAAATTTAAATAGTATAAAGCAAGACTGAAATAAAAGGGGAGAAAAGAAAGCTGGGGGGGTAAGAAAGAAAGGAGAGAAGCCAAGATTTCTTGCAGACCCTGAACCACTTAAAAGGTTCAGGTTCTTAGAGGGAAGACTCTTGGAGGGCAGGGAACAAGAAGAGAGCCCAAGTGGGGCCATAGTCTGTAAAGCAGAAGTGAACTTGTGCCCAAGGTCTATTTTCTTCTCTACAGCATAAAGTGCCTGTAGAACACTTGGAAACTGCTGTGATCACAGTGAGGCTGGATACATAACTGTGGTGCTAGTGGCTCCTGAGGGGCCCATTCCCACAGCCCTCACTCATGTGAATTGTCCCTTGGATGCTAATGGGATTACTCCTGTAAATCAGAGATGCCACATCAGCCCCAAGCCCAGGGTTATTCTGATCATGAAGGGCTCAGTCTTGCAAACCTCATTCATGTGAGCAACCCTCGTTCGTGACAATTTCCCCATCCACTTGAAGAACTATCCATGTAGCCAGAGACAGCACAATCACGAGTTTAGGGTCAGCATAAAAGTAGGAACAAAAGAGTTTTTCATTTAACCTCCAGCAAGGAATGGATACTCCCCAAGAAGGCCAGATAAGTGCAGTCATTCTCTTTTAGCTGCAGGGAAGGCAAAAGAGAGGCAAGTATTGATCAGGCTTGTTCTGTCCTGTCTCCTTCTCTGGCTCCGTTTATTCACCATAATTAGAGTGGTAAAGAAGGTAACAATGGTACATTTTCACCACACCCCAAGCTTTTGGTCACAACCTCCTTGATAATATAAATCAGTTTTTCTTCAAGTAAAACTGGCAAGTTATGCCTGCTTCATTAAATAACCCAGTCCTTTACAGGGCAAAACAGATCATGAACACTAAGATCCAATCCACATTTTAACTTAAAATCTGAAATGCTATTTAAATACCACAAGTGTTATAAAAATATTTAGTATGACGGACCGGAGTAATTGTTTGTGCTACTCTATTAAAACCTGCACCTTCTGGTTAGGAAACACTTTCACTATATCAAATATTGACACCTATGTAATTTCTCTGTGATTCACACACTTCCTCATAAGATCTCAATCTGCTGCTTGGTTTCTCTAGGGAACTGTTTCAAAAATAGCAAGAAAGGATCTTTGTTCTTTGGGAATGTTTCCTGCTGGATATAGCTCAGTGAAGGTTTCTCTGGCATAAGTTGACTTTTGGTAGAGCTTCTAACCCTGAAAGAGGTTGTCCCTCCAGTCTTTTATCCATACCACTGTTTAGAGGACAACAGTTCTCAGTATTGAAATTTGCCATTTTTTTTCAGAATTCCAGCTGCTCACTTGTGAGACAGAAACAGGATTGAAGTGACCAGTCACAGTGGGTGATGACCCACAGGCAGTGAGAGAAAAAGATACAAACTCCACAAAGCATGAGTGGTTACATCTGCTGGTTATATGCCCAGTAGTACATCATTTATACATTTATACTTTGTGCAGTGACCCCACAAAGTTCATTTACTGATCATTAACAAGTTATCATCTAAAGTTGCTTAAAATCTTCCAGGTCAAAAGTCAGGTGCAGAGCAATCATAAGAAATAGTACAACACAGGAAAATGACCTGTAACCTGTGCCCTACCAGCTTGATGTTCCACTCAAGGAACAACTCAGAAATGGATTGGTGGGCATATAGCAAAACCTTTTTAGTAGATCTACACATGAACCTTTTATTTTTTGCCTTTATTGCTTTTTCAGTGCATAAGAACACTGCAACAGCTGTCTTGCTTCTGAAAATTAGCCTGCAGCACAGAACCACCTTTGCAGCTGGCAGTAATGCATGTGTGGTGAGGTGAGGTGTTCAAAGCCCCGTGCTGAACTGAAGGGGAAAGCTTCACTCAGCTTTTGTGATGCTCTTTGAGCTGTACAATTGTTTTGGTTGGGAAAGCAAGATATCATTACCATTAAAGGGCATAAGAAAGATGATATATGCCCATAAAACAGATTTTGCAGCCACTATAATAACTTTCTTTTAAACTAATGCGATGAGAGAGTTATTTGTTAAACATTATTACATACCACTCAGAACAAAATCTGATCCTTTAAAATAACACTGAAGTAGCAGGAGAAAGTATTCACTATGAAAGCAGAATGCTTTTCAAATTTCTCTTCAGATTGAAATGACAGAGTATAGAGAGCAAAGTGATTTTTAAGACATTGAGGCTTTGATCATTTATATAAGAGTCCAGTGGGCTTTACTTGTTATTGTGCTACTTTTCTGCTCCAGGGACACATGGAAATTGTAAAGCTGGAGAGCAGACTGGAAGATTTCTTGCCACAGTGACACTCCAACTGCACACAGAAGGCTTGAGTGAGCTGCTGAGAAGACAGAGATGATAAAAAGTATCTAACAAGAAGTTGCTAACTTATCTCTGCAGACAAGATATTTCTGTAAGTAAGCAAGCAAAAGCTTTACAGTTATTGGAAATACCTGTAAACAGACAGACCTTGTATGTGTATAGATAGATTGGTAAAGTTATAAAGTTGACTTCTGAAGCTCTGAAGATCTTACATTGTACTACTGGTGTAGACATACCTATTTATGTAAGGTAGTGAAAGAACTTGGCCCTGTGGATTGAAGCAAGCTTTTTCTCATGAGGTTCCTGTGCTACTCTAGGATGGTCTGAACCTTTGGTTTCTGTTAATCTTAACTGGATTCATATCACAGTTGAGTATCAATAGGGTAAATGATCCTGTTGCATGTTATTAGTCATCTAAATTTGGAGTTTCTTAACACTTTATTTGTGTGTATATATATATATATATATAACTGATGGGATGTGACCCATGCTTAGCAAATAGAGCAGCTTCTGCCTGGCATTTTGGTGGTGATTTGAGAGCTGAAGCAGGGAAGGAGAGGAATGCAATTGCCCAGATGGTTATTTTTGAGGAGTAACTGTCTGAAAGAATTAAATGTTCCATGTAAACAAAATATTTTGTTCAGTAGCAATGACTTGTCCTTCCAACAGGCAGGTATCACTTTCTGGTGGACTGTGAGTGGGATTACATGGAAGTTCTACATAAGAGAATGTGGGGGGATGAAACAGGCCCCCCAAATTTGTGGTGTCTATTTTCATCCTGGAAAGGAGGACAGGAGATTTCTGCCTTTAACCATTCAGCTGTGTCCAACTTCCAGACTGAAAGGATCTGTGTAGTGAATGCAAAGTGAGTAGATTTTGCTAAGTTAGAAAAGAGTGCCCAGAGAGTGTTTGTCTGGGAGTTACATTTGAGTGTGAGTTGTTCCTACAGAAGGGTTAAGAGGCAGGCTGTGTAGGCAAATGTCACTGTTTTAAAACATCAATTATCTGCATTATAGGGCCTATTCTAACAGTACCTTTGGAGTATGCAGAACTTCCCCAGGTAGCAACAGATATTTTTTTTAGTAATCTCCCCTCCTCCAGCTGTCTGTACAGAGCCAAGTTTAGAGTCAGCAAAATTGACTTGGAACCAGCTCATTCTATCCCCAACAGCCCAACCAACCACAGTTAAACTGTATTACCATACATTAGGCTTTCAAGGGGTTCCTTTGGTGCAGTGTAAAAAGGCTTTAAGGACAGACAGAGAGGCAAAAGGGAAGACAAACATTCCATGTGTAACAGGTTAAAGTCCTCCTCCACGTCTGTCCATTGACTTCAGCTTGCCAGGGATGAATACAGACAATTCAATATTTAACAATCAGCAGCTTTGCTTAGTCGGGAAGAAGAGAAACAATTTAAGGTCCAGAGCCTTCCCCGTGCTCCTTCTGCCTTCCTGAATCTCCACTCAGTTGCAGTAGCTCTCTCCTAACAGAAATGACACTCTGCAGGGTTGGCTCATGGATATTTTCTGCTGTGGTGCAAGATTACTCCTCGTGGTTTTATGGGGCAGCAGCAGACTTTAATAGCCACCTGAGACAATTATTCAGATACTGTATTGTGCAGTAAGATTGCTTTTGAACAGCTGCAGAAATGCTTAGCAGAAACATGCTCCCTAATGCCCTGGGATGGGAAATAAAAACAAACAAGCCACAGGAGCAAGACAAGAGTCTGTCTCTTACTCCATCTTTCAGCTTGTGTAATTGATTTAAAAGTTAATTGGGACAGGGACCATTTTTCATTTAGTGGCACTTATAATGCCCAGTAATAATAGGCTACAAATACTTTCTCAGTCACTACTCAAACACAAATCTCTTTGGGCAGTGTTGTGACCCAGTGTATGGTTCTTTGCCAGGCAATTCTCATTAAAAAGATAAAAAGGTGATAAGATAGGGGTGCAATTATTCTCTTTAGTAGTGATGATCTTCTTTGGTGCAATCCTGCTTATGAAGAACATTACAAAATCATACATTCCTCTGGTAAATATGGGCAATTTCCTTTCTCAAAGCTTCAACCTCGCTATTCTGATGAATACCATGCCTTAACAAAAATACCATTTATATTTTTCCCCTCCAAGCCACTATCACCAGTGTTCTCTGTTACACTCTGCTGCAACTAATTAATTTCCTTGCCATTTTAATTCTAACTAGTCCTGGTGAAAACCTTTTGGCTGTTACATTTTGTGGCTTAGCTTGATGCTCTCTGTTGTTTTAAGTCTCAAAATACAAAGGGATTTTCAGCTGCCCTGTCAATTTTGCTTGAATAAAGAGTGCTCATAAACACATAAAATTTTATGGAATCTCTTAACAGGTATCCGGTCATCAAAACCTGCCTCCAGCTCAGGACTCAGGAGGATCTGAAGTACAGCTGGGGAAGAGAAGTACACTTGCTTAGTTTAGACTCTGAGAGGCTCCCTGTTTCCCTTTAATTCAGCTGGGGGGTTGGTGGGGGCTCAGTGGGCTCTGCTAACCCACTCCTCTGCTGGATCATAACTGCCTTTCTCTTCAGACACACTTTGAATATATCCTCACCATTTTGTCCCAGGATGGCCATGCAGGCAAAGTCAAGCTGGGACAATGTTTTGTACAAAATACAGTGCGTGATATGCTGGGAATTTAGTGGCTGAAAGACTGCTTGTTCACTTTTTACTCATGTGTGCTTCAGTGAAGTTACTCTTGATTTATAGCTGGATCAGCAAAATCAGAATCAGACCCTTGCTGCTCATTTCTGTGGGAGCAGGACTGGGCCTCATGTGCTCTTGTGCTCATTATATATCTCAGCACCAAGTCTCTCAGCTTTGATTCATAGAGTTCTCTTTAATTTGGTACATGCAGCCTTCCAGACTAGATCACATAGCAGCAGGATAACAATCCTCAGGAGAGCATTTCAGTTTGAGAAATTCATGAAGAGGGTGACTTTGCTACTTACCTTCAATGACACTTGTGGAATAGGAAAGAGAAGAGTGAATGAAATGGAATTGCCAGCCTGTTTCAAAATGTATGCTCTGTTTTACAGCAGATGACAAATAGCATCCTCAATAACATAATTCTGGGAGCTGTGCAAGTTTTTTGTTGGGTTGTTGTTTTTTCTTTGCTATAATCTGTCTTTTCACACTTAGGCCAGGTTTTTCTTACCTCTGTGCACTGTACCCAGGAGCTCTGAAATATTTCCTTGTGCCCTTCTGCAGAGAAGGGATCCACAGGCCTCACCTGGGGTGAAGGCAAGCAGGAGAAGCCTCTTTTTACCATGCAGCAGGGAAAGACCTTGAATTCACCCCTTTTCTATTCCCATCTCCAGCACTCTTACAAGGAGTGTTGAATTCAGAGTTGGAGAGAAGTCATCACAATGTGAGATGTTACAGATCTGAGGCAGATCATTTCCTCATGGAGCAAAACCCACAGCTGTTCTGAGCTGTGAAAAGCCATGTCTGTGCCTCCTTACATGGAGTAACCTTGCCTTCCTCCAGCAGGAATGAGCCACTTTCCTACAGGAGAAGGCATTTTACTATATGTGTGTACTGAAGCTGAGGGGAAAATGTGTCCTTGACAGTAGCTCCAGCAAATCCTCAATATATGCATATACATTGAGTGAGTGTAGGAGCTGTGCAGCAAGAGAGAATAAGAAAGGATTCCTAAAGGAAAAGTGAACACCTTCCACTTTAGCAACAGGAAGATTTTTCTCCTTTCTTTGGCTTCCCACCCTGGTAGCTACACCAAGACTATTTGGAATTAAGCTCTTGGAGCTTTTGTCCCTACCCTAATTTCCACACACGTGCCTATTTGCAAAAGGCAATGTTTGCCTGCAATGGTAGCATTAACTGCCTTCATACAGGAAAAATTACTTTCTTGTGAAGCAAAGTAAAGGATTTTCATGGTATTACAGGTTGAAGAGAGTTGAAGAGAGTTGGAGAAATGTGCTTGACTGTATCCTGAGAAAAGATCCAAGCAAAGATCCCTGACACGCCAGCCTCTGGCACTGCCCTGGTAAAAGTCTCCCAGAGTGTGCAGATCTCAGCCTGGACTCTTACCTCAAAGTGACCTGAATGATCTGCAAGAAGAAGTGAGAGAAGCCTTTTGAAGAGGAAGCTTCAGGTGAAGGATGGAGGCCAATTCTGTCTTTTCTTTGCACTGGAGCTAACAGTTCCTCCTGGGCAAGACTGCAGGATTTTCCCCTTAACTTGATAATGTACTTAATTAACTTTTAACAGAGTTCAGTGATTATCCTTGGTTTGGAAGTGCAGACTTTTTTCCACCCTTTTGCTATTTTTTCCAGCTGTTAACGTTGTACTGCATGATACACTCAGACACTTCATTGCCTTCCCAGCCCACAGCAGCCAAAACAAAGAGCTGCTCAACAGCATAACTGAGCCCCTTTAGCTGCCCTGCATAACTTTCCAAGCCAAGGAAAATTCTAGCCCCAAATTCTTAGATTTTATATATGTACACCAATACATTTCATTCATGTTTTCTTTACAACTTTCATAAAGCTACTTCAGTCATTTAATTCTGGAATTTCAGGCGTACCATCTCATTTTTAGCCTCTGAAAAGCCTCTCTGAACTTGTGCCCTCTCTACTTTTGAAACCAGTTCAGGGACTCTTATCACTCATTCTTGCCTCTCAGTATTCCCTTTGCTCTTCCCTTGACAAGGCAGATAAATTGATATTAATGCTACGAAAGGGAGGTCAAGGGCACATTAGAGTGGCCTGATTTGCCTGAATTCAGTCTTTCTGCTACTGGCCTTCCACAGAAGGTGCTGTTAACATCTGTAGACATTCCATTAATTCCATGAGGAGGAGTGCAAGTTTCCTTCCTTCACTGAATTTTATTGAATAAACAAGCCACCTACAAAGTTTCATGACCTTTTACAATATGTTCAGAAACACCTAAAATATAACTATTGCTTAATGAGCTATACTGCCTTGAATTCAAGTTTTTTTACCACTATTCTTGCAGAAATAAATGTAGTTGATTTGTTTCTTCCACTGCAATAGACCCAATCCAAGTCCTACAGAACATAATAATTTTTTTTCTGATTTTTGGGACATGGATCACATCCAGCTTTAGTGCCACACAAGGATTTCACCCATTCTCACAGTTTTGAAAAAATAACTGCAGTCACAAGTAGTGACACCTCCTGTAAACATGAATTTTCCTGTTGTTGAAGAAAATTAGGAGTAGGTGTTGAATGAGTAGGGCCTATCTGCAGCTCACCTCTCACAAGTGCAGAAAGCAACAGCTGTGGCATCTATTTTCTAAGAACTTTACCCTACACCAGCTGGAGATAACTTATCAGAAAAAACACTGATGGGCCAAAGTTTCCAGCTAGGTAGTCCATGCCAGCCAGTAAATTTGGCCCCTCTGATAAAGCAGTGAACTTGATTTGTCACTTCTGTGCTTTTGTGCAATAGTTTTAACAAAAAATATTGGGTGGCTCCTTGTGCAAATCCCTTAGAGAATCAAAGTTCATTGTGTAGCAGTACAAGGAAGGAAAATAGTATTGTATTTCCTTGTAATGTATTGTAATGTATTGTACTGTATTGTATTGTATTGTATTGTATTGTATTGTAATGTCTTTCTACAGAATGAATGGTTAAACCAGAATTTCTACATTTCTCCAGAATGGTGGTTAAAATGTGCTAGCCAAAGGTTTTCGTAATATTTTGTCAGTTTGATTTACGTATTGGGAATGTTGGAGGTTTAAGACCGGTTGTAAAGAAACAAGTTTAATTTCTCTATTTTTTGATGATAGCAATGCTCTAAGTGTAGCATGCTGTATTAAAATGAGTGCTGTTTAATTTTTTTAACTGGAGCAGTAGGTACAGGTTCCAAGCTACATGCTTCAAAAGCATAAAATAAAAGTCAGACCTGTCACAACACCTAAAAATAGATATATATGCTTAACTGTGCAATTGCATTAATGTCAGTAATGTGTATATTGCACAACAATTTAGGCATGACCATAACTCACTGCAACATTCAGGCTTATTGGAGCAGTAATCATTTTTAATTTTATTTTTTCTATTTGTTTAATGAACAATAAGATTCAAAAGTTATACCTGGTAAAGTCTGATTATGTACTGCACAACCTAGTGATGATTCCTGTTACATTTGTGGAAATACATGAAAGAAGCTGCAGAGGGATTTGGATAGAAGGAGTTGAGGTATTCGTGGTATTTATTTTTTATTTATTTTTTGTGGAGGCTGAGTGAAGTGAATTCTTCCCACAGTGCTTAACTCCTTCCTTGTAACCTGCAGGTGCTGTCTCATGCCACTCAGCATTGCTGATGCTTGTGATCATGTTGCAAGTTCTTTGATACTCAGTGTTTTTCCTGAAATCCGAGTCCTTCAAGCAGGTGAATCTCTGAGAATTTCTCTTGGTAATCCTTTGTGCTAGTAGGGGAGGAAGGAGTTTAAAAATGTGGCTGAGTACCACCCTTAATTTCAAACAACACACACAACACTGAGAAACATAACCCTTATTCAGAAGGGGAAAATCCATTGTAACTACTTTCACTTAAAGACTTTGCTTTTTCTAGACATGATTTTTTTTTCTTTTAAACATTGGTTTACTTTCTGAATCAGTTCTTTTGGTTTTAACTTGGGTCAAAGGTTTGGCAACTGTTTCCCCATATTTTTATTTTAATGAGACTATCCCTGATTTTTATATTGTCTATTAAAACACTGTTTAAAAACTGCAAAGTCTGCAAGGCCTACTTTTCTGGTCAGTACAGAGTGCCCTCACATCACATTGCTCTTAATTAATTGTATCGTGCCTATAGACCTTGGAGCAGTTTTGCAGATATTGGATTCTTAGACATCTGTGGTGTTTTATTATTGATTAAAGAATGAGAGGAAATCTCATGGTTTAAGACCTTGTAGTGGGATTTATGAATTAGTCCTTTCCCTATGTGACCCTTGGCAGACCATTGAATCTGTCTTTCAGTTTCCCATCCGTGAAGCAGGGAATAATGATGATTTTCTGCTGTTGCTCTTTGTCCATCAAGCCTGCTTAAATAGTGCACTCTTTGGAACAGGACTTGCTGCTGGACAGTGCAGAGAAATTTCATTCTGAGTTAAGATCTGCAGCTGTAATACAAATAATTAATATCAGCATTAAACAGTCAAAGGTATTACATCCAAGATGCATTTGGCCTGAGGCCCACATAGTTCTTAAAGTGATGGATTTTTAATTGATTATTTGGAATGAGACCCTTTCTCAGACTAGCTAAATTGCTTAAGACCCACGCACACCTCTATATTTAGAGGTGAGGAGGTGGCAGAGTAATTCTTAAAGTGCTCTATTTCTAATAGCCCAGGTGAGTGACACTCTGGGAGTGCTGCCTCTTTTAAAGCAAACATGACTCACAGCCCCCCAGGCTACAAGCATGTGCACGTTAGAAATTGTATTGTACTGCCCACATTCAAGGAGCAAAATTCAGCCAAATTCACAAACATTTAATTTAATAATTTCATGTTAGTACAACAGGGTAGCCACACTAATGGCTTAGCATGTCTAACAGCAAGATGCAAAAGGACTGGGTAAAACTGGGACAAGGTTAAGGTGAGTCTGGAGTTAACAAGGCAATATCTTCATGCCACAGCACATGTTGATGCTTTCAGAAAGCATTCTGCATAACTTATACTTGTATAAGGATATCTCCAGAGTCCAAATCAAAGGCAAAATGGGAATGGCCTTCTTGATGCACAGATATTTAATTCTTGTTGAAATGGACACATGCACACACCTTTGGCTTCTTCCAAGGCATTTCTTGTCCCAAGCAATTCCCAGCACCCATGAATGGTGTCTCTGCCCCTCAGGGAGTGCACATGGTGGAATGAAACCATGACATTAGAAACTGCCAGGAGGAGTGAGCACCAGCCCATGCCTTTTCACATCTCTGACCAAAGCTAAAATAAGCAGCAAAACAGGGCAAAAACTGGTTTCCCAGTGGGAGAAGAATGTTCTGGCTTCTTGAGAGATGCTTTATGTCACTTGGGCTCCTGGAGACAATGGACCCAATTGATTCTTATTTTGTGTCCCGAGCTTGTCACTAACCTTGGCACCCAGCCACATTGCACTGTTCCTTTTTCTGCAAGATTACCCAAGGCAAGCTCTTCTCTGGGAAACTGAGTATTGCCAGGAACTCTCACTGGTGCAACAACTTTCTTTCATCACAAGCTACAAAGCTAAAAACACGCTTTGGTTTTAAATGCAATAACAGTGCTCAGCCAAGCTCTGGTGTAGCTGCATCTTGGTTCCAGCAGATTCTCATTTAAGAAGTTAATGGCTACATGAAAAATGAAGCTAGATCTATCTACTTTTCTTCTAAAGAGATTTTCACTAGAAATCTAACATGGTCCTTCTTCCCTCAATCATTGCCTCTTTTTTAATAGTTCTCATGTTTCACTCACAAATATTTGCATTTAGTAAGTATGAAGATGGGTGGAAGTCACAATGCAGAGATTTTGGTTTTGAGTTTCCTCATCTCTTTTCTCCCTTTAGAGCAAACAGAATATTGACTTTGTAGTTGCCTCCCAGTTCTGTACCTGGGCATTGAACCCAGTGACAGGTGAGAGCAAGGCACAATATCTGCTTAACAGCCAGTGCACACCCAGCTCTGCTGTGGCTTGTGACAATTTCCCATGTCAAAAAGTTACTCAGTGCTTTTGCACCTCTGCATTTTACAACATCTCCTTTGTGTGGACCTGAGGGAACCTGAGGCAGGTCTGAGAAATGGAGACCAGTAGCACATTGCAAGAATCTGGTAATGGAAGATGTTCACTGTCCTCCCACCTAGCTGGAAACACACCCTCAACTCTGACCCACTTTACTGGGTGGTGTCTCTTCATCTTTCCAAGATTTGTGTGTGTAAATGACTGAATAATACTTATACATATGTCTTTCATCATTGTAAAGAGGCTGCCAAGTCCTGAAGCTACCAGGGTGTACTAGAGATAAGGTTCATCTGGTTCCTAGGGGTAAGATCAACTTAAAAGTTGAAGGGGAAGACTGAGAACCGGCAAGAACTGCAATGTGCAGTGTTTTGTGCAACATCTCGTAACTGGAAGTATTTTCATGAAAGTTATTGCCAAAGATTCAGATTTTGTTCTACTTTCAGAAGTTCCTTCATTTCCACAACACTACAGTTACTACTTAGTTGGGGGAACCAAATTAACTACTCTTTTTCTCTGTCAGTTTAAGCTGCTCAGTTTATAGTTGCCAAATATCTGAAGCATGAGATTTAATATCTTTTCCTAACATTTGTTCCTCAAAATTAATAATTCTAAAGATAATTTTCATTGTCTGCATAAATATCCAGTTCCTTTTTGTACCTTGTCAAGTCTTGGCTTCCAAAAGAAATTAATGGCAAAGTCCAATTATAAGCTGAGTAAAAAAAGTATTGTTTTCTCAGGGTTGAATTTTATTCTTCCTAATGGTATTGAGCTGAATTTGTCTTCTGATTGTGTGTTATGAGACAGTGAGAAAATAAGCTCTCTTATTTTGTTACTGATACTCACTTTCAGGATTACCCTTTTTTATAAAGGACAGTTTCATCCTCATTTAACTAAGAGCCAACAGTTTCAGGGAAAGATGGAGTAATTAACAGTTAAATCATACTTCTGCTTAAGGCTAATATTCTCAGGTTTTTCCTTCCTTAATATTTGCTTCTGTCACAACCAATTTCCAAGAAAGGTTTCCATCTGCTTCCCGTGCTCCCTCCCTCCACCTGCTACAGTTAACCCTTTCTCTTCCAAGCACTCTGCCTCCAGAGTCCAATAGAAACAGTGGGAGGTCCCTATCGATTGCGAAATGCCTGTAACCAGTCCTGGGGAACTGAGTTGTTAAAGGGAGAATTTTCTTGATTTTTTTTCTCTTCTGACTCAGCCTGCAAACATGTGGCACCATTTCCAGTCTGTTTCAGTCTCTCTGAGAGAAGATTAGGATTTAGTTTTGTTGGTTTATGTAGAAAAATTATAACACATAAGCTGACCTTTTCTCCTAAATCCAGGATTCTTTTGGTGTGCATTTATTCCCTTTAAGATTCTACTTAAAGGGTTGTTGCCTTGAGCTGTAGGGTTCTGTTTACTACAAGATCTAACTCGCTTCATTTGTCTGCCTCCATGACACAGTGATGCCTGGAAAGGCTGATCTGGAAACAGAGACTGGCCAGAATAAATGGATAAAAGGGATTTATTGAAAGGATCCAGCTTGGGCAGTGCAGGAACCCCTTAGGGCTACACCCAAGACAAACCCACAAATGGGCACAAAATGGCCGCCAGTCATGAGGCCTCACACTTTTACAGGTTTTGGTCCATCAGCACATTGGAGTGAATTGTCCAATTCCAGTCTCAGGTTATGAAGCTCCATCCTCCTTGTTCCCTCTCTTCCTTCATTGTTGTTTCCACTCTTGGGCCTAAAATTTGACCTTGGTCTCCAGCTGGAAAGGAATTGTTTTGTCTCCCTACTCTGTGAAGAGAGCTTCCCAACGCTTCATATGAAACCCAGAGCTGCACACAAAACCAGCACAGAATCTGAAAAATATAAAAGCTAAAACTTAAGGCATCAACAGGACTTTAATGTTGAAATCATATCCCCTATAAGCCATTAGTCTAATCAGTCCAGCTCTTGAGGAAGCTGATAAAGGAACAGTAATTTGAACCCCGAGTTCCCTTCAAGGACCCTGTGTCAAAGGGCTTCGGTGTTCATGTCGTTCTGTGTAATGAGCTCTGCCCTGGAAGGACAGAGGAAATATGGCTTGATAGCTGATGAATGTTTGAGATTCTTCCTTCTGAGGAGGACTGTGATCCTCCTGCATTTCAGTAAAATACTTACAAGCTAATTTAGTCAGTGTGTTGGTGGTGGTTAGATGTGGATGCTTGACCACTAAAAACTGAACTGGCAAGCTACATGCTCCTTTCTGCTTAAAGTCACTTAAGAGAAAGGGAAGTGATTATCTAGAGTGAGCTGTCAACCTTTATGCCAGCTTTCCTCCTGATATGATTTATAAAACAGCTAAGATAACCTCTGGGGGGGAGCTTTGCAATGGAAATAGCAAGTGATTTTCATTCTAATGAACATAACACTGTCACAAGTTTAAAGTTCAAATCTGAGGTACGAAGGTTTGGGGGGAAAAAAAGAGCCCGTAAAATATGAATGTGACAGCATATGTGTTCCTTTCCTGCACAGTGTATGAAACAGAAGAAATAGGCAAACTTTATTTTTCTAATGAGGTTTAAAATATTTTTTCAGTCTTTATCAGGCAGAAGGTCCTCAATACCAGTTGTTTTTGGTGGCTGAGGTTTTTTTCCTTCACAAGCTTCCCGATTAAGATGCGACATTTTTCTCATAGCAAGCTGTGCTGTGCCCTTTGGTCCTTCAGCATTGCGAAATGTCCTGTCACAATTGGCACTCAGTAAATAACCCTTGGTTGGCAGCTGTGGCCAGCAGGCAGAAGGCTAAATGGACTACAGGAACTTAAACTGCTGGAGGAGGCTTGTCCTGACCAGCATTTAAAAACACCAAGCAACAATTTATTGCAGAACTTATTTCCTCCCATTCTGTTAAAAAAAAAAGGCATAAATTACTATGTGTTTGACAGCTTTAATTGCAATCTAGCTTACTTCAGAACTGCTTTAAAAATACGATCAAACTCTTTTCTAGAAACTGTTACTTTCAAAACAAAAAACCAACAACAACAACTAATTAGAAAGTTTATACATCAATGGCAGGTTAACCTGTCCCTGAACTTACCCAGCATATTTCTTATGATGGGAATTGTATGAATGCAATTTAGGCAGTGAACCATAATATCTGCAGGCTTGCTGAGGCTGATAGCTTTTCACTTTCTAGTCACTACAGTTCTGTCTCAAGGCTAGGGTTGCACTACATCCTTGTTATAAGCCGAAGTAGAAAGAATCAGCTGAGTAAAAATGGAAAGTGAACTAAAACTTTAACAAAGCTCTAAAAACTAAATTCATTTTATCAGCTTTACTTCCTGAAGACATATCTCACCTTGAAACCTTGTATTAACAGCAAGCTCCCTTGTTGTACCAGCTTTGGGGCACACTGCCCTGTTGGAAATAAGGTGCTGGTGCCTCCTGGGATTCAGAATTTCCACGCTGGTCTTTTCCTTGGTGGCCCAGCCATCCCCAGCCAGGTGGGGAAGGGAACAACAGGCATCTGACAAACTCCTGCTCAGTGGAAACCTTGAACTTTTCAGTGGGACATCAGTGGAATCATTATGACTTGGAAGAAGCAGTCTTGAATGTATCAGAAATAAAAAAAAAATTCCTTCTGGTGGTTGGTGTGAGTTGTATGTACAGAAGTGTTCACAGCCAGTAGGAACAGGTGCCGCTGCCATACACTTGCTGGAGTCCTGCCATGCTGAACTTCCACAACTAACAGAAATATTAATTTGATTCTCTTACTTCTCTTTCTAAGTGCAAGCTTTACACTTACAAGCCGGAAGACACAAGGAGTTAAAAAAAGAGGAAGTATAGCTGTGCTTTGTGTGTCACCCGCTTTCAGCTCACTTTTCTGTTGTGTAAAAGAACAGAGTCTAAACTGCTTTCAAAAAACAAAAAAAAAGTTTCTTGTGCAGTATTTTCTCAAGCTTTGTCTGTTTAAGCAACTAACTGCTGGGACAGATGGTAGATTAAAAAAAAAAATCTCCAGGAAACCCCAAAATCCCCTTCAAATTTTTGAAAAAGAAGAAAAAAACCAAGGAAAATTAAGAGATCTTTTCATACTCCAGCTGTTCCAAGATGATAGACATTATCACACCATTGGGAAGTTCGTATTTACTTTGGGAACCTGACTGCATGAGGGACCTACCTGACACTCAGGGAGAAGTAGGCAGGTGACAACTATTCTGTCTCTCTGTGGCAAAAATTCACACTGAGCCAGGACAATGCAGCTCAATTTTCTTCCCGTCATTAATATCTCCAGAGATATGGGCAGCACAGAGTTGGGTTGGAGAGTACAAAAGCTCAGTATCACAGCTTGTTCAAAAAATCAGGAAATCTCTAGGAGTTATTTCTTTCTTTTTCAGCAAAGTTTGAATTTCCAAAGGGGGGGATAAAATCAGTAATTTCTGATCAATCCAAAGCTCAGTATTGCAAAAACTTTAAAGGCAATAAAAATGGGCAGCCTCTCTATTTTCCATTAGCAGGTGTCTGAAGCTTTGCTGAGACCCCTCCTGGCACAGAGAGATGCTAAATGCAGTATTTTGCCACCGTCCACGGGGTGATTTATCTATGGAGTATAATTTTTTATGCAGCTGTTATGCCTCAAGTGGTAAATAAGGCTTTGTCTGTGCTCCAAAATGGTGCCACTTTAAATATACCGCTGTAATTAAAGTGCTACAACCCATTGGCTGTTGTTACAGCCCTGTAAAACATCATTCTGTCATGTACTTGTCCCTGTGCAGCGAGGGGAGCAGGGTGATTTTGTACTCTATTGCACTCTGAAGCTTTTTATTGATGTTACAGTTACATCTAAATGAAAGAAAAAAAAAAAAGGCAACTGAAATGTTGTGCTGAGAGAGGTCTTGAGTGTAGATAAAGTCTAAATCAGAAAGATTGTGAGCAGCTTCAGGTACAAATTACATTTTTCTGTGGCCAGGGATAAAGTAGCTCATTATAGTCTGCATTAAATGCCATTAACAATGTCAAGAGTGTGGCAAAAACATTTCACCAAGACAGGAAAACACAAGGTTTGTGGCAGCAGCCTTACCAATGAGCACTGAAGGATTTCTTAGCATCCAACTCATGTGCAGAATTCCAACCATTTTATGTTTCCTATCAGCAGTCACATTGTCACCATGTAACAAAGTCGCTCCTGAGAACTGAAGTCTGAGCTGTGGTAAAAAAATTGCCAAATATCTTGCAGGGCTTGGAGTACAGTATTTACCTTCTGATTTCAAATAAGCAGTGAAAAACTATTCTTGCCAAAGGTTTCCAGTAAGGAAACTGCAGCTGGGTAAAGCTTATTTTAATGTCTGATTTCAAAAAATCAGCTTCACATCAATTGCCTTTTTGCAAGGCAGAACAATTTAGAGAATATGTGCCTGGAAAATTTCTGTGGGTTATTTTAATTTATAATTTACAAATTTATTATTTTTAATAATAGAATAAGAAATTATATATTACATATATAATTACATATATTATAATAATGGTACATTTTTGTTATAATTGTTATAAGTAATTTTATGTTATAAAAAAATTATATGTAATTATAATTATTATATATATAATGATTTGTATTGTTTATTGTTTATTTTATATTATTTGCCTCCCAGCTAGACAAATACCAATGTTCAGTATCATGACAAAAAAGGTTTTAAATGGTGTTCCCCACACCTAAAACCCATGGTCTTATTGTCACACATATTCAATATTGTCACACACAATATTCAATATTGTTGAATATTTTGAAAAGGCTTCTTTTTTTCCCCTCTCCCATGAAAAATTTGTAGTGGCTTTGATTCATCCTTATGTAAGTAGAATCATTATTTAGGATCTTAGTTATTCCTCTGATCTTATTTAGGATTTTTCATTCCTATATTTGACCCCGCTGTTAATTTGCAAGGGAGCCACAGTTTCTCTGTACCACAACTGACCCATCTCTGCGTGGCAAACATTCCTTGCCTATCTGACAGAAACGTGCCAGACTTAATTAGCAGCAGACAATGTTTTCAGCAGTGACTGCTTGGAGACATCCTGTGAAAATTGACGCTCTTCAGGATTATCAGGTTGAGCTTCTGGATACACATTCACACTGAAAATTCACAAATGACTTGAAAAACAGTTGGTGCACTGATAAGATGCATTTTAAACACATTACTGCATATCACAGCAAATATATTAATGGTTACTTTCATGCACATATTTTGAAACCTAATTCTTTCCTTTATTCAATGCCCAAGATTTGAACCCCTGCCTGCTTTTCGTTGGTGTATCCCATTTCGTCGAGCAGAGAAAGGCAAACTCTGCCCATCTCACCTGCAAAATCCGGAGGTGAAACACACTATGGGCCATGAGAAGAAAGAACTTTAAAACTTCAAATTTAAGCTTAGGATTTTACAGCTCCATCAGGATTTTACAACCCCATGAAAGCGTGCTTGTGTGACTGCCAAAATCCTTCACGGTGAAAAATCTGTATTGTGATTTCTTCACCAAACTGGAAGCAGCAGCCACTCGCACAGCACACACAGGTGCCATACAGCTGCTCATGATGGATCTCTTGCTTGCTGGCCTGATTTCCACCGCTGTTAACTCAACACAGCACTGTAAACTTCTCTGGATGATTAGAACACATTCCTCTGAAGTGTGTGAGCAAACATGAGCTACGAGCGCTGTGCTGGAGATTATCTTATAAATGTAACATCTCTGCAGTGGGACAATATAACTCTGCTATATTTTTCTTCTGACAGCTGCCTGGATTTTAACAGTTGGTTGCAATCACATTAAACATCTCCCTGCCATTTTTTTTTTTTTAGCAGGAAGCATGATTCTTTTCTCTTGGAAGGAGTCAGACCAATTTGTGTGCTCTATCATCTGTAAGTAACTGTAAGAACTGATCTGAATTCCATGTTTATTTTCAGTGTGGTAATCTGAGACATAAACTCACTGCAAGTCTTCCATGGAATGGGAACTTGAAATTGTGAAAAGAAACTGGAACCAAAGGTGTCTTCCTCATCCTTTGAAACACTTGCCAAACTTTTTTTTTGCTGTTCAAATTTGAGGTATTCTCTGTGAAATTGATGTTACACACGGAGAAAGGCAAACATTTTGGTGACCTGGCTGTATCACTGTTAAACATTGCACCCCTCGGGGTCTCCTTGTGCATCACTTCAGCTTCTCCTTCACCATTCCAGCTCAGCCAGGGGAGCTGGCTGGGGAAATGAGGGTGTCCTTGTTTTTCTTCTCCTGTCAGATCCTAGCATGATAGCCAAAACTCGGTTTGCGTTCCTCCACCTTCATCTCTTCTGCCACAAATATAATTACTTGATGTTCACCTCACTAAGAGATTTCATATCTAAGATCTTCAAAAAGTCTGTCAAGGAGAAAGCAATAGGGAGAAAAGCTGAGAAACTCAAATGTAGGTTTAGGTCAATGTGCATTATGAATGTGACAAAACTACTGATGTACAAACACTTATGTATCTAACTGTAAATTGTGAGCACCTAATACCAAATTTATTTCTCTATTATTCCCTTTCTTTTTGAATGTAGGCTTTCTTCTTGTAACAGTATCAATTATTTTTCAATAGTGTCTCACATCCCATTCTTTCTCATCTCTTTTTCAGTGCCAACCATTTTCTCTGCTAAATCATCAAAGATATTTTTTTTCTTTTATTGTGGCAGAGTCTGTAAACACAACCTCAGAAAGAGAATTTCTAAGTGCGAGCATTTGTGATGCATTTGCACTAAAAGCTTTGAATTGCTG
Organism: Bombycilla garrulus; assembly: GCA_013400315.1. Taxonomy (NCBI): domain Eukaryota; kingdom Metazoa; phylum Chordata; class Aves; order Passeriformes; family Bombycillidae; genus Bombycilla; species Bombycilla garrulus. The sequence goes on along the minus strand of VXBU01000405.1, from coordinate 1,997,899 downwards.
TCTTTGATAAAGCTATTTGGTCTGATTATATTGTTTTGGAATCATACATTCAGGTGCACCTCTCTAAAAAAAATGAATTTTTCAAAATGTAGTATATTGCATGTCTCAAAATGGAGGAGAGTTATTTTTAAACTCAGTGAATTCCATGTAAACAATTGTATTTCTGTCCTGAAATTCACACACCAGCACTTAAAGTGAAATTTAAAGTCCAGTGTTTAAAAACCAATAATTCCGAATCTTAAAGGTGTATCAAATATAAATAAAGGAAATAATTATTCTAGTTCTATTTCTCTTAAATTGCTTCAAATGCTTTCAAAACTGTCTGGGCAGATGTCGCAGACATCTCTTGCATCAAACATGACAAATATTCTCTGTGAGCACTGAATAGCAGGTGGAAGAGCCACTGATGGCTGTAGTGTGATTTTTAAGTGGAAATTGAAAACAGCATTTCCAAATACAAATGCAGACCTCACAGACTGCAATCTAAGTGTGAGTAACTGTGCTTTGGGACATTCAGTGATGTCTTTAAAGGGCCAAATGCAGTTAGGGAAAGGTGTATTCACATCACCAAAGAGCAGAGGCCCAGAGGGGCAGCCAGCCATAAAGTTACCTGACGTGTTATTATCAGCATTTGAGGCATGGGGAAACCTCCCCTTGCTCCACAAACCTCTGCAGCTGAAAACATCCCAGCAGCCACCCATTCCATCAGTGAGAAGGGTTGTGTGAGCCCTCTGTCATCTGTTTTGGTCCCATTCAGCCAGGTTTAACAATAAATGAAGATGAAAAAGATAATCTGGTGTATTACAGATGAAGCTAATTTTGAAACAGTTCTGCTGTACATATCCCCAGATTAGGAGTGTAACTTCAGTTTCACTCATTTTAGGCAAATTTATGACACTAAAGGACATTGTGCCTGGAAGGATCACCTTCCTTAACCTGCTGACCATGCTGACACCTTTCATAAAGACCAAAAACTCGATTAAAATCACTTTTAATGAGAAAATATTGGCCATTACAAGAGAAGCACTTAAAATTCTTCCAGTTAATAATGCCACACAAGGCACTGTAGAGAGGGTCTGTAGTGACTCAGAGTTCTCTCAGCTTGTGGACATTCAAGTTTGCAGATAAATGAAATTATGTTACACAAATTCCTGCACCATTTTACGAGGCAGAAATGTGTATGAACAGATTAGGGAAATATAAAAGGTTTCAAGAGGAATTTCTGAAACTTCCTGCCATCAACTTTCATGTGATCATCTGAGTATGAGAATTTATGTGGGCAGACACTCTGGGGTTCATATGACCATTGACACATACCTGGCAAATCTGTGAGATTCCAGATATTTTTTTGTGGATAAAACCTAAAACTTGAGGTAATACTTTCCCCTTTGTAAAAGGATGCTCTGCTGGGTCCAGTATTCAGCTCTCATTTTCTACCATTCTCAGGCCAGAACTTTCTTTTTCTCAGACAGTGCTTTCTCTCTTAAGCCTGTTGAGGAATTTCTCTTCTGCAGACATAATTAACTGTTCATTGACATGGAGACTTGCATTTGCCTCTTCCCAAATTCCAGGAGAGAAGCCCTAATCTCCAGGTTACAAAGTCAGCTCCCCCAAAGCTCATAAAGCTTGACACGATGTGAAGCCCCAGCAGGAGAGATTTAAAGAGTCCCTGGGCACTGCAGTGGTTGGAAATCACTGAGGTGGGAGATCTACTCTCAATCCCCTGCTCTGATGGAGATTTCCTTCTGAAAAAGATGCTGACACCTTTTCCTGGATTCTCTGAAACCAGTTCTGTTGGATCAGGGATGAATTTAGAGCAGAAACTCCACCACCACACGGTACTTAAATATGTATTTTAAATACTAACCACAGTCTACTAAATGGACTTGAATATAAATGAACTGTCACTATGGGAGAATAGTTGAAATCATCTCGGATGTACAGATAATATTGTCTCAACTGTGAACTCTGCTTTAGAATCTCATTTCAGCCTCTACCTAAAAATCTATATGTCAAAAGAAAATATCCTGGGTGCCATCTACAAACTATAACATGACACAAAAAAGCCATCTCTCTCTATGATAGAGCTACTTCTAATTTTCCCATTAGACCAAATGACACCATAAAGAATATCTGCCAACAACATGATATAAAACCACACCATGCATCATGAAAAATAATTGCAGTTCAATTACTCCTGAATTATAAAACCGTCAGCTAGGTGCAATAAAGACAAAAGCTTTAGAACATATGATAAACTGCTTAGCATAGATAATTATATACGTTTGAACAAAATCCCCAAAATAAAATGTACGGTTTGAAGGAACAGGGTAATCATGCCAAAATAATTCTCATTTAAAGTTTGAGGATCAGCAATTTTAAAACCATGAAAAAGAATTATCAAAATGAATTGGCACTCAGTGTAAAGCAAATTTCTCACTCAGAGAGGTCATGCCCAGCAGCTGGGCAAGAAACTTTTTTCTTCTATCACCTTGCTAAGAGTCTACTTTGCCAAAGTATTTAGTGTTGGTGCTCAGCATCACAGAGTGGCTGAGGTTGGAAGGAACCTCTAACAATTTTCTACTCTGCTCCACCTGCTCAGAGCAGAGTCACTTGCAGCTTGCTCAGCACTGTCTCCAGTCAGGTTTTTAATATCCTCAGGAATGAAGATTCCACTTCATTCTCTCTGGGCAACCTCTTTCAGTATTTGGCAACCTCACAAGTTTTCAATTATTCCTAAATGGAGCTCCCTTTGTTTCATTTTGAGCCTGTTGCCTCTTGTCCTGTCACTGGGCACCACTGAGGAGAGCCTGTCCTTTGCTTCTTCCCTTCAGGAATTTTTACACATTAAAAACCTCCAGGCTGAGCAGTGCCAGCTCTCTCAGCCTCTGGCCACATGAGGGATGCTCCAGACCCCTGAGCATCTTCATGGCCCTTCACTGAACTCACTCCAGCGTGTCCACATCTTGTACATCCTTGTACTGCTTTAGATACCTTAGTAAAAGCCATGGAATTCTTGCTTTGGGTCAGTTCTGTGCTTTTGTCACACTCCCTGCTTAAATAAGAAAGAGAGAGGAATAAAAATTACACTGGGGGGAAAGTAGGATTCGGGGAGAAGACAGGCTTTTGCAGGACAAGCAGGGAAAATACAACTTTCAGCAGAGAGGTCCTATCTGTACTCTCCACCAGGACTTCTGGGGCATTCTTGGGAGAGGGATTTAATTCTCCTTCTTGGTATGCTGTGTTTCAGCAAAATGGCTTTCTGACACTATTTTTGATTATTACTACATTAGGAAAAAGCAAATATGCTTCTTAAAATACAGCTTTTTCCTTAAATTTAAAGTCTCACCTTGTTCTTGCACTTTGAGAGACAAAAGTGGCCATGGAAAAAGACAGATATAGCAGCAAGGCAGAACTGGGTAAGGGTACCAATTAACATCTGGTTAATGTGTTGAAATTTTGCAAAAATACTTACCAAAAGGAGAATAAAATTATTCAAATTGATGTGGTACCATAGTTCCAGAATTTCTCAGATAATTTCTCATATAATAAGTAATATTAAGAAACTGGTTATTTCATAGATGCCATTTTTCAGCCTTTAAAGCATCCTTTCAAAACATTTGAGAGCTTTATATAAAACATAAAACAACTTTATTTTAGTAGATTTGCTAACATCACAGATTTCATAAATTGGCTTTCTCAAACTCATGATGACAACATTAGAGTTTCTTAATAGACCTTTTACATGCTTCACAAGCACTTGGGGTTTGCATGTGTTCATTCTTCTGGTATGCAGTCAAACAAACATTAGGCAGCATTTTTAGTGATGCTGATGAAATTTCTCAGAAGGATCAGATATGGGTTTGAAATGCTGGGAACTCCAAAAGAAGCATTTGCCATATTCTGTCACAGTTCTCTGTCAGGGCAGAGTGCTCTGAGACTGCAGTGACAGGCCGTACAGAAATCACTGAAATAGTTCTCTGAGGTAACAGTTGCTACTAAAGAAGTTTCATTAAACTGTAAAATGGGATGTAGGGCATAGGAATTAACACATTGTCCAACATGACACCTAAAGCTGATAAAAAAGGGAACCAAAAAAACAATTAATAGAAAAAGACAAAGTTTACCCTGGAAGCTAAATTGGTTTTTTGTTTTTGTTTTTTTTTAAACTATGAACCTTTTGCTCTGCATTTCTTCTGTCTTTTAAATTGCATCCTCAAGTCAGTGGTCACTGAGCCAGCTGTTCCAACCATGTAAGTTAATGGGAATCCTGAGGCTAACTAGAAAGATTTGACCCACGTAATTTTTTATTTACAAGTGTCAACATTCTTGTGTTACACTGTCAGCCTTGTCCATACCAATCATGTTTCCACCCTGGATATTTAGCAGGAACCACAGCCACTGCTATGATGATGGGTAACACCTCTCACATGCTCTTCAAAACAAGAGTAAAGCTGAATTAAATGTACTAAAAAATTAGAGAGTCTGACCTTTCTAGAACACAAACACAGGTCTAAAGCCACTACTACCCTTCAGGAGAACTGTTGTGCTGGACACTGAAGTTCTGCCTCTTCAATTTCAGTAAATTATCTCTGCAATAAAAACACTGACAATTATCCCCTGTCAGAGAAAATTAGTTGAAAATTTCAGTTCCCACCTGAGCAGCTTAATTCACTTACCTAATGTTAATGTGTAAGTTCTAGTATGAGAAGTAACATTTAACCTGGGGTGGTGGGGCACCAAATACCAGCTCTTTATTAACAGCCAGACCTCCAGTGGGCTGACACTGCCATGTGAGAACAAGTATTTTTATAAACTTCTCTCCAAGATGTGACTGATACATTTTCAGATCTTTAAAGAAAATTTGTTTAAAAGAAATTCAAAGTCCTTAGGGGCAGACAGAAGTACTGCCAGAAGGGCTGGATTTTGAAGTGGAAGTTATTTTGTGTGTCCAGTTTGTAGGAGCTTCAGTATAGATAAAGCTCTACATACGTTAATGCAAATATAATAGAGCTTTTTCAGCAGGTTTTATGCAGTTCTATTACTTTGTGTAAAAAAAGTAAGAATAAGCCAATTGAATGAATGATTCAACTAGAATCCAGCAGAAAACATGTCAAGTAAATAGACTGGCTTTTACATGTCAAGTAAATAGTCTGTCCACCTATAATTACTGCAGAAGTGATTAAAAGTAAACCAATAAGGATCCTCCCGCTACATGGAGCTGTACATTCTCTTAGCACTGAACATGTTAATCATGCACTGATTGATCTGTGATTGTCACCACCACACCATTATTGATCACATGCAAAGGCAATTCCAAAGTAATTATGAAAATCACCCTCTGCCTGCTTTCTAGGGCATTTATAAGGCTCAGTCAATTATTCCCTTTCCCCACGTTGTAACCCCAAATTTGGGTAAATGAAGCCACATGAGGACTGAGAGCCATCCCAGCCCAGGACCATGATGTGATTCACTGTAAGCTGTAGCACCCATGAGAACAGGTAAACTTGGCACTCTGGAGGAAAACAAAAGTATTTTACATTCAAATGTCTACTGGAGCAAGAGTTTATTTGTCCTTATGTTTTCTATCTGATGTTAAAACACAGTTGTATTTGCTTAAAAAACTAAAAAGGAAAAATAATTTTCTTTATGAACAGTTAGATAAAAGTAACTTCATGCAACAGAAAATATGTGCACCTCTGAGGTAAATACTTTCCTCTATCCTGTTTTGATTTGAGATTGGCTTCTTTAGGCTTTGATGAAGAAACTGAGCTGAGTTGTACTTTTGGTTTTTCTGGTTGGTTTGTTCAAAGGAGGATCATTGTAGATCATGGATCAGAAAACAGAAGTAGTTCTTGGTACATTGTAAGTCACAATTGTTTTCATCCCTAGCTGAATGTCTCTGGAAACTATAAAGTTCTTATGTCTGAGTTCTTGCTTTGTTTTGTAATGGATTAAAAAGCATATTTAATTTTGGGAAATACCCTATTACTACTTAGATTTAAGGTTCATAGGTTTTAGGGTTTGTGTTTGAATCGTGGGGTTTTTTTTGTTTCTTTGTTTGGGGTGTTTGTTTGGTTTGGAGGTGTTTGTTTGTTTTTTAATGTAATCTTGGAATCTTTATCCATGCTGCTTGTGTACTATTGTGCTTCTGTCTTGTGATGTAGTAGTTCTCATATTCTAAATACATGTGAAGAGGCCAAATTTGAGTAGTCATGAGGCTAGATGAAAGCAAACAGCAGAACCCATGTCTCAAAAAATGCCATCAGAAGCACTGAGAGCTGTGTTTGGAGAAGCTGACCTGGTTTTCCCTTGTAACATTTCATTCACATTTGCACAAGTTAGGTGTGGGATGCTTCCATTTGTAGGGGAGCATTTTAAACGTCTGTGAGTGATGTTTAAAATGCTAACGAGCTCTACAAAAAGGAGAAGCTGGCCTGGGAAATCAGCAAACTCTGCTTGGATAAAGTAGCAGGAACATTGTAAAACACTGAGTTTGGCTCTTCCTAATCCCTTTCAAGGCTATCAAAGTTTCTGTTTGCTATGAGGGAGCATTGCCTGTGCCTCTGCCCCTTCTGGTGCATTGTAGCTCCAGGGCAGAATCTGCCTTAGGAAGCAGTTGTGGGCTAGGCTGCTTCTAGGTTGTTCTTTTTGCTTTTGATAATAAATTCAACTTACTTTATTTTAAAATTTGTTTTTTCTAACTTAAACCTAGTAGCGTTACTTATGTTTATAATTATCTTTATCTGAATTTCAACCAGAAATAGAAAGAAATAGCACAGTCATCGGATAATGTTAACCTTAAAAAAAATCCCTGTTTTTATCTACTTGCTGGTTTTCACTTGTTGCCTAATTAAAGTATTGGATTATTTTAACCAAATTGTTTTCTCAATCTGTTATTTGAATTCTGCTGAAAATGTTAGCTTTCATGTGTGTTTAAACCTTTATCTTTAACATACAGATTGAGTTTAGCACACAGTATTGGATTCACATAATTCAGTAGGCCATATAATTCTGGGGAAAAATCTCGTTCACCCCCAAGTGAACTAATTAAATAAACTACTTAACTTCCTAGTGCTGCTAAATTCAGAAGCTGGAACGTTCATGTTTGATTATTTATTTTTTTTTCATACTCTTTGATCCTATATGTAATATCTCAAAAGTGACAGGTGCCCTAAGAAATTGTAGTAGCAGAGTGTGGAATTCAAAGCGAGAGTCTTACCAGCCTGCTAATGGCAGTGGAGGAGCACAGAAGTATACCTGTAACCCAAGCTGATCCACTCCAAAAAAAAAGAAAAAACACAAGCATGTCTGGTGCAGACAGAAAAGACACGCAGGAGAAGGGATTTCTGAACCACATGGCTGACAAGGAGCAGCAGCCTGGGAGCAGTGACCACGCTGGGAAAGTGCCTCAAGCTGAGAAGAAGCTGCACGAGGCTGTGTGTGTGCTGCTGGTGGAGCTGTGCGAGAGGTTCACCTTCTTTGGCATCGTGTGCAACATGATCCTCTTCTGCACCCTCAAGCTCGGCTACCGCAGCTACCAGGCAGCCATGGTCAACATGTGCTTTGTGGGCAGCTCCACGCTCACCCCCGTGCTGGTGGGCTGGCTGGCTGAGTACCTGGTGGGCAGGACCAAGCTGGTGTGCGTCTGCATGTTCCTGCACTTCCTAGGTGGGTGACAGCCTGCTTTTGCTAATTCTCGTGAGGGAAGGCGCCCTTGAGCGCTGTGTTTGGCGTCTCTTTTTCCCAGCCTCCTCTAACACCTGATTTCTTAGCTCTTCCTCTGCAAAATGCACTGTTTTCACCTTTGTAGTTTTCTGAGGCAGTGCTTTCAACGAGACAAAGCAACGTTTGTGTGTGCATCTGGTGTAGCTGGTGCACAAACTTGGCTCCTCTGAAGTGGGTCAGCTATTGACAGTGTGGATGCTTAACTCTTAAAACTGGTCCCTAAAGTTGTTAGTGTTGGGCACAAATGCAAGGCTTCAGTCAGAGAGACAATTTAGGAACTGCTTCTCTGCTGTTAGGAGTAAGACTGTTTGTGAAGGTACAAGACTTTCGTATTTGGGCAAGAGAAATTATTTAATTTATTAAAAATGTTTTGGTCTTTATCTAAAGTTATTAGAAAATAAAGTATTATTACTCAATAAAGGTCTACTCTATTAAGTCTTTATATTTTATTAAGTAATTATTTTATTAGTATGAACAAACTTTGCCTTAAGTATCCCAATGCCTGCACTGAGGTCCTGCCTTTTGATGGCACGTTCTGAATCTTTACTGGTTTAGGGAATTGTAGTATTAGAAGTATTAGATTTGTGGTATTAGAAGTATTAGCAGCATTGTGTGGCAAAAGCTGATGGGCTTCATCTGATTCTAATTCCTTTCAAATGACGCTTTTTTTTTCCATTCCAGGCACAGCACTGTTACCTGTGGTGTCATTCCCCTTTGAGGACGTTCACATTGACAGGCGGCACCTTCTCCTTACCCTCCCCAAGAGGGAGCAGAAAATCGTCTTCTACTTTGCACTGCTCACGGCCAGCCTGGGAATAGGAGGCATCAGGGCCATTGTGTGTCCACTGAGTGCCTACAGCCTCGAGGACTGTGGACCAAAGGAGCTGCTTTCATTTTTCAACTGGTCGGTAGTTTAATGTTGGCTAAATATCTGTTGGGAGTGATAGAACGTTGCTTTAAAAACACACAGCTGAAATTCAAAGCTTCTGTGGATGGTGGGTTCCATGTTTTGTTTTTAATGGCAAAACTTTTTGAGATTTTTGGAAGAGTTTCCAAGAGTTAAAACTTTTCCTGACTTTTGCCTTTTGTCAGTAGAGGATTATCTATTTTGGCCTCCTACAGAAGTGTTCGGATTTTTCAGGATTAAACAATTTGCCCAAAATTCATGCTAACCTTATTGCTGTTGGCACACAGTCCATTTGGTTTTCTGCATTTAATGTGACTATCCTGATAGGATATTTTGCTGTTGCTCCCTAAAAGTGGCAAAATTCAATGATATATTGGAATTTTCATCAGGATGCGTTTTTAGCAGTGACAGGCAGCAGTAGACTGCTGGTTTGCTGGAAGTCAGGATTGTGGGTAGTCTCAAACTAAGCTCAGTGGTAGGGATCTGCTCAATTATTTCAGCTTTGTTGCTGCAAAGTTCTGGCATCTGATAAACCACTTAGCATTTGTATCTTGGTTCAATTGTTTTTCTTTCTTTAAAAAAATGCTCTTAAAATGTTCTTAAAAATCAGGGTTTGGATTTTTTTTATTAAATATTTCTTTCTCCGTGCATTACTAGGGAGGTAATTTTTGATTATTTGTTTGCCCTTATTTTGCCTTTATTTGGCCCTTCTGTAGCCCTATAGGGAGTGCTGTATTTTCTGGTTAAACCATGCAGTGGGGAAATTGCAGTGAGACTGTCCATATTCCTGCTGCAAGGCAGGGCTGAAGAAAACCCTAAACTGCCCCCTTTTTCTCCTTTACACAGATGGTTATTAAAATCAAATTTGAGCACATTTGCATATTAACAATGCAGTGCTGAAGAATCAATGAAGATCTTGGTGAATCAGATCTCTCCTCCTTTGGGGATGGCTTTCCTGGCTATTCTTTTTTCCTCCAATTATGTTAATATCAAGGAGTTTTGAATTAAATCCAAACTTCAGTGAATAAAGTAGCTTTACCAAAGGTGGATGAGACTGTTTAGTTCCTTAGAGCAAATTCTGCCTCCTTGACCTGCCCATAGGAGAGAAGAGGAAAAAAAATCCTTCCTTTTTACTCTATTCTGAGTTTTAATCCTTAATTAGCAACATCATTTTGATTAAATAAGACTCTGGGGGATTAAGACTGGAGAGCAATCAGTTGTTCTGAAATATAGCTCTGGAGAGTTTATTGTACTGTGGTCTTAGCCATTCAGATTGTGTTTAATCAAAGTGACATTTCTCAGTGTTGATTACAAAGGAGATATAATATGAATAAAAAGTTCCTTGAGGGAATCCAAATGGGTCAGTTCTTGGAACTTTGGAAATATCAAGAAAGGCACAAGTGCGATTCAAAAAAATTTAATTTTTGCACTGGCACCCAAGGAGGGGCTGTTGGAATGCAATCTCAAAATTTAGGAAAATGGGGGATTCATTCTAAGCATTTTTAATCTCATTAAACCCCTCAGAATATAATCACTTTTTTGGTAGCCTGTTCTCTCTTGGTGGGTGTTGGTCATGGGATTGAATTTTAAAATTATATAAAATGGGGTGGCATACTCTTGATGAGTTTGAGTCTTAGCCAAGTTCTGTTTAAACAATCAGAATTATTAAATTAAAGTTTGGGTTAAAAGTCCTGGTAATTACCTGTTTGCTAATTCAGTCCTTCAAGAAGATTGCTTGGCAGTCTTAGGGCTTGGTTCTAACCTGCAGTATGTACTGTGGCTCTGACCTTACAAATAAATAGAATATACTAATTCTAAGTGAAGAAGAAACTTGGCTTCTGTTGTATTAAATTTTTCTAGGGCCTTCTGCATTTCCAGGCTTAAGGTTTTGGGCTGGTAATGTTTTGCAGCAGGAGAAATATATTCTGTCTGTGGGGGCAGAGAATGAGCAGAGCTGTATCTTGTCTCAGACTTGCTGTAAAAAACTTCAGAGCATGTGGGACCAGTGGTGTTTTCCACCCTCACTCTCCCTGTTTTGTTTCCACATATTGCAGATCAATTTCTGTCATTTTCCTTAATATACTTTACCTTGACTTTTTAAGAACTTTTTCTGCCTCTTTGCGATTTTTTCCCCCGCTTTGTTTTTGCAGAGAACTCTCTAGTCATTCTGAAAAAACTGACCTCCTACAAGACATATAGATATAAACAATACTTTTCAATAAGAATCATCTGGATATTACTTCTTGAAAGTTTTCACCACAAATGCATTTCTGTAAAATGTTTTAAGAAAAATATTAGGTTTATGTGGGCTTATAACACTTAAGTTTGTATCTGGACTGCATTCTTGAAAGGAACCTCTCAAGCTGGCTTTTGGCTCTCGTTGTGGAGAGGCCTCAGAGTGCTGAGGCTTCAGGAAGGAGCTCTTCCCTGCAGAGCTGGACAGGATATTCAGTTTGATGTGTCTGACCAACCTGCCATGCCCTGATGTGAGCTCTGAGACTCCTTACATAATAAAGGCCCAAATACTGATCTGCTGCTGTCAGTGTGAGATGAGCACATCCCAGAATTCTGGTATGGGTGTTGAGGTTGGTTCATCTTGCTTGTTTTGGCTCTAGGGATTGCTAAACACATTGGTTGGGGTTTTTTTTTCCCTCCTCATTTTTTTGAGGACAGGAACTTTACATTTCAGTCTCCAAGTATGTTGCTACAAAGCAGTGAAAAATGAAAGTGTTCTGTTGTACTCCAGAGTTTTCTTTGGATGCTCCTATTTCCAGTTAAACACTGAGAGTCATGAAGAATGTCAGGACTTCAGGTAGCTCAGGTACACTTCTTTACAAAGCTTGGTAAATAGCCACTAAAGCTTCTAACTTAAAAATTGTCAATTAAGAATTGATTCAAAGCTCTAGCCAATTGAGTCATGTAATTATATTTTTTAAAAGCTTTAGCTGAATGAGTCAATATTTTTGTGAACAAAGTCATTCCAACTGTATCATCATGGAGTAACATCATTCCAGACCTTTTCTCACTGAGAAGATAATTCTAGATTCATTAGCCCAAATGCTCAAGTTCAAACAGCATGCATGATGCAGAAGTGGCACCAAACAAGAAAACAAGCTCTGCTTCTCCCAGTAATATGTATTAAGCTATATAATTATGTACTGATGTGTATTCCAGCTTTAAATGAAACCATTTTGCTGTGGCTCCAGCAAAGGGATCTCTTCTTGCAGTTGTTTCCATGCTGTAATATTTGACACATTGGGACAGTACTGCTCAATATCAATAACTGTGCTGTTTTCAGGGGTTCCAGACTGCAGCAGGCCTGTCACTGGTGGCATGCCATCTGCTTCCAGGAGTGTGTGATTTCTCCTTGGAATATCTCTATGATTAGGAGGGGCTCAGTACTTACCTGGGAAGCACCTCTGCTACCAATTACAGTCTCAGGGAAAATTGTGCTGGGGAAACTCCTTATCAAGATATTCCAGAAGCCAACAAAAATTCAAACTGAGCCTTGCAACTAATAACTGATAAATCAAATTTTAATATTTCTTACTATTTTTAGCATTTACTATTTCTTAACCAAAGCTTGGTGGCATTAAGACATTTCTCTCTTAAGCTTGAGGCATATGATTTGATGATATTTCATACACAAAACTTGTTACCAGATATTATATGTGTAAATGGTAAATGTTGATGTACCCAATTAAATTCACCCACAAGAATATTTCCAGTACTAGACTGATAATTTGTTCAGCTCTACTGCCTTAGTACACTTACTTTAATCATGTACCTCTTGGAGCTGAGACATTTGAATGAAAATCTGTTTTAATTGCTGTGCTAATGTGTGCATGGTCCTGATGCTGTCCATGATTACTATACTTAACCATGCCTTTAATTGGGTGTTTTAATCTTCTGTAAAGGCTCTTCTATTATTCAGCCTCTCCACTTTTCTCTCTCTTGTCTCTGTGTTCCAGGTTTCACTGGCTGGTTAACTTGAATTCAGCAGTGGTCTTTGTCAGCATTTCTTACATCCAGCAGTCCGTGGCCAGGAACCTTGGCTTTCTTATCCCATTTGTGTCTGGGCTTATGGCTATGATCACAATCCACATGGTTCGGGGTGAAATGATTTACAAACCCAAAACAGGTAAGAGGCAGATCTGTCTTGGGAAATATCTTTAGAGGTTGCTTTCACAGAATAAATCAACTTGCATATCTAAACTATTTCTTCCATAACTCTGCCCTGTTTGGTTGGAGATCCTTGGGTTTTTAACCTTCCAAAATCTGTGTGTGAGAGAGGATATCAGGCCTTTGGAGATTCTGGGTAGGCTGTAAAAGTGGGAAGCAGTCTCTGTAAACTCATGTTTGTTCTGTCACGTCAGGGCACGTGTCACACCCTTTGCCTGTGCAGGAAGAGGTATAATATGTGTGCTGCTGGTGGAATTGATTTTTGTCATGTTTTGTTCAACCTTTTGTCTGCCCAGCCCCTCCCATTGCAGAGGAAAGGAGATGGCCATGGCCATCCTGGAGCCCAGGTCAGATGAGCCAGGACACAGCTGTGCTGCTGTTTTATTGAGCTTTCTGCTGGGCTTCTCATGAGGCACTCTGCATCTTCTGATTTCAAACCTTGCAGAGCACTAACACCACAGTGCTGCTCTTTATTCCCTTTTTGTAAATGCCCAATCTCTAGTGTAGGGCAAAGCAAAATAACATTTCTCTAACTTAAAACATCTCCTTACGAGCTCTGCAATGAATTGAGCTGATACCAAATTTCCTGTTATCTTTTATTTACTTCTGAAACTAACTCTGCTTTGAGATGAGCCCCAGGTCCCACTTGTTTTCTGGTTAGCTTATTAGTCAATTCACTGTGGAATTCTGTGCCTTTTTTTTTCTTTTAGTCTTCAGATTTGCTCTTAAAATAATCTAGGTTTGAAACTTAAACATCACTTACAATGAGTGGTGAGAATAGCTGCCTAGTACAGTTCTACAGAACAATAAAAACTGTTTTAAAGTTTTGATATGCTATTTCAGGTTTTATTCCATAGTGGCAACATTCTTCAGGTTAATACCATGCAGCCAGTGAGTTTTAAATATTAGTTCATCTAATAAAATGCCCTTACTTAGTACTTTAAAGCAAGTTCTTCCCGTAGGTCTCAGTGGTTATTTCCAGAAAATCATTTCCATATCAGAGATAGTAGGGAGACATTGCAGAATGAAAATCTTGGTTCACTTTGGGTTTTGGAAAGTATTTATTTATAGATACTCAATTTATTGTAGTGCTTCAGCACTCAGAAAAGCATAAAGTGCCATAACCCTGTTTGCATGGATGGCGATTTGCCAGAGGTAAATGAACCTGCATTCCCAAGCCTGAAGCTAACTGTTTTGTGCTCATTCTACTTCTGTTTCATCTGAGAACCAAGCTGGCAATTCCTGAACCCAGTAACCAGACAATAAGTTTTAATATACCAAGTGCTAGACTGGAAAATCCTCTTTTGTCCTGCATACTACTTGGAAGACCTGAGATCATAATAGTGGCTTTTAAATTCATCCATGAAAATTCTCTTAAGTCATCAACTGTTTTATAAACTCATTTTCCTTCTCACTTTGCTGCTGCCCTTCCCTTGCAACTGAGCTTCAGCAGGCATTCAACAGACATTCAATAAATGGAAAGGAAAACCAAAGAAAATTAATACTTTACCTGCTCAACCAGACAAACACATTGTATTGTGTTAAACAACTGGCAATAAAAGGCATCTTCTCCTGGCCATTGGACAGGATTGCTTTTGTAACATTTGGGCTGTGAACCAACTGTGTTCAAAAAACTTTTTTAAACAAACTCAGAGTTATTACCTTTCCCCTCCCTAAAAAGACAGAAAGGTGAACATACCAGCTTATATCTTCCCTCCCAGGGCATTTTGTCTTGGCTTGTTTATCTTGACAGCAGGTAAAAACCATTCCAGTGTCTAATGTCTCTGGTTGTTTGCAGACAGTTCCCTGCTGACGACTTTCGGGGTGATTTTTAGTGCCCTGAGGACGTGCTGCCTTCGGTACCGCTACCTCAGCACAGGCCTGGCCAGCTGGCTGGACCACGCCAAGGAGAACCACGGTGGCCACTACACTGAGACTCAGGTGGAGGGCACAAAGTCACTGGCCAGGCTCTTCCCCTTGTTCACCTTCCAGATTCTCTACAGGACATGCCTTATGCAGGTGGGTACACAGCTTTCAGACAGAAATCTTGAAATGGGCTCTGACGTGTGTTTAATGCTCTCTCTCTAGGTGTGCCTTTTCTAACTCTTGCTTTGCCAGCTGAGCAGCCTTGAAAAGCAGCTTTAACTGCCTAAGAATATACCTTGCTGTAGCCTCTGATCTCCTCCAATAATGAAAATTGAATGGGTCAAGATTCATTAAGAGGCTTGTGTGAGTGTTTGCTACTCCTTTCTTGGAACTTTTACTGGCTGATCAGTCTTGTGTGAGAGTCCTGCTCTGCTCATGATGGCGTGTCACAGTTAGCAACCCTGAGACTCAGGCTCAGTGCTCTTGAAAAATGTAATTTTCCAATTCCCTAAGCATTCCTTCACTTTTGGGGAGAAGTAGAAAGCCTTTATTTGCTGGTTTGGTTGCATATTCCCCCTCCTGTTCTGACAAGGCAGTGTGGCTGCTGTACCTATGGTGGAAGTGGGTGGATTTCCATCTGTGGGAAGCAGCAGTCCTTTCCAGCCCCTCTGCCAGGCTGTGTGCTTCTTTTCACTCCTGAGAGGCTGTTTGTGGTATAAATGGAAATGTGTCAAGAAGCTCCTTAAGCTGATACAGCTCCCTCAGACTCCTTTCTGTCTGGATGATCCTGGCTAAGCAGGAGTTGGAGGTGGCTTTACCCTTTGGCAGCTGGAATGACAAATTTATGAGCTGGCTCAGAAATTCATTTTACACTCATTGGTATTAAAATGCTGCTTAAGGAAATTCTTACAAATATACTGCTTCATTGACTTGCTCATGCCATTCCATGTTCCCATCCATCTGCCTCATTCTTTCTGTTCTTCCCTCCCCCATAAAGCAGGAAAAACCCCAAGCAAACCAAAAAAAAGAACCCATTCAAAACCAACAACCCCACATACATGACTAAGGTTATGCATTAGTGACCACATGAAAATTAAACAGATATTATAATTTATCAAGTTTATTATAAAGTATTTATCTAGAAAATATAGATGTCTTCCCACTGCTGGAAGAAATTAATCCTTTGGCAGAACTTCCAATAAATGTAAGGCTCTTTCTCAAACTCAGCAATAGTTCAGTATCTTTTTTTTGTAAAGATTAATGATATTTTCTTCATATTATTAAGGTAACAGCTTTCACTGCCTGTGATTCATGTTGATGATATTTTAATTCCTATTAAGAAGTTAATTCTTATTTGCAACAGACATTGGAAAAAGGAACCAATAAAATTTGACTCCATTCTGAACATACATAGCTCTGTTGCTATTTAAGATCCCTTTTAAAATTTATATTTCCTTTTGGAGGTGGAGTTCAGGTGAAAAATTTTTGTTAAGAGCTAGAATTTGAGTAAGTCTTGAGCACTGAACAGGCTCATGGTGGGTAGGGTTGACTGTAACCACTGATGAGAAAACCTACATGAGCCCAGTTAATAAGTATACACTGATTTTTCAGACAGCTATAAAGCAGCAATATTCTACCTGGTTTGAAATTACTGAACATATTGAAGAGTGTGAAAGACGCTGCAGGAATCCAGAACTCAGTAAAAACATAGAGAGGATGAAGGAACCAGTTCTAGGTTGAGTTCTGGCATGACTATTCTGTGAATTGCTAGAGTTGGAGTTTCCCAGTCTGTGAAATAGAGTGGATTATGGCTCCCTGCTGCATGTGAAATTAGTTCATCAAGATTACTCAAAAAAAATTCCAAACAAACAAAAAAACCCTCACTGAATCTGTTGGTGGCAGCCATCAAGATTTTGATTTTACTTTTTTTAATAAACTCAGCAGCTCTTCTGCACAGCCTCGCACAAGCAGGAGGAATTATTTGCTTTTCTAGTGAGAGAATCTTACAGATCTACTTAATTGTGTACTCTGACACTGGGAGGTTCCTCGTCTGCTTCTATTTCTTTGGTTTTCAGTTCCCCCAGGTAAAATGAAATTCTCTATAGGTGCTCTGACTGAGTTGCATTAAGCTGGTTCTAGGGCTGTGCTCACATCTTCATTCCCTGTAGCTTTCAAAGTGCTCCTACCTTGAGCACACAATCATAAGTCCAAAATCACTCTGTGCCTTGCAATTCTAAAATCAAGTAACCCTGCCTTTTGCTATTTCTTTTATTTTTTTTTTTATTTTAAGATTCTGTTCTGTTAAACACAGGATGGGTGAAGTGTCTGAAGTTTTGGGTGGAATTATTTACTGTATTGGCTGATGGCTCTAATTAGGGGTGATCAAATAAACTTTTAGACTGCTGCTTAATTTGTTAAATGTAGGAGAAAATCTTATAAAAGGGAAATGTCATGTTCTGGCAGAGAACAATATTGTCACTATCTGAAAGGCTTTCTTCATGAATGTTCATTCCTTTTTTGCCAGCAGGTTTAATGTTTAATGGTTTAATGTGACTTCTTCAGAAGGAAAAACTTGGAGAGGTTTCCAAAATATAGTGCAAATCTTATCCATGGATTGTGGTTTTATTCTTCAATACAGATTCCTTCAGGATATTATCTCCAAACCATGAATTCCAACTTGCACTTCAGTGGATTTGTCTTGCCAGTTGCAGCAATGAACGTGATAAGCATCGTGCCACTGCTGATTCTTGTTCCTATTTTGGAGTGCATTAACTCATGGCTCTTTAGCTCCAAGGACACTGGACATTCTCCCACAATTTACATTGGTATGTAAAAAATACACGTTTATACTGCTTTCGTGTGTTTTCTGTCTTTGAAAGAGAAGTTTCAGTGTGATGGATGATCCTAGACAATTATATGACTGTAAATGTTAAGATGGACTTGTTTTGGGATGATGCTTCAAACGAATTCAAATTAATTATTGGAAAAAAAACAACCAAGAAACAAAAAACTTACTAGATAGTAAGAGAAAAGTATGGGTTTTTGTAGGACAGACTCCTCTGACCAATAAAATTTTTAGGCACGCTCACAAATAATTAGGGGTCATACTACAGAATTGGTATTGGAGCAAAGCAATATTAACTGTTTATGCCTAGGAATTACTTTGACTTGGTTATCTTCTATATGTTCCTTTATCCATCAGCTTTTGGAAAATTAATTTACAATCAAAGTCTTTTTTAGGAATTAAAAATCCTTCAGTGATTGGCTCTCTGATGAATGGAGAAATGTGTTGCTCAAAAAGATGAGTTTGGATTCACTAACTCAGTTAGGAATAAAGGCTTTGTTTTCCTGTGATTTTTATGTTGTAAGTGCATTATTGTTAGGACTGCAGCTCCATGAGAGGGAAATTGAATCACCATTAGAACAGTTTCTTCCAGACTCTGCCAGTGCATTATTGATGAAATAAAAGTATCTAATTCTGTATGAGAAATAGGTGTTTTTTTTTAGAATGGATGAGCAAAAGAAAATGTGCAGAGAACTTTGCAAAACCAATGGGTGTGTATCACTGGCTGCTGTTCCCCCTGAACGGGCTGGATGTTTCACAGGTGGAAGGTTACTTGGAAAGGTACAGCCTTCCTCCCCAGCACCAGAGTTTTCATTAGAATGTCCACTATGAGGTAACTGTTAAAATGTTTAGTATTTTCATTATTAAAATCCTTATTGTACCCTCAGTCACAGCAGAAAGGCATCTCCAAAGGTGAAGTGTTACCTCTTCCTCACAGAAGTGGTAAAAGGAAGTTTTCCCTGCTGTAGATTGACGCTCATTCCAGAGAAATCCATAGCCTAGAAACAGTGATAACTTTAATAAGAGTTGGGCTACCTTCTCTTGACACTGCTGTGGTTTCTTTTATTTATTTGTTTTTTAATTACTCCCAAACCTCTTATGTTCTGGGATCTGGAGGGATCCTCTGCAGCACTCTTCAGATGTCAGCTACATGTAGTACCAGCAGTAAAGCAGCTTCTGTTCTGTATTCACTTAAAAACTATTCCCTTTCATAGATACTCTCATTAAGCTTCCTACATTTTTTATCTTGCAGTCTGCATTGCAGCCTCAGATGAAAATATTTATAAACCACTATTTTCTCAGTGTGCTGCTATTAATTCAGTGCCCCATGGCAGGCAGCACAGTGAGTACTGACACACACAGAGGTATTAATCTGACTAAATTAGCCTAATTAAGAGTGTTATTAAGTTTTATACAAACCAGAAGCATATAACACAGCAGGTTGCAATTAGCCTAGTTTTTAAAATAACATCTGCATTAAAACACAAAAAGCACATTTAGATAATCATTTTCCTTTAAACCATGGAAATTTCAAGTTGGTATTAATGTTCTATCCTGTTATGTCGAACAGCAGTGGAATATATGCAGTGGTTTATTCTTAATAGGTTCATTTATCAAACTAGCCTCCTGTTAGGGGTGATAAACTACCTGAGGCATAAAAATACCTGTGAGTACAGGCAATGGCTTCAGACATCCAAGTGTATGACTGCACCTGCAAGGATGGTAGACCTCTAACTGCCAATATTTTTGCCAACAGTTAATTAGGTTCTCAATTATTTTCAGCAACAAAATTGGAAGCATAAATAGGCAGTTGGTGTTAAGCCAGCCTATAACTATATTTTAATTCAACTCTTGTAAGGAGAAGAAATTTAAATAGTTTTCTGGAAATTTTCAGCATGTTAAGAATAACTTTTTTCAAGGATGAACCACACAGACAACTGAAATATCAGATTGCTCGGTATTAAAAGTCTACATAAAAACTGTAATTTGTTGCTCTCTCTATAGTTGTTGGTTTATTTATAAAGGTTCACTAAGGTCAACCTTAGTCTTTAGGCAATATAAAGAACCTTGTCCCAGAATCACCCCTAAATATTACTAAAACATCTTGTTCTCTCCTGTAAAGCCAAAGCCTCAGACAGTCATTCCAGGCCACTCTTTTTAAAGAGGACTGAAGGGAGAAGAGTAAAGATGAAAACTGTATCTCCAAGACTCTTTGTTTCTTCCCCTGCCACATAAAATCTTGGGGAAAAAAAGAGAAGTTGAAATTTTTGGGCGCCCAGAGGTTACTTTTTGTGAAATGTATTGGCTTTTAGTAAAGGAAAATGCTTCAAGTCTGTTGCACTGTTAGGAATACTGAACTGCTGGAGGTTTCTTTAGTACCAACATAATTTTTCACTGGGAGAACTCTTGCTTTGGACAACTACAAGAAGCTCCTTGAGGGCTTTATACCTGGCTTTGATAAGGAGCATGGGCCAAAAAACGCTGTTGAATTCCCTCCTGTCATCAATTTTCAAGCAATAATTCATTGATATTCCCATTAAGCACTAGAGGAGCCTAAACAGCTTTCAAGGCTCAGGTTAGGCAGGGGGGGTAGGATGTTTAAAGCTGTGAACAATCAGGAAAAGTGTGCTAGAGGAAGGGTGTGAGAGTTTGGTGCTGAGAGAAGAAACAGAGGCCTGCAGAAACACAGCAAGGCTAAGACCAATTAGCTATAAGAATTTTTAATCTCTCTTGTCCTGCCGCTAAAATGACAAACAGTATATCTGTTATAAATATAATATGAAACAAAAGCTTTTGGCTGTTGATGTCCAATCTAATAAGTGTAGCAATTACAAGGCATGAAGGCTTAGTAAGACAAACGTAATCCAAGCATTTGAGCCCAAACTGTCAAAAGCAACCAAATTTTCCTCATATTATGGCTTAGAAATGCTGGCAAATCAGAATTTCAGTCAAAATCAGTGGGAGCTCAAACCATGAGAAGTATAGACAATTCAGGTTCAGAGACTTACTTGGAAACTTTGCTTTCTTTGTTTTTCTTTTCTGAAAGGATACAACCATTTCATACTTCCAACATTAGGAAATACAAAATATTTTAATAGTGTCCTTTATGCAATGGGTGAAGTGTGGGGTAGTTACAATACATCTGAGTTTTGGAAGAGTTTCCTGCTGCTTGATAATTTCTCCTACCCTTTCTCTTGTATTATCTGGAAGGACATTTGCCTCTTATTTCTTCTCTTTTCTCTCTCAATCTTAAAAAAAAAAGGTAAAAAGTTCTTGTTTGTGACTTTGGCCTTGGGAAAAGTTTTTCTTCTCTCATTTATCCTGGTCTTCTGAAAAGTTTTTCCCCTCTCATTTGTTCTGAACTCTGAGATTGTCTCTGCACTGAGCTGGTGTCCTTTTGCCATATACATAACGAGCACTCTATTCATGTTTAGATGTTCAGGAAAAAAATTATTTGGGGTGGGGAATTTTGCATTTCTTAAGGGTTTGCTTCACTCTAAACATGTTACAGTCCTGTGAATCTTCTGTGCTCTTTGCCCAGTTGTAGGTCATGTATCTGCTGCGCTTTCTGTGCTGGCTGCTGGCTTCTCTGAAATACACCGAAAGCACTTCCCTCAGGTGGAGCAGACTCTCTCTCAGGAGGTTCTCCTGGTCTCCTCCATGCCTTGCTTCCACCTGGCTCCTCAGTACATCCTGCTTGGAGTGGCTGAAGCCTTGGTAACTCCCTCCTGTAAGTAAAATCAAATAGGCGAAAGCAAGGGTGTTCTGATTGTCAGAGAACTATACAGCTTCCTAAAAATAATTACTGTCATCTGATTTTTTATCCCTGGCTGTCTTCCACGGGTTTAATGAGCAGATCTGTGCTTTACCTGCTTCAGAGATGCATAATTTGTCTTGTTGGCTGTAGTTCAGGATGAGCAGTGATGTTCCAGATTAACTGGGAGGGAGCACAGTCCAGTCAGGTCCCTGGGGGCACAATCCCCCCAGGATTGGTCCTGAAGCTGAACCTGCTTCAGGCAGGGGCTGGACTGGATGAGCTCCTGAGGCCCCTTCTGACCTGACCTCCCTGTGATGATTTAATTGAGATGGAACAAAAACTCAGGTGAGAGCTGAGCTCTGGTTATGCTCTGTGACCACCTTAAAGGCCACAGCCAGAGCAAGGTGAAACAATTTAGCACCTTTCATTTCTGGGCCCAGCTAATAGAATTATTACATGTGTTTCACTGGCACAGAGCATATGTGGGCAGGTAACAGTGACAGGTTAACCTGAGAGTGGTGTAGGCAGCTGCAAGGTTTCTGTTAGTGCTCCAGCTGGGAGTCATGAAAACATGCCTCCACAGATCATGGTGTCTTAGCTTGTGACATGGAGCCAGAGATAAACACTCCTGTTTTTCAGAGCTCAGGCAGAACTCAGCTTGTGCCTGCCATCCACACATTATATAGTCATACTCTTGATTGTGAGTCTGAACCTTTTCTGCTTTCCATAATTTACTTTTCTTTGTCTACACTGACATTTTTGAGGCTTCTCCTTCTGAGAAGCATGCAGAGTGCTTGCCAGTGTTTTACTTTGCAGTGCTTTAAAAAAAATGTTAGTATTATAAAAATAATCTAAGTAACATTCACTTAGAGACACAGGTAAAGTAAGTGACTGGCTGATATCTGCATTTAATTCTGTGGGTTGAGTGTCTCTTGTTCCACCAACCCCAGAAATGTTCAAGTTTTTACTTAAGAGCAGGAAATAACTTCAGTGTCTCAGCTTCATTCTTATACTCTGAGACTACTGAGAGCTGTAGGTCACAGTCTGTCACTAAAAAGGTAATTTTCCCTAGTTTTAAATACTTAGCACTTTCATAATGCCTCCTCATCTGATAGCTCTCAAGTACTTAACTGAGACAGGTTTCTAGGCAGGTAATTTAGTTTCTAGGTTACAGGGTAAGTGTAACTGAAAACTGTGACCTTCTCTGTTTAGCTTAACAAAAAAAAGGTTAGGAGGTGACTTTCTTACAGTCTTCTCATGCAAAGCCTGAGAAGAATATTGCTGGTAGAATAAGGCCTTTTAATCTAGCACACTGGGACACAACTGGAGTCCAATGACTGGAAGATTACATTAGCCTTTAGAAAAGAAATAAAACTCCATCTCTGTTTTCTTCCTTTTTTATTTTTTTTTTAGGCTCCTTTTTTAAAGGATTGTGGTTGGAATTTCTTAGGAAGAAAAGCTGTCTTTCCCCATTCAAGTAGAGATTTAGCATGGTGCTTAGAGCTGCAGTGAGAGGTGTGACTTGAGAACCCAGCTAAAGCTAAATGGGACTAAGTCTGAACATGAGACTTGCAGATAAAAAACTAAAGGGAGGTGCCTAAAATGGGATATTGCTGTAGCTGATGGGGAAGAAGGCCTCCATTCAGTACACAAATTGGTGTCTGTCCCTGTTTGTCACGGCGTGCCTGGGCTGTGCGGGCAGGGCAAGCAGGCTCTCTGCAGTCTGGGACTTGCAGCTGCTGCTGGAGAGGAGCCTGGCTTTCCCCAGGTCACTGGATCCTGCACCAGACAGCCCAGTGCAGGTGCCTGAGATCCCTGGATCCTGCACCAGACAGCCCAGTGCAGGTGCCTGAGTCCCCTGCACCATTTCCAGCAGCCCTCAGCCTCTGCATTCAGGATTCTGAACTGAGCTCTGGCTTTTTCCTTCAATTTGAACGGAGTTGCTGTTCAGGAACCGTATGTTGAATCTCTGTGGATGTTAGTGACAGCCTGGACACATAGAGTTGTCTCACCTTTCCTGACATTTTACTGCCTTTCTTATGCAGAAGGTCAAATTCAATTATAATAATTTACTGGGCCTGAAAGTACATGATCCAAGCAGAAGAGGGAAATGTTCACTCTTTTAAGCAGAGGGAGGAAAGGAGTTAGCTCATTTCTGAAGAGCTGGGTTAGAGAAGTTAGATTTGGCACATTGAACCCTTTATCTTCATTAGGGCCTCTCTTATTGAGGTTGTTCAGCCTGGAAAAGAGAAAGCTTCAAGGTGACCTCATTGTGTCATTTCTGTACTTGACAAGAGCCTAGGAGAGAGAGATTATTTACAAGGGCATGTAGTGACAGGACAAAGAGGAACAGACTGAGAGTAGGTTTAGATTAAATATCAGCAGGAAATCATTTCCTGTGAGGGTGCTGAGGCTCTGGCACAGGTCACCCAGAGAAGCTGTGGCTCTCCTGGCAGTGTTCAAGGCCAGGCTGGGCTCTCAGTAGCCTTGTTTAGTGGAAGGTGTCCTTGCCCATAGCAGTGGAGTTGGAACTGGGTGACCTTTAAAGTCCCTTCCAACCCAAGCTATTCTATAATTTGGTCCCTGATAGAACTGTGTTTATACAATATATTTCATTATCTTGTTGATAGGAGTTTTGAATAATCATCATCTTCGGGTGGCATGAGTATCTCTCACAATCATATCTGCCAGTAAAGAAGTCATAAAAATAAAATAAAACAATGGTATTGCTCTCTTCCACAGTTCTACGAAGTTCTCACTAGCCTTTGACAGGCTGGATTTGTAAACCTAGCTTGGTTTAAACCAGGAAACTATGGCTCTGTTAGTCAGAGGATATATTGGGGTTTTTTGCCCACCAAAGAAATGCAATAATCTCCAGGGGGAAATGCAGCAGCTGTTTAATAGTTCCCAGCAGCACTGTGGGAAAAGGGAGGGCTGGAGCAGGCTATGGAAACAGCAGGGGTAGTTTAGGTAAGTAGGATGCAATTACCCAGGCTGAACTTGACCAAGATGTGTGTTTTGCACCCCTCCTTTCAGAAGGGAGGGACAACCAGAAACTTGTAAGTCTTTTAGTGTCTCAAGTCAGCTGTACAATGCTTCAGACTGTTGCACCTACAGAGGGTGTCCCAGGTTCTCCTGCTTTCTCCTGCCCTCAGGCTTCTGGTTCCCACTGTGAATGAGGAAGAAAACACTGTCCATGGTATTTTTTTCTTTCATATGTTTTCAAAGCTCTCATTTGGCCATCCAAATTAAAAATGGTGAAAGATGGTGATTGCGAAGTTTCATTTGCGTTCAGAGGTGCTTCAGGCAATTCAGCATCCAAGCAGGATCCTCTGCTGGCAAGTTTTTCAAGCTGGAGGTCATTCTAATTCCACTAATAAAGCAGGTGGGGAGACTCTGGGGTTGTGAGAATGTGTGGAGGAGAACTCAATGAGGGAAATCAGGAAACAAAAGGTTTTGATGATCAGTGAAAGTTGCACAGAAAGAACAGCTATCATAAAGTCTTGCTGTTACAGCCAAATTACAGCTGGTGGGATTATTTATAGTCATCCATGCTACAGCAGCCTGCTGCAGCTTCCCCTCTCCACCAAAGCTGTTGCTGCTTCTGATTTAACCTTCTGGCAAGAAAGTGAAGAATGAGCTCTTAAAAACGAGACAGGAGAGCCTGGGGTTTCACTCTGGGGAGCTGGAGCATTGTCCAGCCTTAAGGTAAAGCAAGCTAAGTGTCCAAATGCAGGCAGAGCTCTAGATTTTGGGAGTATTTCCTAGTGGCTGTCCTGGCTCTGAGATGGAAGGTTCTGCTGCTCTGCAGTTAAATATCACATCCACCGTCCTCATGCCGACTGGCTGTGGTGGTGTTTGCTCTTGCTCGTGCCTTAAAAGGTGCAAGCAAACATCTGGGTGGAAGATCATTCTGTGCTTGTGGAATAGGGATAGCTGTACGTGGACAGTTGATTAAGGATGTTAGTTTAGGCAGTTTAGATAATGCTTTGTTACAGGGTACATATGAACACGATGTAGGGTCTGGCTGATTGCTCTTCTGCAGCAAGTACACTCTCTGTATAAAATATGGAAATTCACTGATAGAGATGTTTGAATTTTTTTCTGTGTTATCTATGTTCTATTACCATTTAACTCTTTGTTTTGTTTTTTTGGTTGATTGGTTTCAGGTTTTTGTAGTTTGGTTTTTTGTTTGTTTGTGGGTTTTTGGGCAGTTTGTTGTTGTTTTTGGTGGGGTTTTTTTTTATTTGTTTGGTTGGGGGTTTTTGTGCTGTTTTTTTTTTTAACCTGTAACTGTGTCTGCTTCCTTCCTAAGGTTCCTTACTTTCCTTCTGGCTTGTGCCTGAAGGAATGAGAGGGATCTCCATGCATTTTTTGGCTCTCTTTAATGGAGCTGGCTGCTTTATGGGAGCTCTCTTTGTTCAGACAGCCCACGCAGGCACTCAAGGTAAGAGTATGCTCATGATGGGTGATCCTGAGCAGTTTTCTAATACTATTGATTTGGAGAATCAGGCAGCAGAATTAAAAGGGATGCCAAAGTTTTATTGATTTGCTCTCACAATTAAGATGGAATTAAGATAGGAAATAGCCTTCCAGCTGTATTCATCCAATTTTAATGAGTCATCTTCGTTTTGATAGTCAGAGTAATTAGAGGATGGCATCTTGCAGGAAGTCCTCCTGTCCAATCTCTGCACTTCTGTTCTGGAAAACAGAAAATAAATTGGCTAGGAAGCACCTTTTTGTGTTCATGAAGTACATTCATGTTATTCACACTTACACGGGAGCCTCTGGCTCCATGAGAGCAAGATCTGTGCTTTAAAGGATGGAGAATATTCCTTCCTGCCTGTCCTGGGAACGGGAGGCTGGGTTGAGGGCTCCAAAGATGTGTGGGGAGCTCACTCTCCTGGACCCACGGCTTCCCTCTGACTTTGCCCAGCTATTGCAGGAGCTAAATTCTGTGACAATACTGTGGGCTTGCCCTTTCTCAGATGAATGCTGCAACCCAGAAAAATGCCTGTTTCAAAAGGGGTTATTGCAGATTCAGCCTGCTGAGGTGGATTTAGTGGAAGCTCTGGACTGGAGCTGTTCCTGGGTTACTGACTTTCAGGATAAGCCAGGAATTTCTTCAAGTCATTTTTTCCTTTGCTGACAAGTCGTTGTTCAGTACAGAAAATAGTTGTTTCACAAGTAAATTTAACAAGTTTGAGCTCTTGAACTGAGGGACAGGGATCCCTTTGTTCACAAATTTGAAGTAGTGCTGCTTGCTGAAGGAATATTTCTAAAGATATCATCAACAAGCTCTGGAGGAACTGTTACAGAGTTCCTTAGGGACCACAGCTGCTGGCACCACTGCAATTGCCACAGCTGCAGGATTTTGTAACTCTTCAGGGTTAAAGTTTTGGGTTCTTCCCTTTGCTATGTAGAGAATCATGTAATTTGAGAACAAGAGGAAAAGTGCATGTTTTGAAAGTGTGACAAGAAGTTTTTATTCCTGCTCGCAAGATCTGAACAAACAAACGATGCTTTGACATGCAGTCATGTTTTTAAGTTAAAAATTCAGTTAAAATTTTATTACAAGGCATAAAACATCACCTGGAGATGGGTAAAAAACAGGAATATTTACACAAATGACTCAGGCAAAAAACTATTAAGGTCCAAGCCATCCATTGTGGGGAACCAAGCTCCTTGAATATCTGAATATCTCCCAGTGGAAAAGGTTGTTTTTCATTATTGTGAGTTCAGTGTAATATGAGGTGAATGAAATAAAGAGTTTAAGACAAACTGTGTTGCTAATTCCACAGCCCCCCCTCCCCCAAAGCATGGAAACTGTTAATTTTTATGACATTGAAATATTTAATAAAACTGACACATCTTACTGCAATTTGACTTTAGAACTAATTCAATAATTGCAAAATAATTAAGCATGATGTCAGCACCAAAATATTTTGCCTATGTTGTGTCACTATTATGTAATTAATTTCTTCAGAGTATTTCTGTACTCTGTGATAGAGGAAACCAACTCTTGCATTTGATTTGCAGTTTGGTAGATTTTCTATCAAGATGATTTAATCCTTTTTCCGTGAGTCTGTATGAAATCATTTAATTGATTCAAAAAAGCAAATGTTCTTTTCTTGCCAGAAAAACTGTTTTAAAGAGATTGTGAGCTCTTATCCTGGCTGAGACCAAGAACTCTCTGAATTCTCCATGGGTTGCAATTGCCACATTCTAACCCCTTTTGCTCAGGACTCTTGAGCAAACTCAAAATTTCCTGGCTAAAATATTCGTCACTCTTTGAAAGTTGGGTGGCAAACTTCTCAACTTAGCTTTTATTTTTTTTTCCTTTTTCCGAAGCTGTAACTTCTGCCTTTGTTGAACTTTGTCAGACCTGCTGTTCCTGTGGGTGGAATTGACTGCACCATTATCCTGAGCAAAAGTTACTCTGAAATTTCCAAGGGAATCAGTGACACTCTGCATTCAGATTGAGTTGCTGTGGTGGCAGTGACTGCTGCTAGGCAGGAAAAGCCCTCTGCAAAACTTGAAAAGCTGTAGGGAAAATAAAGTGAAAAATGTTAGTGATTGCTCTGTTGCTCTAGTTAGAAGAGTGTTGGAGATCGCTTGCCCTGTTAATATGTAAACAACATATTACTGGGCTCTCACTTTTTATTTTTAAAAATAATTGGGGTCTCACTGGGAATCTCTTTGCCAGTGATCCTTGCTTGGATGAGATTAATAATTCCAAGTTAGCATGATTCAATTCACAGCTTGCAAATGATGGTGGTATTGCTGTAAGTTCATTTGTGATATAACACTCTGCTCATCCCAGGCTGTTGCCCTGCTGACTCCTAAATCAGAGTAGCTTTAGGGTCAGATTTTGTAGGTGGGGATAGACTATAACCAAACAAAAAATGCATTTTAGGCTCAGTTTTGGTTTTCTTCTAGCTTGGTAGGAAATGTTATACACACTTTTTTTTTTTGTTCCATCTGTATTTCTTCAAATTGTGCTTCTTACAGTGGACTTTGGTGCTCATGACAATCAGCAAAATAATGTTTTTTTAATTTTATTAAAACCTAGTGGTTGTCTAATGAATCCCATAAAGATGACCACTGTAGGGAACAAATTTGTGGCCTCTCTTAAGTCAAATTACAGTCCAGTGGCACAAATTAAGTTGTTATTACTCACATTTGTTTAGGTTTTTTTCAGATCTGTTTAAAGAGCTTGTAAATATTCATTGACCGGACAATTTATGAAACTGAGAGTAAAGCAAACCAACCAGAACTTTCTTTTTTTCCTAAAAAAAGGCTCAGCTAATTTACTAATTTATTTCTATTGGAAGAGGAAGTTTTTTTTCTCTTTTTCTGCAAGAGAGGGTAGTGCTGATGAAATGGTTCTGTGAGATTAAAAGAGGCTTGGTGAGTGACTCTTGGGCTATGAATGCTTTTGTCTTGTCCCTTGATTCGTGTTTCACTAAAACCTGAGCCAAGACTATTTCTGGTTCTCCCATCTCCAAGCAGTGAGACCATGTTTTCCATGTTCCTGCAGCAAAGTAGATCCTCCACTGTGTATTTTGAAGTGTTGAAGCACAGAGGGTGTTGACAAAATTTAAACATTTTTTATATCCTATTTTATGTCACTAGTTTAGAATTTTATTTGGGTTTTTATTGGCAGAGTTGATCAGATATCAGTCACAGTCAAAGCTGCATTAATCATTTTTAACGCATCCATGGAGGATGGTGTGAATATGATAAAATAAGACTTTTTTTAAAAAATCTGACGAGTGCAAACAGATGATGGGTGACAGTGATATTTTCAGTACAAGCTGGGAAACTGCTTTCTTTTGGATCTCTTACCTCTCCTAACATTTTAACGGAAGAAGATGCAAGACAAAACCTGTCCTCTTATGCCAATCATTTCAGAATATATTTCTCTAAAAATAATAATATAAATATGTAAGAAAGACATAAAAATAAAAAAGGTCAGAGGAAGGAAACTGTCCCAGACACAGTTTTCCTGCTTGTATTTAGAGAATCACTGGGGGCTTTGTGGTTTGAGTTTGGGTTTTTTGGGCTTTGTTTTAGGTTGGGTCTTTTGGTTCTTTTTATCACTTTAGTCCTGTGTGATTCTAAATACCAAAGATGATAAAGCTAAAGGATATTTCTTGCAGTCCAGATGGTGGTGGCCACTGGTGCCTTCTTAGCTAATAGGGATTAGAGGCAGAGTGAGACTTTAATTTGGATATGATTAAACATTAAATATATGCCCACTAAGTTGATTAAATGAAGGAAGGAATTACAAACCTTTTTTTAAAACATGAATTAATTTTTTTCTATAATCATAGCACAGGTTGCAGGATAGCTGCACAAAGGCAGGAATGGTACAGGACAGAGTAACTTCTGGCATGTGACTGTCTTGTTTTTTTTCTTCAAGGTTTTCCCCATAATAAAATAGTATAGTGTTATTCAGCAAAAAATCCTGGAAGCCTCCCTGTGCAACTTTCCCTTGAGCTCTCTGAGGGTGCCCCCAGAGCAGCAGATGTGTTGTGTGCACTAATATTTGTCAAAGACTGTCTCTTTCCAGGTTTTGTTCCATGGCTGGCATTGCCAGCAGCTCCTTGCTGGCAGCCACCCACCAGAAACAGCCCAGGAAAGTTTTTGTCCATGTCCTAATCTCTGCTTCACCTCCACCTATTTTGGTAGGATCAGTCGTTTCCTCTTGGTGTTGTAAATTACTCTTCTTGAACTAACTGAGCAATTCTGATGCAGAATTGATAGGACCCCAAAATGTCAGTGGAAGTTTACCAGGTGCTTTTTTCCATGATTCTAGAGCAGGCTTGAGGAACAGATTCTGCCTGGGCTTCATTTTCTAACTTGTTCTAAATTTGCTATAAAATACATAACCAATTCACCTCTGACTGATAAAGTCTATTTAAAATAATGCACTTAAAGGAAACTTCTGTTTCTTTGTGGGGATTCATGCTACTAAGTGTTTCTATTGTTGGAATAAAAATGGAAATCAGGAGCTTGTTGCAGAGACTTAATTCCCAGTGAGCAATTATCTGTGTGACAAACCAACCTTATAATTGCCACTTCTGCTGGCAATCTCCACAGAAAAGGAAAGAATGCACAGAGCCCAAAGGCTGTATCTTTTGGGGAAAAGTGAATTGTTAGCATGTTGCATGCTGAGGCAAGGATGGGAAAGTGCTGGACTCTTCAGTCACAGCTGTGCCCAGTTCCAGCAAAACCAAAAACCTGTCCCAGGGAGTGCCTGATGTTCACAGCTGAGGGTAATATCCTGAGTGTGAACCCCAAAGGCAGTCAGTGGAGGGTGCTGGAGTCTGCAGACAGCTTGTGGGAGGTGTTAGTGGGGTCAGAGCTGAGAGCATCTGAGGGGAGTTGTGGTGCCTGAAACACATGGGTGAAGTTTTAGCAATGATCTTCTCCCAAGACTTCCTGCAAGTAGAGGAGAGGATTCTCTGTAAAGTGAGTAGAAGTAGATGTAAATCTAGTCCAGGTTTATCCCCTATTTCATGGGAGGAAAAAAAATTTAAAAGGAAAAGTAATGAAAGAAAAAAGAGCGAGAAGTCCTTTTCTTTCTTTGGCTGAAAGTAGGAAAGGTTTATATTATTTTTTGCTGTATCCACTGATGAAAATGTGTGCTGGATATCCAATAGTCTGGATATCCTTAGGACTGCTGCCATCCTTGTTGCTCTGTAGAGGAAGGCCTACCCCTAATAAATCTTGTTGCGCTCTGAGAGGAAAAGAAAGCCTTGATCCTATTTGAGGTCTGGAACAGAGGAGGAGACCAGAGAGAGCAGCTGGGTTCTGTGGCAGCTGGGGTCTCACCATATCCTATCTGGTTTTGTCCATGCCTGTGCTGTTGAGCGTTTGGATTTTCCAAAGGCTCTGTCATTATCCTGACCTCACTGTTTAAACACTGGCAGCTCCTAAAAGAAGCAGAGAGAAGACAGAGCAAGGATCTTTGACCCAGGCCGGGGAGTAGACCCATGATAAAGTGGAGTAGAATCCAGATCTCCTGCTGGCCAGGCTGCCATCCTACCCTCACAGAACCAACCAGCCTCAGTTCCAGCTTTTATCTGCTGCCCTTATCAGTGATAAGACAGAGAACGATGCAAATGGACCTTTGAAACTCAGAAGCTTGCAAAATTGTTTTTATTAACTTGTTAAGTGTATGTTTTCTGTTCAGGGTCTGCTGTAAATGCCATTCCGTTAGGAGGCTCCTGCTGCTCCTGTAGGTGGCCTAGCCAAGGTGAATAATCCAGCAGACCCCCATGCATGATTTCTCTTTCATCACATCCACAGCCTCGTCTCTGCTTCTATTGGCCCCTGGGGGGATGCAAAATGAAAAACTACCTGATTGTGAATGATGACAGTAAAAGTTTATAAGCTACTAAAATGAAGTTACAGCACCTAGGAGCTCAGTCAGCTTACAGCATTAGATGATAGTTTTTAAAACTGGCTCTGGGATCATGCTGCAAAAGGAAGGGAGCAGGCAGAGGTGCAGTGGGGCTGCTCTATGGCAAGTAAAAAGGTAACATGGCATGGAGAGAAGTGTGGAGGAGCTTAGGAAAACTGATGGCAGTCATTCTCTGTCAGTCCCAGGAGAGCAGAAGGCAACAGCTCCAAAAAGAAATGTGGTTATAACTCCAAGATGTGGAGGGAAGAGGAAAATGTAAATATATGAACGTGCGTTTGGCAGGGTGTAATCCTGGTGTCTCTCCCGTGCTGTGGAACTGCTCTTTGTCTCTAAATGGAAAAAATATTAACATCTAAGGGTGGCAATCACTGTGGAAAAGTGGCATTAGTGGCCAAAAGCTCTGTTAAGGCCATCAGGTTTTTGCAGTACAGCTGTGGTAGGAAGGCTGGTTTTCCTTCTTTCCCCATTAACTCACTCAAGGGGTGAATAGCCACACTACTTAGATGGGCAGGATTTGATACCAGACTTTCATGCAGCAGAGAAAGGTGACTTTGGGCACACCGATGCTGGCATAGTTCAGATCAGGGGTATGTTTTAATCCAAATCTCCTAATAATCTTGGATTTGCATCACAGAATGATCCTGGAGCATGAAAACAACTGAATTCTTCTTATAGGAAACTAAACGACAAAAAATAAGCTCATGTCTGATATGTTCCAGCTGTTAATGGGAATTGCTCTGATGTGAACCCCCCTGAGCTGTGGAGAGTGTGGGCATCACATTCTTGGCACCAGCTGTTTCACACTCTGCATTTCTTCATTAATTGCTAATGAAGACAGTCTATCTGCCTTCTTCAAAGGCAATAAATATCCTGTATTCCCAAATCATGTCCATGGTCATTACAGCACTGTAGAGGTGTCTGGTAGTCTGTAACTTCAGTTTATACTGGAACTTTTTTTTGTCACCTTGGTTTGCTGGTGTTGCTGCAGTCAATTGGGGCACTTGAGGTGCTGATTGTCTTCAATGCAGACTGGCTGGGGCTGGCTTTGTTTGTTACCATTTAGATTTCTGCAGTTTTTGGGTTTGTGTGCAGTGAGCAGCACTGAAAGCAATACAGCCCCGAACTGGAGTGCCCAGGAATGCACGGGCAGGGAAGTGTCTGTGTGCATGTAGGGGGTGCTGTCCTCTGCTGAATGGAGTGCCAAAATGGCCCAAACACTATTGCCAAAAGCCTTGATTGAAAAAGGTCTGATTTGTGTAAATACTGAATGAAAGAAAAGGACACCTTACAGGCTCATGGCTAAAGGTAAAGTAAAATGTCAGGTGCTCTCTTGGAAATGGAGCCCCATCCAAGGCACTGAGTAAATGCTTTTAGGATTTTGAGTTTTTTTTTAATATAAAGAATTAAATATTTTTAGGAGAGTATTAAAAGCATAAGAGATACAAGTAAGGATTTCTACAGCCCACCTTAATTCTGACTCTTCCTATGATTTTCACGGTTGACTTTGATTTAGCGGTGTGCACAGGATAATACAGATGGAAGGTGGTCCAGTCATTACAGCAGCAGCTTCTCAGAATTAGGTTTTCCAGTACAGTTCAGATTTATTAGGGAAGTCCTTTAGCTTCTTTAGACCTTTACTCCCTGTCTGCAAAGCAAGAGTAGACTCAAAAACCCCCACGGTTGCTGTGAGAATGAAATCTGTACAACAGCTACGGGGGGACAGAGCACCTGTGGGGATTGTGTCTCACTCTAAGTTATCTTCATGTCTCCACATCTTGTGCTGCAAGGCAAACTAATCCTGCTGCAAATGTCTGCTTTACCAGGCAACTGGTTTCCACACCTGCTGCATGAAGGTAAATTGGAGAGATTCTTCTTCTTCTTGGCTTTCTTAATGATGGTGAACACCCTGGGGTTCTGGACCATTGCACACAGGTACGTGTGGGAAAAAGAAAACTTGATGTTTCGTTTGTAGGGGCAGGTAGAAATTCTTGTAAAATCTGGATTGATAGAATTGATAGTTATAGATCTTATGTGGAGAGAGATTTCATAGCAAAAAATGTGGTGAGGTTAAGAAAAACGGAAACAAACTGATGTAATTAACCTTAAATAGTTAAGGGGTCTTGTTAATTATTAAAGGCATGTTTAATGCCTTTATTTAGGCATAATTATTAAGGCATGTTAATTATTAAAATTTTTTTCAAGGACACAGTACAGGTATTATTTACATCTGCTCCTAGTCTGGTACTTCTCATCCTGAAGTTCTGACAGGCTTTAGGAGAATGCATAATTGCATTTTCCTATTTTTTTTGTTGCCTTGAAGTCCAGGACTCAGAAGGTGCAGTAACTTAAAGTGTTGTGTATGATAATCACCTTTAAAGGATGATTATTTTGTTATTTTTCCTTCTGTATCATCTTCCCCAGATACAACAATCTGCATGAGGACTGCATCAAAGAGTTCAGAGGAAATCTTCTTCCTGGAGAAAAACTTCTGAAGCATGAAAAAGCCATCAAGCATTATAATGCTGTCCTGGAAAGTTCTCCCATTTTGGAGAAAACCTGATAAAATTTCACTCACTTTTGACTAAATTGTGATTTTGTTATCCACCAGCTCTCTAATGATAAATTACCCAGCACACTTAGGTGGAACTATATCCTGGTATTTATGAATTATCTGATGAATAATAATGTTGTTTATAAGTTAACAAAACAGCATTCTTCAAGGGATTTGGCCTTGGAGGAGGCTGCACTGTCATAATTCACATCGAGGCCAAGGAGAGGCTCACTGCTTGCCACAGCTGATGGAGAGAGGCTTTTAATCTTTGTATGGAAATAGATATTCACATGTATTTGTATTTAGGAGTGGTCAGAAATTAATAAACATGCAGACATTTGTTTAGCAAATTGCTTTGTGACAGTGTAATTTACGAGGGATTTTGAAATGTGGTATTGGCTGGTTGGTACTCGTAAGATGGGAGCCTTGTGTGCTCTTCTTGCTCTTGATCTCCTCCCCAAGGTGCTGCTTGAGTTTCCTGTCAGTGAAATGGACACAAGCACATCAGGCCTCTTTGCAAAGTGATTTGGGGTCTACCAAAAATACACCAGAAACAAGATAGCAGCTATCAGTCCACTAGGTGTGCTGTGAAACGTTGGTGCTTGAGGCATCCAATCTCACTTGGGAGAAATGCTGTGGGATTTGCCATTCCTGAAGGATGATGTAGAGAAAATTGTTAGTAGGAGAAGGGGAGACTGGAATTTATTAACATCAAAATCACTAATTGCAGCCCAGCTGAAGGGGGGTGAAGGAAATTAGGAAAAGAAGACTGGGAAAGCATAGATGTGGCTGGAGATGGGGGGAAGTTAATATTAGAAAAAATCTTCCCAGTTTAATGATCTACACAGTGTTAAACACGCCCAAAATTGGCTGATTTTCTTATTGTAAGAGATTATAATCTAGCCTTTTTTTTTAAAGTCTTATAACTAGAAAGAGTGGTGAGAGAAGTGGGGTCTTTTTGTGGAAAGGAAACATTGAACCCAAAAAAACCCTAAAGGAGCACTTTGATATCAAGAAGTTCATCATGGAAGGGGCAGTTAAATCAGAATGCTTGCTAGATGTGAGCAATGCTCTACCACAGGAGAAGCTGTGCTGAAAGGATGTGATTCACTGAAGTGACATGGTTTGTGAGCTGAAACTGTGACAGAGCTGATCAAGGAAACCTCTTCTGCACCATTAAATACACTTTAAGCTGTAACTTTAGGTTGGGCATTGTTAGAGCAGGACAAAAATGCAGTAAATGCACCCCTGTCCAGCAAGGGGTAGATTATTTCTCCAAAAGTGGCTGCAAGAGCTGGGCTGGAGCTGTGAGAGGAGAGGCAGCAAAACGCTGAAGGATCTTCTCTGAGGGCACTGCAAAGTGAGGCAGGCTAATTTCCACATATTTGGGTAAATTTATCCTTGACATCTGACAGTTATTTGCTTGTAAGGTATTATTTTCTAAATCATATTTGTACTGCAATAGAGACAGGTTTAAGCCATGAAAAATACTGGTTTCTTTCCTGAGAAATTCTTGAATACTTGACCTTTGTCCTCGCACAGAAAAGCTACAGAAGTGCTGGTTGGAGTCCACTGGCAGAAGGAATGTGATTGCTCTCAAAGCTTTTGAGAGTTATACATGAAAGGAGTATTTGAGTATACTCAAATTATATATATTAGTATATATAATAATATGTATAATAT
>VXBU01000405.1:1858237-1958413 GCA_013400315.1 Bombycilla garrulus | reverse complement strand
GTAGACCACGACCTTACCATCTCCACAATTTTATGTAGAGCCAAAATGTTCTCATTCCTATCTAGCTCATTTCTAAGAAAATGCCCATGTCTAGAAAATAGTGCAGATATTATCTTTACGGTTTTGAGGGTTAGGCTTCTTTCCTGTTAATATGGAATCTCCTGTTTAAGTGCTTAGCTTTGAGCAGAGTTTTGAAACTGAATCTTGAATTCCCAGCAGAGTGAGTTTGACTGGTTGGAGCTGAATGCAGATTATGCATATTTTCTGGATTCTCCTTCTATTATTTTAATATATATATATATTCTTTTTCCTTTTGGATCAGAAGAAATGTTCTGAAAGCTGAGGTACTTAACAAACAACCCGAAAAACTCAATCACCCAGGAGGAGTCAGTGGGGACATCAACAGAAAAACAAACCTGAAAGCGGTGGGTGTTTGTCCTACCTGCTTTGTAGCCTGGTAAAAAGCAGCTTTTGAAAGCAGATCCCAAATGCTTTTATTGTCATTTTGTGTGAACTTCAGAAGCAAGATTGCCATGAGGTTGGGGGTAGTAGTCACAGTAGCAGTTAATAAAAAGGCACAGTGAGTTATCTCAGTTTCTGTATGGCCAATGACTGATATGAAGACATTGCCTGTTTAGCTGGCAGGATGGAGCAATCTTTGATAACAAGCAAAATCGTTAATTCAAAACTAATGTTGGATAGTAAACCAAAGGTTGTAAGCGAATGCTGCTTGAAAGAAAACCCAGCATTACCTGCACTTCTGAATTTCTTCACCTTAGTTCATAGAATTTTGCTGTTGTCTTGAAATTATTTTCTTTTAAGGTATTCAGGAGGAAAACCTGAGAGATTTTAATACCATGCTGACAGATGATAACCCTCTCAACAGGCTTTGTCACTGGTTATAAAGAGCTGTCACTTAGTGGAAATGCTCTTTAAACTTAAGCTGTTTGTAAACCAAACTTTAAAGGTGAGAATATTGTGTAAAACCTTAACAGCAAAAATATTATGCAGTCTTACATAGTCTGTACAAAAGAACTAGGGAATGTCTGTGACTTGAAGGAAGAAATTTCCTTGCAGAGATACGAGTACAGAAATTATTCAGGCCTTGCAAAAGTAAGCAAACAGTTTCAAAAACAGAACAGCAAACTCTATAAAGAGGGGAGCGAGGTGATTATTGGCCATTTGAAAATGGTGTTACTTTATTCCTTGGAGCTTTTGGTTGTTGCTCCTTGGGACCGGAAATTCGTGTTATGAGAATATGTGAGAGAGGAGGAAGGTCTTGTCTGTTTAATTGTTAAAAAGACTAAATACAGTGGCAGTAAGGGCATACCTAAAGTACCTATTTTTTATTATTATTATTTAAAAAAAAATACCAGAAAATGCTGCTCTGTAGTTCTGGCTTAAATAGCTGAAGGGTATAACTTCCAAGGGTATAATCCAGTGCTGCTTCTCCTGACAGTTCAAATGTAAATTACCAGTCAATTGATTCTTGCCTTTGCAAAGTTTGTTCATCTGATTAATGGCTGAAATGGACTATTCTCTGCTCAATTATTTAAAACAACAGCCCCTGTTGTAGCAGGGGTGTTAACTAAAGCAAGGTGATTTGGGGTTTGCTCTTTTTTCCCCATTTAGCATTTTCAAGCTCTCTTCCTCTGCACCCAGTGATTGTTACACCTACCTTTCACATTCTTTAGTAAATGGCATTTTCATTTCCTTCAAGCCTTTTCAAGATGCAGTGAGTTCCAAACAATCACTCACACAGATGTTCATAAGTGTTTTGGGGTGGGTTTGTTTGTTTGTTTGCTTTTCAGAGGGGGATGGTGGGTTTGTTGGTTTGTTCTTTTTTTTAAATACTTGTGCAGTTCTGACACAGGCTCAGGCGTGTAGATCCTTCAGAAATGCTCAGAGAGAATGGCCCAATTTAAATTATCTATTGAATGCTGAAACACAAATTGCACATGAAATCCCCAAGCTTCAAGGGTCTCTAGCAGGTCACATCCTACCAGTCAGTCAAACATTTAGTCAGTGCTACCCCCATGCACCTATGAAACCGAGGCTGTTTGACACCTCTGAGAATATTTCTCGTGTTAGATCTGTTGTAAATGAGCACATGGTCCAGAATAATTAATGGTAACACTTCAGTCCTTTTTTGACAGAGTTGTGTTTCTCATGCAGTTTGTGCTGGTCTGTCTATTTAGCTGCAATCAGCCATGCCTGAAAGACAGGAAAGAACAAGACGGACAAGTGTGTCAGTGAGTGAACCTCTTTTCTGTAATTAGAAATGCACAGGGAATAAATTATTCTCTAATTCAAGCTGTCCAGCTCACACTAATAATAACAACTCAAGGAGCAATCTGTTTATAAAAATCAAAACTGAATTTGTGAGACTCCTTCGTGCAAGACAGGATTTACTGTGTATCCTTGTTCTCGTTTACCAGGGCTCTAGGAAGGCAGTGTGAATGTTTGAGGCTGGACTGCACAGCCATTTCACACACAAATCTTATATCACACATGATTAGCTAAAACATTAATCAGAGATCAGTGTAGCAACTCTGGACCATTTTTTTCTCTGCTAAATTAATGACTGATCAGGAAAAAATGCCACAAAATAAAGGCATGATTAAACTTGGCCCAAGACTTGTCTTCGTTTTTCTTTTGTGGACATCTTTTAATACTTTTCCATTCAATTGTCATTGGTTTGCGTGAGCAAAAAAAAGGAGACAATCCTTAACAATGCCTCAGTAATCCCTGTTTTGTTGCTTATATAAGTGTAATTAAACTCTTCCTTCCCTGGGCTGTAGGCCCAAGGGGCTGGATGGGATCCTGAACTTTTGTTTCCAAAATATCTGGCTCAAGGGAATTTAACAGTTTGTTGCCATTGGCTTTGCTACTATTTTCTTCTAAGTTTACGAGTTAGCCATAGTTAAGGTCTACGCAATTGTAGTGCCTAATTAAGATGCAAAAAAAGGAGCACTGAAGAGCGCAGAGCTCTCCTTCTTGACTTCAGCTTGGAGTCAAGTGCAGATGTAGTGTTCTGAGAGTGGAGGAGGTGCCAGAGAACCAGCTTCCCAACCGTGAGTCTGAAAATGAGAGTGCACAGTCTCCCTTTCAAACCTGGGAAAGCAATCAGGTCTCAGGATTAGATATGTTACTTATCCTCTCTGAGAGCCAAAAGCTGTAAAGAAGCTGCTCAGAATTTGAGCAGCTGTCATAAAGCATCCCTGATATTTTTAAGCAATCTCAGATCTTTGGATGAAGAGCCACGATAGTAACTCTACTTTTTGGAAGGCTGAGATGTACACAATGAATTCTGTCTGTCAGACAACGTGCTTGCAAAAGAGAGTGGTGACTACCAGAAGTCAGCCTAACAGGTAACAATATTTTTTATTATTATTATTCTTATGAAATCTCAGCAAATCACTTCATCCACTTTATTCTTCGTACAAAGTGTCTGTATTGTGGTAAATCATTGATCTGAAAGTACACATGAGATCAAGGGGAGGGAACAAAAGCTATAAAAGTTTTCTGGCACATTTGTACAAGTGCATCACTTCAAAACAGGTAGAACAAGCTTGAAGACACTGTCCAGTAAGTCATAGTGCCTAATTAATTTAATTGCAAGCCATTAAATCCTCAAATTAGTTCATTATTCAAATATATTCATGTTCTTCCCTCCCCCAGGGCTCTCCCCCTAAGAGCCCCTGCCTTTTCAGTGCAGCTTTGTTTTGTGTACATCTGAAATCTGAACAGAAGAATATCCACAGTGTGTGTGAGGGGGGAAAGATAAAGGACAAAACACAAAAGCCTTCTGAGTAAACCCTCTGAGGAGCCCAGGCTGAAGGAGATGCCTTTACTTCTGTGTTTCTGCTGTCCCAATAGCTTCTGTAACCAACCAGAATAAAAACAACAGCTAAACATAATCCTAATTGCCAGTGTGGCAGGATCCAGTTTAACGTTCCATTCAGGTACTTGTTCTCAGTTTACATTTGTTTTTAGTATCTTTCTGCTGCTGCTTCTGCTCATGGGGTTTTTATGCCTTGCTTTTTGAAGCCCAAGGTGAAACCAGTTGTGGGCCAGCCACTTCCCTGATCAGGCTTCTAGAAGTAGTAGGAAGGGGATTTGGGGTGGAGGAGGGAGAATAAACTTGCAGTGTACTCTTCAAATATTGTTTTGTCTGAGCCACCGCTGCCCTTCCCACAGCTTTGTAGTTCAACGTCTACCAACAGGGAGCTGTGCTAATGACAGGAGGTGGGGACAGATCTGGTGCTTTTTGTGGTGTAACCTCTCATCACAAGAGTGAAATAAGTCATGAGCTATCGGTCCACAAAATAGACACGTGGTCGACGTGAAGTTAGCTTTAGAATCTATTTGTAGGAAATTCCTTCCTTTAAAAACAAGATGAGATCTTTCCTTTTTATCGTAGTAAGCAAAGCACTTGGATCTTCTTTGATGGAAGAATGGTGTAGCTTTTTGTCACATTTGAAAATAAATAAAAATGAGTTGATGCTAACACCTTGGCTTCTATACCTTCAGATGAACTTAAACCTTTCATGACCTGATCTCAAAAGAAGGATGTGTACAAGGAGTCTTCCTGCGGTATTTTGGGGTTTGTTTTTGTTTTCCTTTACCTTCTCCAGCTTTCATCCACCAGTGCCCTCAAAGCTTTGATCTGAAGAGCCCCCCACAGTGTTACAGATGTTCTCCTTGTTTTCTCAGCTCTTTTGGCTGCTTTTGACAGGCAGCTCTCAGCGGCCTTGTGCTGGCATCCCTGGTCCTGCTCACCTTTTCTCTCACCGCTTATGGCACAAGGGGCTGTTTTGTCTGCCCCGTGGCACGCAGGGCTCTGATCCAGGCTTCCTTCACATCTCCTCAGAAGTAATTCTGCTTTCCTGGTTCCCTCTGAGGCTCTGTCACCCAGCCTCACTCGGTGCTGCATTATTAACCACCGAGTAGAAACCGAGTGAACCTGGGGAAGCTGCATTCAAAAAGCATTTCTGTGTGTTTGTGTGTGACCTGTTGTTCCCCTGGTCCCTGCTTTGCTTCCCACCTGTGCCTCTGCGTGCGCTGGGAATTTGATTTCTGGAGAAATCATCGGCTCCCGTGTCCTTGCTCACCTCTTTCTGTCCTGGTTTTGTTCCCTGGTTTTGGAGCTGCCAGGAATTGGTGTCTGCGCCGCATTCCAGGAACAGTGGGGACATCCAGCGGTCACATGGGTTATAATTAATTACTCCCGATCCCGTCAGGGAGATCAAATTTCCGAGCTTTCTTGTTTTCTCGGCGTTTGACTTGTTTTTCATCATAGCTCATTATGCTGTAAAGTGTCTGACAGAAGGTTGGGATGACTTGTTTTCTCTCGTCTTTTTCTTCCCCTTATGTGATGTTGCTTCGTATCTATCGGCAGCAGAAATCAGGAAGTTGAGTCTCTCGCAGACAAATATCTGGGGATATCTTTTAATTGCTTTTCAAATTGAGGATTTGGAAGAAAGAGTAAAGAAAATATGAGCTATTCTTTTGAATGCATAACACTGGAATAACTGGTAAATAAATGTTATCGCTAGTGGTGACAGAGATTTTTTTTAAGTGATGACAAATAATCACAACTTAAACTTTTTTATACAACTTTTTCAAATTACCTCATGCATAATGTATGTGCACCTTGGTTCATCTGGCGTCTGTAATGAGGCTGAGAGGAGCTGTCTCCTTCCCTTTTCTGAACTTGGCAGTGATCAGATTCAGTCCCTGCTCATTGTGGAAGCAGAGCCTCCCATTTTCCCGACTGGGTGGGGTTTTTTTTTGTTTTTTTGGTTTTTTTTTTTCTGGAATGATTCTGAACAAGATAGATTTTTAAAATATACAAATAAAAATAGACCTGTTCTGTGGTTGTCACAATATAGCATAACTGTGAATTCCAGACCTTTCCATCAGAGGATGGGAGATGCTTCTTATCCTGTCCTGCTAAATTTGTGCTATATGTGTATATATGTATAATTTGTTAAATTATGTTAAATCAATTTAAATTAATTGAATATATATATATGTTTAATTTGTTGTAGTGTCATGCAGAGGATCCAACTGTCCTCTGCTCTCTTGGTAACTCCAAAAATGACACAAGCTGATCTTAGCATCAGAACAGCAAAATGTTTTTTTGCTCTGCATCAGTGTGGTCAAATCTGCTCCCTCATTTTTTTCAGAAATATTAAAAAAGAGTGAAACTTCTAGGGCTTGAGAGAGCACATAAGTCTTATTCTAGAATTAATTTATTGTAATCTTGTGTAATATTACATTTCTCTTAGTCCGTCTGGTAGTGGAAAGACTGCCTTTATTTTGTTGTCAAAATACAAATTAATTTAAACAATATGATTGTTCCTCTGCTGTTTACCATTTCCAAATGGAGATAAAATTTGTGGAAGCCACGGGACAAATTCTAGTAAAGGTCACTAGCCTAAGCATAAAATGCCTTTAAAAGTTTTATGATCCTTTAATGGAGTGCAGTAGGATAATTCCTCCTGGAAAAGACCTAGCTCTGGAACAAAGCCTTTTGAAGGAACACTGCAATTTTGGTGCAGCAATTCTTTTCCCCAGGTTTGCATGTGGTACTGTGGTGGCAGTGACCAAAATGTTTGTATCATTTGGAAAAAATATTATGTACAAATGAAGCAAGAAAGAAACAGATTTTAAATTTTACCTCTGTGGAAAAGGGTGGTTATTTCAATAAGCAAACTCATATAAAGGCAAAAAAAAAAAAAAAACCAAACTAAAATGCATTTGACATTTAGGTAAGTTATATTAAATTGCCTCCACTTATTTATGAAATAACTGGCTTTTTCCAGTGTACCATGATGGTAAAATTCAACAAATCCTTCATTTTTCCTGAGTGATGGAGATGGTGGGAATACCAGACTGGAAAAGCTGCGGTGTTCTCTCCTTTTCGCCTCATCCCTGCTGGTATTTTCCCATGCTAATTCATCTTCAATATCTACTCCAAAAATATGGATGAATATCATAAAGTAAATAATGGGTGCGACTGAATTTATGTCAGAAGTGAGCACTCACAAAGCCTAATTTTTAAAAAACACCTTGTCTTTAGGCCAAAGTCCTGTACCTTTTAGTGTCTGGTGGAAATCTTCTGAGTGGTGAATTGCTCCTACCCACACCGAGTTTTGAAAGAAATGCATTTCAAAGCTCTGAACAAACACTGTGCACGTGGCCTTTCCACACTGCTGACACTGCGGTGGAGACTGTTATTTCCTTAAAATAAAGTGGGATTCTGGACATTTGAGGGGGTGTGAGGAAGCTCGGGGCTGTGCATCCTGTGCCATTAATCAGCTCGGGAGCGGAGGCTCCGTGACAGCTCACCTGTTTCCTCCTCCACTTCCTTCTGCTCCTACTCAATGTCTCCCAACAACCCTCAGGAAAATGCGTTTCCAGCCCTGCCCAAGGGAAGTGCAGCAGGGTTTGACGGCAGCAGCGGATATCATGGAGGTTGGGGGGGTGGTTTTTGTTTGTTTTTTTGTTTCTGGAGATGAGCCTTTCCGTTTGCGCTTGAAGTTTTGCTTGATTAATGTATTCATTAGAGAGGAGTGACGGTAATGATTAAACAAAAACATCTTTCAAATGCAGAGTTCATTTCAACCCTTTCGGTTTTTGTTGCACGCAAATTGGATTGGCATTGCATCCTGCACAGCAGGTACTGCACTTGAAATCAAAGACAGATGCTTTTATAGGATTAGGAAGGATATCTTGAGGGGTGGAGGAAGAGATTGAGATTGGGGGGCTTCTGCTGCTTTTTCTTGTTACTTTTTGGTAGTAATGGTGAATTAATAACATTAATACTGCTGTTTTGTCTGCCTTGAGCACTAATAATATTGTTTGCTTGCAATTAAAAGGAAGTAAAAGCTTCATTGTAACTTGAATTTTTAACCACTCAAGGATACTTAATTGAGATTCTTTGCCTCATAAATAACTAATGGCACCTGAGTCTGTTTGAATTTTAATGCTAAATGGCTCTGAATGAAAATATTTGACTGCTGAGTCATGTCAGGCTGCCACTTTTTTTTTTTTTAATTATCTGACTG
Source organism: Bombycilla garrulus (assembly GCA_013400315.1). Lineage (NCBI taxonomy): Eukaryota > Metazoa > Chordata > Aves > Passeriformes > Bombycillidae > Bombycilla > Bombycilla garrulus. The sequence continues at coordinate 1,950,338 of VXBU01000405.1, read as the reverse complement.
TATGTCTTTTAAGAGCTTCACAAATTACCTAAGCCCAGTCTTTGCCCAAACAGAAACCTAATGAGAGGGCTGCAGCTTGCAGAGCATTGCTGTTGGTTAAAATGCAATTGCATAAAATAAAATTGCAAAAATAAATGCACCAGCACCCCATGAAAATTGAGCCCTGGTGAAATCTTTCTGTGAACTCCCAGACCCCGTTTTTCAGCACACCATAAGCCAGCATTTCCCATGAAACATTTTCAGATTGTTTTAAACATGATCCCATCCTCATGAAGGCTTTGGGGCTCCTGACTTGGAATACCTTCCTTGCAATCTGCCGTGCTTAATCATCCAGTATTTCTGCACACTGCAGCTTTTCTGAGAGTGGTTACTGCAGCTTGCACTGTTTACTGTTTTCCACGTGCCAGCCACATTTATGGCTTCACAAAATATTTCTTATTTATTCTCTCTTTAAATACATAATTCAACGAGCTTCTCCTGTCTCTTGACACTGCAAAGCATCAAGAACCTTGGGTTTTCCTAATGAAACTGAAAAATCCTTTTTTTTTTAAAAATACTGTACTTTTTTTAGTCAACACCTGTTGACTAAACAACTTTTTTTTTTTTCCTGACCTGTAAAGAAGAAAGTTGAAGGGAGGAGCAGCTTGCTAAGAATATTCACAGTTTTTTAGTGCCACTGTTGCTTTCTTGAGTGTGTCCAAAGATCCAGGTTACGTGCAGGGTTGGCTTCTCTGTGTGTTGTTCAAATACAACAGATGGAGAGCGTCTGACCTCAGCAACCTGTCAGTTCAAGTAAAACAACAATAAAACCAGAATTCTGAGAAACAGGAGAGAAATAGCACACATCCCAACCAATTTAAACTTTTCTCCCGCTGATGCCATTTGCTAACATCGCTCCATGTGATTTGAATTTCCTCTCGGTTCTTGGTGAAAGCAATAATTATTTCTCTTGTAGTAACTCCCTCATTCCAGTCTTAAATCAACCTACAGATTCCAGAGGAAGATGCTCTAAAAATGAATAGACACCTGGAAAGCAAAAATGCAGGTCAGGATTCATAGAGGTACTTTTCCTAATTCCAATGCTTTTGCATGAGAGTAACGTGGATTTTTTTCTGCCTCCAGTATTCATATATAAGCTCTGTAATTGGCTGAGATTTTAGAGAACACTCTAATCAATGTTTGCTTCCCATTGAACTTTTGAGAGAGAGATTTGTGATGCATTCTCTTAAAATCATGAACAGAAAAGCAGTTTGCTTACTCCAAAACAGTATCCCATTGAAGAAAGATGTGGTGTTTATCATTCAGCAATCAACTTAATTGCCTTCCATTATGAAATTGGCTTGGGTTTTTGGGTTTCCGCCATAACAGTTTTTAATAGCACAAATGAATTTTTCATAGAATGAGAATGGAAAAAAGTTCCAAAATGCTGAATTCAAAGATACATTTCTCCACTGTGCATTCTTCCATGCTCCTGCTGGAAATCATCGAGTCATATGTTGTTATTGCTTGTCAGAAGACCCATCCAGATGGGAAGTCCTTCTATTTTATATTAGCAGAGGCTGTAGGAAGCCAGAAATAGGGAAGTGGAGACAGCCTTGCCATCTTCCAAAACTGAATACAAGAGGAATGTAATCAACCTCCCATGAGAACTTGAGAAGTTTTACTTATTCCTTACTTCAGTCGCTCAGTTTTATCTGTAGAGTCATTCTACTGTGAGCCTTGATCTGCTTTTTAATGCTTCTTTTCTCCATTGCAGGGGGAAAAATCCAACGTTTCCTCTCACCTTGGAAACCACGGCCACAGCTGAGGAGCTGAATCCACGACACCCTGTTGGTGAGGGTGGCTGTAGGGATGCAGATCAACAGACAGACTCAGGGAGGTTTTTTTCTCCTTTTCCCTTTGTTTTTGCTGCTTCCTTCTGCTTGAGAACCCCATGGTTGCTCTAATGTTGGTCTGAGCCCTTATTAACTGCAAAAAATTACATCTTAGGGGGCAGCAGAAGTGACAGAAGCAGTGTGGAGGCTTTCCTGGAGGCTCTGCTTAGCCAGGTGATGTCACTAAATATCTGGAAAAAAACCCAAAAACCAACAGAATCTTTATTTTTAATAAGGTGGAGCACTTTTTGAAGACAAAAATGTGTAGCTCTTTCAATATGTCTCACATGAATTCGGTAGGGTCCCTTTCCCATTGGTACAAAGAAAAAATCTCCTCTAAAAGGTTTTCCACACGAGAAGATCTGCATTGGTTTATGCTGATTTAAGTGTGACCAGCTGATGCTTGATTGTAGCACAGCTATTTAATTTTAAAAAATAATTAAAATAACCCCTTGGCACTCTGGGCTGGAAATCAAATTTTGGCTAGCTGTTGTATTTTGCTGCAGGATCTGGTCTTCATAAGTGGCATTTCAGTGCATATTTCATTATTGATTTCTGCCTTTCTTGACTCCTAAGGTCTGAATATTAAAATACCACTAAAGTTAAATTTTAGAGAGATTGAGGACACTTTCTAAAATGAAACATTTTGAGGATAATGTAGAACTAAAAAAAAAAAATCAACACATTTTTCAGTGTTGCTTCTGCTTTGTGAGCATTGATTTCCTGGTTGGATTTGTTGATTGGATTGGGTTTTTTAACTAGGTATTTTTTATGCAATTTTTTTTAAACCACTGATTTTCATGGCTGTTATTGTGAGATTATTACAGAGGCATTTAAAAACCATTTCTAAGTAAAATTTTAATTTCCTCATCTCTTGCATGTAAACTGCAGTGATGAAAGCAAATGTTGCTATTGAATTTCATGTTCTTTCTTTCAGAAGAAGAGAAAAAAATTAAAAGCTTCACTGGGAGAAAGTTTCAAGGGGTTTTGCTGGATATTCTTTTTTGGAAGAGGGAAGCTGTCACAAGAAGGAAGAAAATAGCTGGACAATTCAGAATCAGTGATTGTCTAAATTCCCCTAAAAATTAATTCTGAAACTAAAGTACTTTAACAATCTTATAATCTAGGAAAATCAGGTATTCAGCACACATTAATGGATGCTGACTTCTTCCAGTGGTAGCTGCTGTGTGTGCTTGTAGCTGTCAGGAGATCATGTGGATGCATTGTCTGATAATAGCTGTATTTTTTACTCACCTGTCAGATTTGAAAGGCTGAATTGACGGTGTGTGTGGTTTAAACAGGATGGATGTGCATGTGTACAGTAGGTGTCTGTCAAGGAAAGCTGGAAATGTATGAGTTAATTGTATGTTGTTTTGTAGTAGGGTAAATTTTTAATCACATTGCATGTATACCTTTTTTTTTTTTTTTGGTGAAGGAAGTAATTGATATTTGGGACACAGAGGGATATAAATATTTTATTCGGTCTCCTAAAAATAAAAGGAGTCATGTGGGTTTCTTTCATGAACTTATATGTTTGTAAGGTTTAAGATGAAGGAATTTATTCATGAATGTTGAGATGCAAAAATACCATCAGCAACAACATCTACCTAAATCAGTTGAGACAGTAGTGACTTACATAGTTTTGTTTTAAATCTGCTTTTGCTTTTGAGGGCAGGGATCTTGTAAACACTCACACCTCTGAGAACAAGTAAAAATCTCTGTAGGTGGTGGCACACCTCCTTTCCCTTCATTTACTAAATCCCATCACCAGTTCCTGCTTTCCCATCCCTCTCTGGCACTTGTGATGTGGTGCAGAGTTACTGATATGAGCTGCAAGAAAAGTCTGGATGCTTTGGAAGGAACTTCTTTTCTGAGGCACTAATTGGTCTTTTCTTGACAGAGCAAAAGTGGCTCGAACCAACAGCATTGTACATGGTGTTCTTTTCTCTAAAACTGCATCCACTGGGGCTTTTCTTTTGCTGAGAAACCTTGTTATGCTGAAATCATGAGTGAGGCTTCAGAACACTGATGTGACAACAGCATTATGTACTTAATGTGGCTCTAGGTTATTTTTTTAAGGTCTTAAAAAACAAAAAGGTTTTACTTTTTTTGTGATTTTTTTTTTCCCCCCTAAGTTATTCAGGTCTTCAAAAACATGAAGACATCTAAGTGACAGTGTTTTGCTTCAATACAGAGATGAGAGAGATGTTCCAGGTTAGATGTAAGGGGTGACAATTAGTGACATTTCTGGACATTGCCTGGGAGTTTTGCTCTCACCACCAGGCTCTGGCTCAGGAAAAATGGGATTAAAGCAAAAAGTGTAGCAAAAAAAAAAAAAAAAAACCAAAAAAACCCACTTGGCTATGTTTCCTTTTTTATTAAAAAGTTAGCTGTTAATAATTCCCATTATAATCCCTGCATGTGCAAATACCGTGGGACAAGCCCCGGTCTGAGCTGGAGAGGAAGGGTGAGATGGGTGCAGGTGTGCTGGAGAGGTGTTATAACTGGGGCTTGTCAGCCCTGTCCTCTGAACTCAAACCCTGCCTGGTTTAGCAGATGATAAATCAAGAATTGTTTTGAAAAAGTCTAATAGATTTTCTAAATCTGATCAGCACACTGCATTGACCTCATTCCTGTTTATCCAATAATGATATAGTTGGTCCCTCATGAAAATATTTGGCTTAAAATCTGTGTTTTAGCACCAGTTGTTCGGTATTGTTTTTGTTTGGGGTTTTTCCCCTCTCTCTTTGCTGCTTGCTGCCATTTGAGCGCAGCACGTTGTTTGCCTGTGGAAATATAGATTGGGTGATCTGTCTCTTTTAGACCATTCAGTGATGAAATTTCTACTGTACCACTTTATTGTGACATTACCTGACTAGATAAAGCCATTTTCTGTCTGAGGAGGGAGAGAAGCTGGCAGTGTCTACATGAATCTTGTTACTCATTTCATGCTGAGACAGGGGTTCCCAAAGGGAGATCCTCTGGGACACATCCCTCCTCAACAGAAAAACAAACAGAGGCACAGCCTGTTTCTGAAAATGGAGCTGATCAGTTTGATAATCTTGCTGTTATTACAATAAACAGCTATTGCAGTTTAGTTTAACAGGTATCCCAACAGCTATTAAAAAGTAAAGCACATATGAAAGAAATACAGCGTGTTCCTGCTCCCTCCTTTCCCCAGAGCACTTGGCATCACCCTTGGACTCCAACTGCAGGGAATGACTGCATACCTTAAAATAATGCAATGTGGGTTTGCTCATGCCAAAATTGCTGCTTTGCCTGGCCCATCTGAATGCCATTGTCCAGTGTTAGAGCGAGGCAGCTCTCAGATCCGTCTGTGAAAGCACCAGTTTTGAATAGCTCTTTATTTAGTGAGCTGCTCACCCCTAGATCCTCATGTGCTTCATAAGAATAAGGTCAAATTCTTATCCTTGTTTTGCAGATGGAGAACTGTGGTCTTTAGAGCTAGATAACTGAACAGGGAAGCTGGACGGGATTTCTGGCGGAAGCTATTTTTTGTCAGGAAACATTGATTCATTAAAGCTCTTTTGCAGAAGCATATGCTTTGATGAAACTCCTGGCATGAAGTTTTCCTGAAGCGTGGGGCAGAATTTAAAGGCAGATTTTTCTGTGCTGGCAGGAAAGTGAACACGGACTTTGCTCCGTGGCTGCGAGGGGCCCTGGGTCACTGAGCTGGGCTGTTCAGCCCCTGCCAGAGCACCAGTGTCCTCCAGAGCAGCCTGGGGCTATCCAGGGATGCCTTTAGCTGTCCTCCTCAGGTGCTGAGAGCTCTCAGTGTGCTAGGGAACGGAGAAAGGGCTGATTTTTCCAGAGCCTGCCTTGAGAGAGCTGTGGTCCGTCCTTGACCTGCAGACTGTCCAGGCCTGGCTTTGTGTTCTTGCTAGGAAAACACCTGGAATACCTCTGGGGTCAAATGCAAAGCAGTACTAAACAGTGTAAAGTTGTATAGGCTGAGAAGTTGGAAATCTCGGGATTTTTTTTGCTTGGCAGAGAAATTTTTTTGCTTTTTTCTGCTTACTGGTAGTTACTGGGAAGAAACTCCTGACAGCATCCTAGAAAGCAGCAGCTCGTGGTATTTCTGGTGAGGCTGTGTGGACCCTTTCTGTTCTGAGCCTCTAGAAGGAGGCTGTTTCTCTTCTGGCGCAGTCCTTGATCTGCCATGAACAGCCACAACTCTGACAACAAGATCCTGCACTTCTTCAGTTACTGCAGCTCAACTCAGAATTCCCTTTCAGAGCCTGCACGAAGCAGCCTGATGTGCCTGAGCAGTGGGTAGGAGAGGCAGTGTTTCTGCAGCTGGGGGAACTGGAGATCTGAGAGACTCGGTGATGTGCCCACTGTCACACGGGAGGAAGGGAGGGAGGGAGGGAGGGAGGGCTGCTGTGCACCAGAGACAGAGCAGAGGGGGCTGCNACTCGGTGATGTGCCCACTGTCACACGGGAGGAAGGGAGGGAGGGAGGGAGGGCTGCTGTGCACCAGAGACAGAGCAGAGGTGTCTGCTCCTTCAGCGTGCAGGGCTCACCTGTGCCCAGCGCTGCCCCTCAGGCCTCCCCATGCTCCCTGCCCTGCCTCGCCCACATCACCACATCCCCACCTGGAGGTTCAGTACTCTAGGAAGGAATTAAAATGTGGGGAAAAAAAAAAAAGCTACCCCTTCTACCATAGCTGGTTTGGGGTTCTTTTTTAAACACAGCCATTTCATATGTTTTTCTTTTCCTTGTTTTCTGTGTGTGTGCCCACTTTGTTTTCCAGCTCCATCCAAAACAGCCAGGACTGTGTAGTCGGCTGATTGGTGTCTTCTGGGGTCTTTTCTTCTTTGATAAAATGCTGCTGGCTGTTCTGTACCTGCTACTTTATATCCTTCTCCCTCTCATATATAGCTACCTATATCATATGGAAAGGATCAAACAGTTTTGATTTTTCCCAATGATACTGAGAAATGCAATATTTATCACAGGTTACTTGCAGAGAAGAAGAAAGGAGAATCTAAGAGTGTTCCCTTCAGCTGTTTTTCTGTCAAGGCACGGTGCATGTCCCAGTCCACTTGTTTTGCTCAGTGTGTTAGTTTGCTCAGTACCAGCTGTAATGCAGCAAGACTGACAAAGTTGGTTACCTATTGGCCATGTGAAGGAGAAAAAAACAACCAAAGCTCGTTGTTAGTTATCCCCACTAAAGTGCTAAACAAATCTCCCAGCAGCTAAACTCCCTTCCCTTTTTATTACTTACTGTACCTTTGTAAATCAAATATTTATTAACTGAAAACAGCTTTTCTCACTGACTGATCTTGCAAACATGGGACAAATTCACCACAGCTGGCCAGTGGCCAATTGCTTATTCAGGCTGCTAAAGGAAATGGGCCTGGTGGAAAGACAAACCGTGTGATGATTTTTCTTCCCCCCTTCCCAGGAACAAACCACTCACATCACTACTTTGTCTGCCATATTTACCTTTCAAGAAAACAAATGTGTCTGAATGAGGTCACCGCTACCCTTTTGAAGAGGATTTTATTTTTGTTGTGGAAAATGCAGCTGTAGTGGTTTGAGGTGGCAGGAGCAGGCGCAGGCACAGTTTCAATTAGCATTTGGGGTCTGTCATCCGGTGAAATGAAAAGATCCTTTCAGCAGCTGTTCCTGCAGTTGCTGTCTGATCATCTCTTGCCGTCTCCTGGCTTCGTGTTAATCTGTGGGGGTCCTCAACAGTCCGACTGCAGCAAGCTTGAAGCCCTTGGATGTTGAGGGATGACAGGATGCGAGGAACAAAACTGAATTCACGCTCGCTTTCTCCTCCTCTGCGAGTGCTGCCGGTAAACTTGAAAGGTGCTTGCATCATTCCAGGCTTTGCCTTTGGTTGCTGTAATGAAAGTGATTTGCTGTCCGTTGTCTAATAAATATCCCCTGGAATGACAGCACAGTTGTGCTCTTTCAGGGAAAGGGGAGGCAAAGAACAAGCGGGGATTGCAGGCATTTAAAGAGAGGCTCTCCAAGGGGTTGTTCAGGGACGCTATTTCCCCTCCCTGCCACGGCCAGGGTCACCTGCAGCAAGCACACGTGTTGCAGTAAATGCACACAGCAGGCTGGGTATTAGCAGTAAGTCCATTTTCAGTGACTCTTTTGGGGCCTCAGGATCCACACGTTGTGCCCTGAAGTTTTGCTCAGCAACTCCACGCCGATGTTCATCAGCCACGGTTGCATTGATTTCACTGGTTATTACCAAAAGCACTTCAACTATCACTAATGTTTTGTGTCATTATCTTTGTTCTCTCTCTCTCTGACTAATTTGAGGGATCATAGAGCAATTCTCTCCTCACAGCAGCACTTTCACCCAGCCAGAAGCCCCAGCCTGCTCCTGGGTGTGTGTTCTGTTCCCCCCTGGTACTTGAGGGCTGCTCTCCTCCATCGGGCACCCGTGGCTCAGGAAGTCCTGCAGCACATTTTCCTGGAGAGATGATATAGGCCATCAGCACTTCTGCAGCACTTCGGGAAGCCCCTGGAATCCAGGGCAGTGCAGCAACAGTGGCCTCAGGAGCACTGCTGAGCTGGACCACAGCATGGAGCTCCCCATTCGGTGGGGCAGGGCTGGGCAGCAGGGCAGGGACAGCTGCTCCCTGGGTCGTGTTCACCTCATGAGTGTACTTGGAGCACCCTGGTTCACTGCCAGAAGAGGACAGGGTCCTTACTGCATGTTCCTGAAGTCACAGGTGACCAATACTTTTCAAGCTAGACACATTTTTGGTCAGTTTTTTTTCCAAAGGCTGAAAACCATGATTATATTTGGGTCTTCTGACCCATCCCCTTGTGAATTATTGCTAATATTTTCCCTTTTTCATTTTTATACCTTTGGGTAGTTGAAGATGGATATACTCTGTCTTTAATCACTTTGCCAAGCTGGAAATATTTATATTTTTATAAAAAAAGGAAAAAAAATCTACATTTTATATTTGTGACAAGATGCACGAGCATTGCTGAGCTGCGAGAATCCACAAATCTCTGTGTTAATTTTACATCCACCAAGCAGTGGTGATATATTTTATAAGTGTGCATTAACAAGATGGTCATCAGGGACTGTTCATTTGGATAATAAAATAGCCACAAAGTCACTGTTGCCTTTTTTTAAATTTAATGTGTGTAAAATATTGTCTTGGAAGATCTCTGAATCCAGAGGAAGAGTGGAGTAGGGAAAGGCAAGAAATCCATGGCAATCTGCTCCCAGAGCCATTGTAAATACCCACCCACACTCTGTTACTGGTTAACTGGGACAGGATGGACTCAGCCTGATGCCAAATCCCAGATCTGCCCTGTCTGCTGAAGGATGTTTGTCTTGCCACAGGTCCCTGATGGATGAGGATGGGATGGGTGTCATGCTGTGCACAGCACAAGCACCAAAATGTCAAAATGCTGGGTTTGTTGTTTGCCTTTCCTGGGTGACAGCATTATTCTACAATTCTGGGTTCCAGGTCTTCCCACTCTGCCCCAAGACATCTGTAGGCTACTTAGAAAACGTTTTGAGGAAAACTTTGGATTCCAAAATGTGTCCAGAGCAATCTTATGTTTATAACCCTTGTACACTTACCTAGAAATGCACTTGCAAATCTTTGATTTCTTGCTCCAGACTAGATATTTCATTCCAGATAAGTATAGAAATGGGAGTATTCTTAGCCAAACCTTTCTGGTTGCCATGAAGTGGTGCTTTTTCACTAAAAGAAAAATAAAAAAATAAAGAAAAAAAAAATAAGAAGAAAATACCCAGCTGTTTGCTTTGTGTATCATACACTGTAATGCATTTCTTGTTAATGTGAACAGGCCTTGTCCTGGTACCTTAAGCCAGGTGTCAGCTCTAGATTTACTGCACTTCTCACAAGAGTGTTTATTTGCTGGGTGCTGGTAGTTATTCTGAAATTGCATTTTATTCTTTAAGGCTTACTTTGCTTTTGTGATGATGTTTAGGGTTTTTTAAATCTGTATTAAACTGTTCCTGATTTTCCAAGTAGACTCTCTGAAAATAGAAGGCACCAAATGCAGGATCCATTTACTTCCACAATGTTTTGGGTAAAAGGATTTAGGCTGAAGCAGAGACAACTTAAGTATTGTAGTTTGGAAGTAATTTTAAACATAAAAAACAATTTGGTCCCTGAATTTTTCAGCCAATCCATTAAGACTGCACGATTTATGCTTTCAAACTCTTCTTTATCTCTGACTATTTTTATTGTACAGCCAAGCTATGTCCAGTTTGCACCTGACTGACCCCAGGGAATGAATCTAATTTGCTGTCTGTAAATAAGGGGGTGAAGTTTGCCTGGACGCTGGGGGAGAGGGGTGAGCAGCAGACGTGTGATGAGGGGTCTGTCACCCACAAAAGTGAGGAGAAACACTTCAGCTGGGTGTCAAAGCCAGATCAGAGGAAGCAAGCCTTCCCCACTAATTGGTTTGTAAGTGCTATTTATTCCTCTTGTCACCAGATTCACTCACACCTCTGGGAGCACAGCACTCCTCAGTATGACGTGGTGTGGTTCCTTTGCACGCTGCCGTGGGCTGTGGCAGCTGCTCTGGAGCACCAAACCCCCTCGTGCAGGTGCAGGAGGTTGTCTGTGGAGGAGTCAGGGCTCCCAGGGGAGTGGGGAGCTGGTGGGGCACTGAGCCCTGCTGCCCTGGGGGGCTGCTGAGGAGAGCAGGGAGCAGAGCTGAGTCCCACACACACAGCAATCCCTGGAAACTTTCAGTGTCAGCTCAGACGTGGCTCTGAGCAACCTGGTCTGCCTGAAGATGTGCATGCCCAGAGCAGAGAAGTCAGGAGTCCGTTCTAAGGATCCCTTCCTGTGGAAGCTTAGGATTTCTGAACAATGAACTGATATGATTACACAGAAGCTGCTTTATTGTTCACACAACTGATTTTTATACAGTTTTTACAGACCTCATGTGCAACTCCAATTGGTTAATTGTTTCCTTGTTAATTACTTTATTAGTTAGTAACAGATATCTTACTTGTCTATCAAATCTCTCTATTCTTGGTTAGTTTATATATTTATTGTTTCTGGTAAGACAGATCTCTTGTTTATGGCAGGTGTAGTTTTATATCTAGAATGTTTAATGAACCCTCATTCTCAAGATTGTTTTCACATGGGAACTTGTAAACCAGCTTAGCTGAACTTAGAAATAACAAACCACCTCTTAACCTAGCAGGGTCTGATTTTACAAGGCCTTTCTATGTAATTTATCTATTTATATTATAACACCTTCATAGCCAAACTATTCTATGGCTCTGTGGTTTCTGGTACCTTCATTACCAGGAGAGATTGCCAAGGTGGCTTTGGCTGCACAGTTCTGGCCTGCGCTGGATTGGGTGGGGGACCCAGCCCAGCGGAGAAAAATAACTCTGGGACACGGCAGGAAATTGTTTTAAAACCAAACCAGCTCCCAGACACATCCAGCTGCACAGCCACACAAAAGGGAAAGGGACGAGCCAGGAGGTGAGGAGGTGACCGCTCAGTAATCCTGCTCTCTTGCCTCCCTCACAGCTGAGCACCAGGGCTAGCCCAGGGAAAACCTCCTGAACACCTTTCTCTCTTCATTCCAGAGGCAGCCAGGCTGTTTTCCTCCCTTGAGGAGATGGGAGAAGGAGGGGAGGAAGGGCAGGTCTGTGAAAGGAGCACTGTGCCTCTGACAGCTCACAGATGCACAGGGAACAGGGTTGGCAAGAGGCAGCATTAGGTGCTCCTGCTGCCAGCTAATGGTGTCCAGTCAGGTGGGTTAGCCTAACAGACAGATAGTAATGGATTAGCTGTACCAGAGCAAATGCTTTATTGGCAAGTTACCATTTGCAACCTACTGTGCTCTTCCACCCAGAATTTTCCTACCTAATTTCCTGACAAACCACTGTCCTAGCACCACCTAGTGTCCAGCCTGCCGATTCAGACGTCCTCAGTCCAGAACTGCAGGGAATTCCTGGGAATTCCAGCCATGTGTGGCCTAAAGAAAAAAAATTCAGGGGGATTTTCTTGGGTTTTTTAAGCTAACATAGACTCCTACAGCATCTTCAGAAAAGTGTACAGTTGTACCATCTGAAATAATGTTTTTATTTCCAAATCTTGTCATTACTGAGCATGATTGTCTTCTCTCAAATGTCTGAAATCTCTCTGCATAGAAGAGGGCAGCAATCAAGAACCTTTCCTGATAGGGATGTTGAAATTTTCACTTTCAGAAGGGGTATCTTGGCTGAATAAATGAGGAACACAGAGGTATTAAGAAGGGACTTCATGAAAGATGCAGGTACTTCAATGTCAGTGGCAAATCAAGACAGTGGTTAAAATTTTGCTGCTTAAAAGCCCTGGATTATTTCCAAGAGGATGGAGAAATGGAGAGCAGAGTGTGCTGCAAAGAACAGCAAAATGAGACCGTGGTGTGCCTGGCAATCCAAGCTGGCATGCAAAGAAACTGAAATTACTGCAAAGTGTCCTATTTCTCATGAAGTCAGAAGCACAGCAGGAATGTTGGCACTCCCAATTCCAGCCTCCAAGCAGCATGTATCATTATAACTTATTGCCAAACTCTTGCTTTATTAGCACTACAGAGCCAGGAGCGTGCGTTTGTATCCCTTCTGTCACTTTGCATCCACGGGGTTAAGTCTCACAGTTTGCAAAGTGGAGCAGACTAATTATCATCCATAAAAAATGACTAAAATCTGACAGTCACATGTCTCCTGGGAAGGACAACCCAGGAGATGTCAATGAGAGGGGGGGAAAAAAAAAGCACTTTGGGGAAAACTTTCCCAAGATTTCAGCGGTTCTGATGGCGCGATTTCCCCTAGCGTCTCACAGAAATCCCAGGCAGCAGAAACAATTTTGATGGAAGTCTCAAGGAAGGCTGTGTGAGTGCCACCACCACTGTGTGCAACTGCCACCCCCACCACTGTGTGTGTGGCTGTCACCACCACCTCCGTGTGACTGTCACCACCACTGTAACTGTGTGAGGGTCACCACCCCATGGCAGTCTGTGGCTGCCATGTCTCACTCCCCGCTGTGGGCCAGCCCCAGCCTGCTCACACAAAGCCGTGGAGCCCCCACTCTGGCCACGGCCACTGCTCTGAGCACCGCTTCCTCCTCTTTGAGGGCTCTTCTCAACATCCACCTTCCTTCCCAGAGCGAGCCCTGCTTCCTGCCCTGTCAGCTCCCCCCGGCTGCGGGGAGAGGGCGATGTGCTGCATCCGTGCTTTGCTGGGAGCTCGGGGCCGTGCTTCAAATGAGGGCTGCTTTTCAAACGGGTCAGCAGAATAAATCATTAGAAGAAGCAGAATTAACTTCTGAAAGGGCCCTTTTTTATTGATAACAATAGACTTTGGAGAGGAAGAGAAAGAGTCGCGTGAAGGACGTGTGTGCCCCTGACGAAGAGAGGAGCTTTCTGACATAGGGTTACCTGAACCCCCAGCAGCTGCTGAACGCCCCGTGCTTGCTGATGTGAACACACTCCACCTAAAGATTGTCACTTCATTAATAACATGATTGCTGAGATTTTGGGTGGGGATTTGTCCTAACAGATGTTTTTCTTCACTTACTTTTTTTTTTTTTTTAATTATTCCTGATGCTTTTACCTATCAAATTGCAGACTTCTTCAAAGGAAAAGGAATAGGCAGTTGTCATAACAACAAAGCTCTTCATTACCACAGGAACCTTTGACAGCTTTATTTAAAACATTAAAAAAAATTAAAAGAAAAATCCAACCAATTATTTTTATCAGTCTGATTCATGTTCTTCTTAAACAGATTACAGTGTGTTCTCTAGCAGTTACACTGTGAAGGGAGTATGGCATGAATATTTATGATAATGTAAACTTTGGGGAAAAAATTAAAAGTGAGTTTGTTGTCTTTATGAGCTTCCTGTGGCAATAGCTCACCTTCCCTTTTAATTAGAGGATATGATGTGAAATTTAAAGGTGAAATTTTTCTTTTTTCCTCACATATGTAAAGCAAAATTATCATAGCATGAAATAAAATACCGAGTTAGTCATCCATGTGTTCTAGAAAATTACGCCTTCCATTTTTCAAGCCAAAGAAAGGATATTAGCATCCTGAAGCTAGAGGAGGAGTGATTTGTTTGTTAAGAGGTGGAGGCCCTTTACAAAGCTTAGAATGGTTTTTAATTCTCAGTTCCCTGAAGCTGAAAGAGAAGAGAATGGAAGACTGACTCTTACTGTCCCATCTTACAGAAGAAGATGCAGGGAGGTGCTGTCCATGCCCCTCCACTCCCAAGAAACAGCCTGTTCAATGGGAAGTGTGCCTTGCTGGGGCAGGAGAAGCAGGAGGCTGATCTGGGGACAGAGCCCTGCCTGGCCACAGGGAGCAGGAGCCAAAGAGTTCCTGTCTTTTTTCACACAAAAGAGGTAAATAGCTCCAACTTCTTCCTGTTTAACTTGCGCACTCAAATTTGAAAGATGCTTTTCTGGATTTCACATTCTAATTCTTAGTCTGAAATAAAGGCTAATTGCCTTTCATCTGTTCAAGTCATTTATAGTAACCTTAGCAAAAGGATTTTTTTTTTACAGCAAAGTGAAGGATAATAGTGGAATTGTTAAACTCCTACCCTTAAAATAAGCCACATTTGTCCTCAGTTTGAACAGTGATGTTTCTTGCTGGGCGTAATCAACAACTTAATTCTCTCCCTAAGCCAAGGAAAGAATGAATATCTGCAGAGACCTATCATTCTGTCTTCCATCCATAAAGGAATATAACAAGCAGCTGTTGCATTTATCTTAAGAAGACGAGAACTGTAAATTGCCTCATCTCACAGGCACTTCTCCTGCAGGTGTCCACAATTCCTCCATCAAGAGGATGACCATGAAAAGCAGGGAAAACCCCAAATATATAAGGTCAGATTTCTCTCCCACAATAATAGATTACTTAACCTGAGATGTGTTGGGACCCTATTTTCTGCCAGTTTGGGGGCAGAGAGTTTTTTTCTTTACCTTTAAAAACAGGCTGGCCACATGCAGCAGAACTCATTTTCTCCCTGAGCAGAGGGGATGGAGTGCTGTGGGTATTATTTCCTTATTTCCTTCCTTCTCCATCTACCCACAGGCTGGGCTGGATGGCTTCCCTCAGAGGGGAAATATGGCCCTGGCTCTCCCGTTACACGAGCTGGTGTTGGGAGTTATTATTTAATTATGACAACTACACACATACAAGGCACTGCATTAGGAAACACACACACACCATCTGCTAGATCCCAGGATTTAGCTGTGGGCGTACAAGAGAGGAGTCTTATGAGCATTAACTTTATTCCAGGAGACCATAAATGCGGGTCTCCTTGCACAGCACTGCCGAGGGAGGCATCCAGGGGAAGAGCATTCCTCCATGATATAGTCATTACTGCTGCAGCAAGATGTTAATTTTTACAATAAATAAGCTTAATCTTTTTTATGCAGATCGTTTTAGAAAATAAACAGGCTGTTTTTATGAGCTACTTAGAACCAGGGCTGGGATGGGATTTGTGGTAAGGTCCTGCATACACTACAAATTGCAAGCAATTTTGAATTCCTGGGGAACAACTGCAGTTCATTATTTCTTGTGGGTTTTTAAATAACTTATAAATGCAACATTTTTGCACGTTTCGGAGCGTTTAGAAGGCAGAGGCATTGTCTGGTGGAACTCAGTTCCTGATTACTAGAGAAAGAGGACGACTTCAATCCATGGGCTGAGCTTGTAGTTTTACCCCAGCACCTTCCTCTGATTGCCTCTGGAGAGCTTGCATGGAAAACAGGGAGTGAGGGAGCTGCTGTGGGACAGCCTGACCACCTTGGAAGCATGAAATCCCTTGGGCTTCAGTGTGGTCTCCTCTGCCAGCCACGTTTGTAACTTCAGCAGAGGTTAGCAAACAGCAGGAAACTCAGTTCAGGTATCTTTAACCACAGGCCTCACTTTTAGAAAGAAAGTAATAATGCAGTTTTGGACCCCTGAGGATATCACTACCCTGCCTGACGTGGGCTGTGAATAGTAATGTACAATAGATGTGTGATTCTGATGTGAATTGTTGATTAATGTTTGCTGAAGGAATAATGCAGCTGTTGTCTTGAGGATAACAGAGATGTTGTCTTTTTCGTGAAATATTAGAGAAAGAAATTATATTACTAGCCAGAGACAGGCATTTAATATCTTACAGGACTAAATCTCAAGAGGGACTGATTTTGCCTCCTGGCCAGCCCTGAGAAGAATTCATTTATATGACAGCCTCTGTTTTGACACTAGATATGATATCATGTCCTGGCCAGAAGGTTTCACAGATTTGGTGAGATCTTGTGAAGGAGATGAATCATTCCAGCCCAAAACTAGCCTGGCTTTCAGAAGACAAAAGTGGCCACCAGGTTCAGCCACTCCTGCTGAAATTGTGGGACGTGGGCTCAGTTCACTGACCACAAAATCATAGAATGCTTTGGTTTGGGAGGGACCTTACAGTTTATCCAGTTCCAACCCCCCTGCCATGGGCATGGACACCTTTCAAAAGATCAGGTTGCTCAAAAGCCCCATCCAGCCTGTCCTGGGACACTTCCAGGGATGGGACATCCACAGCTTCCCTGGGCAACCTGTGCCAGGGCCTCACCACCCTCACAGTAAACCTGCATTGTGTCTGCCTGGCAGCCTGGATAAGGCTGTGCAGCCTGAGCCTTCATTCCTGTCTTGTAAACAAGCTGATTTCATATTGTTAGGAAATCTCATTTTCTCTTTATCTGTGGAAATGATGCTCAGGCACTGTGGAAAAAGGGATCACATAACCAGGTTAGTTTTGGCTGCATGCAGGCACATGTTGTGTCACTCTCTCACAGAAGCATCATCATTTCAACAGCTACAAGTTTATGTAAAACACTTCCATTCCCCATGGCAGGAAAGTTTATTAGCACTGCATTCCTCTTCTTGCTATCCACCGAGCCAAGTAGCTGTGCCTCACAATTACGGAAAGAAAAATGCAATATCTCGGCTGGCTTTCCTAGGGCAGCCTAAGGGAATTGCTGTGGCTTTTGACCCCCACCTAACACATCCTCTGCAGGACACAGGATCCCACTGACATCAGGCAGCAGCCCTGGTTTTCCTGTTCACCTCTGCATACAACACCAAGACACAGCAGGGGCCATGGTAACAATCCAAGCCACGAACACCTGGCTGGAACAAACCAACAAATTGAAGCTGGCCCTAGGGACACACCTGGGACATGCTAAATGAACAGTGCTCCCTCCACACCCAGAATCACCATGGGATCTTCAAGTTCTGCAACTGTCAAAGAAACCACTTACTTTAAAACATTGGCTTTAAATCAAATTCTACACAAAATAGCAAACACACAAAAACATCGGTAGTTTCATTTGGTAAGGTAGGTAAAGGTGTTTGTGTGCGTTTTTTTTAAAACTTGTTTTGTAATGTAAATACAACCTGGATGAGAAAGAGAAAAATTGTTTTCATCATGAAAGCAACTGTAATTCCCAATTAAACAACTTCTAATAAATGCTGGTATTGTTCAGTCTCCGTGGAGGCCACCACTAACATCACACAGTGTGTAGGCCCCCAAAGCTCTTGTTTGTTTCTAAAGCGATCAGGTCACACCACTCAGTTCCCCCCAATTTATTTAAATCTGTTACTTTATTTCAAGTGCTAATTATCTCTCACAACAAACAGAGCCTTGTCAGCTGCAATTACTGGCATTACAATAGATTATCAACAGAAAAGTGTGTCTTGAAGCAAGAAGTGTTGCCTTGGTTACCAACCCAAAACGCTCCTGGATTGCATCTGTAACCACAATTTCCTGATTGTACCTGAAATATTTCATGAGCGAGGCCCCTCTTTTCCTCCTAAATTAGTACAGGGCATCATGAGCCAAATTTTACCCCACAGAACCGTGATTTAAATCACAACAGAGCAAGTTTGGAGCCAATGGTAGCGTATCCTAAAGGCAAAATGAAGGGGTTACATTTTGCAGGCGTAGAGGGGGATGCATTTTACTCTTGTAGTTAGCATCAGAATGATTCCTGTGCCTTCCCAAGCGCTGTGCCTGGCTCATAAACGAGAACAGGCTCTTGCCCAGCAAAGCAAAGCGAAGCAGGTGTGTTTCATGAGGCCCTTCTCCTCCCTAGCAAACACTCTGACACGTGCGAAGAGCTGGCACGGGCTCGGGAGCCTTGGGCTGGTTGTAAATGCAGCTTTCAGGATGGCTGTGAGTGAGAGAGGGGCTTGATTTGACTTGGCAGAAGGAGAAATGTCAGCCGCGAAGGAAGCGCGAGTTCAGGCGAGAAGTTGGGAGGTTGGGTACGTCTCTCAGCCTGTGTCACACAGCCAAAAGTTAAATGCCTCTGCCTGGAAACGTGTGCTTGTCTTTCATCCCACGTACGGCTGCTTCAAGCAGGAGGGAAGCAAAGCCGGCCTGGGTACGGTGCTGAAACTTTGTGACCTTGTCAGCTGAATGAGGGCTCCGGGACCGCCCAGGGATGTGGCAGCCTCCAAAGGGGAAGACAGAAAAAGAACTGGGATGCCTAGGCGTTATTTCCACTGAATGACAAGTATATCCTAAACTGCAGTCCTACTGAGCACCATTTATTTGGAAAGCCCCCAGCTTGTGACTCTTAATCTTTTATGGGCAGCTTTCCCCTTCTCTGCTTCCCAAAATTCTTGATCGATTTTAATCTATTTTAATGCAAAGATATCAGCTTCCTAGCCTTGAAACGGCTGACCAGCTCTGCCTAAGCCTGATCAAGATCTTCAAACAATACATGTGCTTACCTAAGAGTGATCTAAAAATTTTGGGAATACTGACCAATTTGGGTAAAATATGGTGGAAGCCTTTGCTTTCCTTTAAGTTCTTTTTTAAGCTGAGGATTTCCTGGTCCGGTGAGTGGCACAGTGTTAGGACATTTGGCCAGAGAGGAGGAGCCCTGGACCTGTTTACTCCCCTCTCCTTTCAAGGTGTGGGCCTGCGCTGCCAGGATGGGGCTGATTTTGCAGCCTCCCTTTGGTCAGCTGTGCCATGCACAGGAGAGATTTAGTGGGTGAGAGGGAGGCAGACCATAGCCAGTTGTGTGCTTGTGGCATTTTACTTAAAAGCTGCTGAGTTCCAGTCCCAACTCTTTCTGTATTTTCTCTGTGTGAAATCCATGCAATGTAAAAAAGATCACTCCCTAGGAGCGTGCACTGGGACCACATGCTCTTGCATGGATTATGTGTGCCTTGCTTATGCACCCTCTTTCTCCTCTTTCTCCTCTTTCCCCTCAATTCACACAGAAGCTCCTTGGCTTTTCAGAAGAGCTCTCACTGATGCCTAGAAAGGCTGACCTGGAACAGAGGCTAGAGAGAGCAAAAGGAATAGAAAGGTATTTATTGAAAGGATCCAGTTTGGGCAGTGCAGGAACCCCGCCAGGCCTACAGCCAAGTCAAACCCACAAATGGGCACAAAATGGCCGCCGGTCATGAGGCCTCACACTTTTATAGGTTTTGGTTCATCAGCACATTGGAGTGAATTGTCCAATTCCATCTTCAGGTTATGAAGCTCCATCCTCCCCGTTTTTCTCTTTTCTTCACTGTTGTTCTCACTCTTGGGTTTAAAATGTAAATTGGTTGTCCTTGGTCCCAAGCTAGAAAAGGAATTGTTTTATCTCCCTACTCTGTGAACAGAGCTTACTAACCCTTATATGAAGTGCGGAACTACAACTAAAACAGCACTTAATCTTTCTTAATATTTCCTAATCTTTCTTAATTTTTCAGATTAATAATCTGAAAAAGATAAAAGCTAAATTTAAGGCATCACCACCTTCACCCACAGCTTTTGCGGCACACAGGAGAGCACTCTCACGCCCATAGGGTCACCGAGTCACTACTGGGCTGTCCCTTGGTGCTGAGGGAAGCACATGCAGATCTGAGTCCTCTTACAGTCAGAAAAGACACGTCTGGGTGTGCTGAGCCTCTTTAGGTGCTGTTAACACTGCAAAACCCTCTGGGTGATGGTGACAAGTGAGGGTGAGCCAAATTTTCCTCTCTGCGTTTCTCAGAAGGGCTGGATCAGTGGGACTGCTCAGAAAAATAAATCACTGCTGATGGAAATATCACCTTTGAACCAATCAAAAACCACTCTGAGGAACATGTTTTTATTTCAGCCTTGGAATCACTGTCTAGGAATAAATAAGAGGGTTTGGGGGCATTCTGCAGATCATTGGGGAGCATACTGCAGAGTCTCATCTTCACTCACGTTTTTCATCCCCTCACTTTGCACAGCAGGAACACTGATTTGTACTCACAGCAGAACTGGTTTCTGTTTATCCAAACCCAAATATAAATATTTCCATAAAGATAAAATTTTAATGCAGGGCTTTATGACAAAGGCTGTTATTTGCAGGCTGCCAATAACAGACCCATGCTGCTGTGGTTTAAATGGAAAAATTTAGAGCTGATTATAAAATGTTGTAATCAGGTGCAGCTATGAAGATATGATAATACCTGAACTGGAGACAGAAGGTCCTGTTGGGGATAAAAAAGCAAAGTGAAGGACTGGAAGCCAAGCCTAAAAGTACACAGCCAGTGTCTTTGCAGCCTGGCAGCACCAACAGAAGAGCATTATGAGTTTCATGATAAGGTTCTCCCCCAGAATAGATTTCCATGAGTTAGCACAGGGAGAGAATGGGGATCAATACAGCTCCTTCACAGATACATTTTGTCTGCTTCAAAAATTAACTCATTAACTCTAAATAAACAGAAGTTCAAACAAATGTACTCTGCTTTAAGAGAAAGTGACTAGAGCACAGGGAAATGGTAAAGAAGCACAGAGTAAAGTCTGGATAGCCAGAGAGGGACAGATTATGCTCTTACTAAAATGAGACTCTTCCCATTTTTCCCTAACTTTGGTATATGCAGTTTTTTTGCTAACACACTCTTTGATATCCTAAACACATCCTAAGGAAGGAATACAAATTGATGGCAGCTGGGCTCTGGTGTTTGCACAGCCTGGCAGAGGAGGAGGAGAGCTGACCACAGCGTGAGCATGAGCAGCTTTCTGTGATTCTTCAGATGTGGCATTTGAGTGGCCTTTAATGTGTTTTGTCTGCATGAAGCCAGCCCTGGAATATGCCTAAAAGGCTCCCCTGCTAGAGTGCAACAGGTTTTGACAGCCACCAGTGCTCAGAGGAAGAACAAATATGTGATTTAGACCATTGTTGAGGGCTTTTTCCCCACAAAGAGAGTTGTCACATTGCAAAATTGTAAAGCCGCATATAATGGGATGCTGACTGCACAATATGTTACAGCCGTGCTCTCCCATTATTTAACAATATAACCATGGTTATTTACCAATCTTAGATTGCCAAACCACAGAGGAACAAAACTACATGAAAAACTTGGCAGGTCTAAGGCAAAAATTTGTTCTATCTCAGGCCATGTTATTATATTTTAAAATTTTATTAAGAAATAAATTTATTGAGCATTGTTTGCCTTAGAGGTGAGTGGTTCTGAAACTCTATTTCTTGTTTCCACGTAACCATGCTTCAGTAAATTTAGAAGTTTTAACAAGAGTTTGGGGTCAGTTTCCTTAGGCAAGATGAAGAAATTATTTCTGATGATTTAGTTAGTAGTGGTGGTGTGGTCTTCTGTAATCACACACCAAGCAGCTGGAATGAGGTGGGGAAATTAATCTCTGGTGCACCTTTAGAGTACATGGATAAATAAACCCAAAAGAAATTAAAAGAAAAACATAACTTGAGACCAATTCTAGAACTACTTTTGTTTTCTGCATACAATAGAAGTTTACATAAAGAAGACTGAGAGTGAGAAGCACTGGAACAGTTAAAATAACCCAATTCCAATGGATAGTTTTTGTGTCATAATCTAAAATTACCAACATGGCACCGTTCAAGCACAGAACAAAGGGAGATGCTTTATCCCATAGCCTTTGCAGTAAGAAAAAAAAAAAGCTATTTTAAAATGCAGCCTTTGATTTTCTTATTTTACTCCTTTTCTCTGAATGTCCCTTATTTGTAATGCTTGCTTCTGCCTTCCTGACAACCCCAAATTCCTCAGCTCTGGGAGCTGTGGGCACATGAGGGCTGGCAGATCAGGCCTTGGCTTTCCCTCCCTTGGAACATGCTCCCTTCTCAGATGGGGTGCTGCTCCAGAATAGAAATAACTAATGACAGTGTGACTGCTTGAAAGCCACATGGAGGGAGGGAAGAAGGAGATGCTATTCACTTCAGCACTGCAAATAAAGCCAGAGTTCTCTTTCTACAGGCGTGTGTGGGAAGGGCATCAAC
Source organism: Bombycilla garrulus (assembly GCA_013400315.1). Classification (NCBI taxonomy): domain Eukaryota; kingdom Metazoa; phylum Chordata; class Aves; order Passeriformes; family Bombycillidae; genus Bombycilla; species Bombycilla garrulus. Next base: position 1,928,187 of record VXBU01000405.1, on the reverse strand, counting down.
AGAGCAATTACATGGTGGGTGGGAAAGGGGATTTTGTCACTTTGGCAGTGCTGGCAGACAGAAATAAACTGCTTCTAGGGGAATAGCAGGGTAAGAACTTGCACATCAAGAGCATAAGCAGAATTAAAATGGGCCCTTAAGGAGATTTATTGAGGGCTGGTTTTTTGTTTGTTTGTTTTTTGGGTTTTTTTTAAGTGCCTAAGGCACCTCCTATTTCATTGTGTGCAAGCCAAGAATCAGGAGCCGGGTGAAAAAGTGAGCAAGGTGCATCAAAACTAGAAGAAATTGTTCTGACTGCAAGAATTTGATTGCAACCTTGATGCAGCTGTTACAGAATGTGGCAGAATGGCACATTCAGCATGCAGGGCTGGTGAGAGGAGTAGTGGTCAACAAAGCAGCATGCAAGAAAGCTGGTCAACAGAGCAGCATTTCCTTTTTCAAATCAAAAACAGAGTCCTTTTCCTCTTTTGAATGGGGTAGAATAGAATAGAATAGAATAGAATAGAATAGAATAGAATAGAATAGAATAGAATAGAATAGAATAGAATAGAATAGAATAGAATAATGCAGAGTTGGAAGGGGCCCATCAGATCATTGAATCCAACTCCTGGCGCTGCACAGGACAGCCCAAGAACTGCATAGTGTGTTGGAGCTGCTTGTGCTTTTTCCTGGTTTTCCTGGAATTCATATTTCATATTGCACCCATAACTTCAAGGTGCTGCTGGGCCTTTCTGGGAAATAATAAAAAATTAATAAAAAATAAAAAAGGTCTAACATGGGTTGCCATGGCATTGATGACATTGGACCTTTGATAACACATTTGGGTGATGGAGATGATTCTGCTTCGGTCTCATGTTTCTTTCTTGTGGAAAGAAAACCAGTAGTGATGTCCAGCAGTATAGATGAACATAGACAGCAGTAATGTGCTAATGATGAACTGGAAATTTCAGATTGCAGCAAAAGATAAGAAATATGAGTGTGTGGAACAGAGAGGGGTCCCCTCACACGTAAAACACACCCTGCTATTTCACAGACCCCAGATGCCAACAGCCAGATTTGAGTCACTTGTTCAGTGGAGCACCTCATGTCACTCCCTTGGTGCCCCACTGCTCCTAGGAGCAGGCTGGGCTGCCATGCAGAGACTGCAGCTGAGACAGAACAGCCCTGCCTTCAGCTAGACAGCCTGGAGATTTTTCAGGTGGCAGATGATTGGTGATGTCACATAAAATTGACAGCTCTTCAGACAAAAGGAAGGAGCTTGACTTAATGAGTGCTATGGGTGGGTGTATAAGCAAAGACTTTTCTAAGAATTATCATTACCTAGGAAAGGCAATTTTCAGCTGAATTGACATTGCAGTAATTAAGGGCCAACGTAGAGAATCTTGGTCATTATAACTATTTAAATTTCCAAATTGCTTAGTTTAGAATTGCTTATGCTTGAACTGCTACTGACAGCCCCATCACTTTCTATTCTGAGCCAGCTTGATTGGCAAACTGATGAGGTCTGTACCTCACAGCCACAGTTCCACCCCGGTGCCAAAAGTCACTACCTGGAGCAGAGCAGCAAGTAGCAACTACGGCCAGATCAAACTACGGAGAATCCAAGGTTTCAGTTCACTCCTTGGTAGTAGAAATGCACATTAAAGGGGTCATTGCCAGGCAGATTCTTGAAAACCATGGTGAAGGATCTCTTTATATTTCAGTTATTTAAATTTACGTTACTTCTGAATTAGCAGCCTAGTTGGAATTCTGCTGGGCTTCTACAGAACCTAATTTTTTTTCTGACTTTTTTCCTCTGTGTTGCCAGCCTCGGATGGACTATGCTTTTCGTATGGCATAGGAACTTTTTTCAGAGGTGGATAAAAGAAACCTCTGCACCATCTGAGGGGATTGTATTTTGTCTTGCAACAACTCTCTTAATTCTAAAAGTGAATCATTATATGTTGTACCTGCCAGTTGCTTTAATTCTCTTGTCATAGCAAAGTCAGAGAGACTGGGAGACACAAACCATATTTTTATTTTAACAATTTAGAAGACTTTGTGCATTATTCTGCAGGAGTGGAGACAATGGTCTCCTTCAGCTTTGGCACGTTGGCCTCCTTTTTTTTCCCCTGTAAAAACGTATTATTGTGTACTTATTGTGTACTTTGTTCTACCAACTTAGAGAAATTTTTTTAGTCCCTCTTCCTCTGTACTGTCACTTTTGATTCACAGTTGCTAAGCGTTGCAAAAGCTCAGCAGAGGGACACACTCATAGTGTGATTTGCAAACTTTGAAATAACACCCACCAGCAGAAGCACCATATGCTACAAAGTTGCACAATAAACTGACAGCAGTATTTCATTTATAATTTGAATTTCCAAAAATGTCAGCATTTTTCACATCAACAAATGCCTCTCAGCTTGCAGCGCAGGACTCTTTCCTCTGAGTGGACGTTAAATTGTGCTAATTCTGCTTGAATTTCTATGGATTTTTATTAATGACGGACACATTAAAATCAATTCGCTTTTATTATGGTAACTTGTATTGAGACAAAATAAATCTGCGAATTTTCTGAAGGTGCGGAAAAGTCACTGGGCTTAAATGCTACGCAAATGTGTGTGTAGTTTATGGCATGTGGACTTTGTGGCTCTTTGTAACACTGATAATCCAGTGCACCCTCTCTGATAATAAAATAAAGTACTAAGGAATAGTTTTTTAATCAATCAAAGGCAAACTTCACATAAAACACAAGCTGTTCCCTTTGTGGTTAATTTTCATCCAGCTGCACTTAAGTACAACAGAGCCAGCAGAGAAAACTACTTGGCAACACTTCCTAATTAGAGGACGTTAATTACAGCTAAATACTATACAATTTCTATCTTATAAGAGTTCACCTAAATCAATGTTATTATGGTACTAAAGGAATTAATAATGATTTCATACGTAGAGGCAGTTGCCAAACTCCCCATTAGTTCAGAGTTTAAAACGACTTTACAATGAAATCCCTAAATCTGCGTTCCACAAAGCGCGGGAGCACTCGCAGACAATCCCACATGGCACTTGCATTGTGCATTAATAGCTGTGCCTGATGGCATCCCCTGCTCCTGCTGGGGTGTTGATGGGCTGGGAGAGAGGCAGGGAGGGAAGGGCCCTGCAAGACGAGGCACACTGAGCTCTCTCTGAGCAGAGAGATCTGTCTGTCCCTCCACGGGCAGCTTTGGTGCAGATTTCACGGGGCAGGGGCAGGCAGAGCCTCTGGCAACCCCACGGACACTGCCCAGCTCAGGTGCCAGGCTGAAATACAAACTGGGGCTGTGCAGGGTGGGATCACAGCCCCCCTGGCTCCCAGACCGTGCTCTTCCACTTGGGAGGGAGAACCTCCTGTGGAGCTGATCCTTGCTAAAGTGTCCTCCACTGCATCTACTCATAGTGGTGCTGTAAATGCAACACAAGGATTAAAACACTTTTTCTTGCACCTTGCATTTCCGGCAGCATCTGCCTTAATGTTAAAATTATGGCTTAGCATTTCCAAATCAAATCCAAAATACCGAAAAGGGAGGAAAATAAACCTTCTATGCAGGCAGAGAATTTCTCCCAGGTTATTTATCCTTAAATAGGGATCCATGAATGTCGTAGCAGGCACTGCTCAGCAGCCTTGTCAGTAAAGTGGAAGAGAGATCAAGACTGGCCTGGATGCTCAGAGCAAACACCTGGTCTGCACAGAGCCAGGGAGCCACGAGTGTGCAGTGCCTCAGCTCAGGCTTTGCGCAGAGCAATCCTAAACTGAGGCTTAAAACCCTCTTTGTGCTCCCTGGGCTTGAGGCAACTGCACTCCCTCCAGTTTCTCTTGGCACAATTTGTTCAACTGTCCCTGAGTTCCACAAACCTGCTGGTCTTTTCGCTCCGCTCTGAATTGTTGCTGCCCTGGGAATCACTCAGGGTACCCTTCATTTCCATGGGGAGCTTCTCCCTCAGTGTCCAGCTCCTCTTTTTCCCATTCTGGCCCTTTTGGTGGTGGTGGATGAGGTCTGATAGGTGTAAAGAGATACCTGCGTTTGGTAACTGGCAGAGGGGAGCTGCTTTCTGCTTTACAACTTCACTGGTTTATTTCTCAGAAATATACGGAGAAGGATTTGTGTTGTTGCAGGGAAAAGCTGCTCAGTTCATATGTTATAGAGCAAATCAGGATCAAAGCAAGTTATTGATTTATTAACAGCATGTAATTAACTGGCAATCAATGAACTATAAATCCAGGGTCAACATCAGCACCTCAACAGATAAAACACAACACCAGATGCTTTCAAAATGTAAATAAATGCTGGTAAATTCAAAAAGAGCCTTCCACATGTAATCCCCAGAAGGCTCCCACCGCATTCCCCCTGAAGAGGGACCCCACAGGGCTGCAGGTGCAGTTTAGGTTCCCTGAACTGTCAGTCTGTGGGAATCCAGAACACAGGAATATCTCCTGTGCCTGTCCTGAGAGGTTTTATTCCTCAGGAGAGCACAGCTTTTAGTCTTTGGCCATGGAAAAAGCTTTCAGGACTTTGTGAGGAGGTGAGTTTTTGTAAATGTATGAAGTAGATAATATTGTAGTTTATCACAGGGTGAAAAAGTAGATTTTGGGTTTTAGCACGGTAATAGCTGGAACAAAGATGGAGGACTTTGGGTGTTGACTCAGTTTCTTCCTTCTCTTTCATCTACTCCATTTTCTCCAGTGTTGGTAGCACAGTCATTGGTTAGACAAAGCCACAATGCACAGGTTATGTGGCTGACAAATGATTATTAATTGGTAGTAAAATAAAAACATACTACGTTTTAGATATGTTGTAAAACTTAATTGGATGAAGTATATGTATAAAAGTCCTTGAAATCGTCCATTTTGTGTCGTGCTGGCACATGGCCTTGGAGTGCCAGGTCTTGCTGGCACGTGTCACTGAAGTGTGCTGAGCCTGTTGTCATCTGAGGCTCTGAATTGCGATAAGAAATAATAAACAACTGGAGACCGAAGCCAGCGAGCCCCACTTGTCTCAATTTCAACCCTGGCACAGGACACCTGAGGGGTTCCTCAGTCAAGAACCCAGAATGTGAAAGAAATTCTAAATCCAACATCAGTCCACTCAGGTGTGTGCCCACAGGGAGGGGGCACTCCTTGCCTCGCTGGGCTGGGGGCGTGAGGGAACCTTGCAGGAGCTGAGTGCCCAGCACAGGAGCAGTCACGTTCAGCAAACACTTGCAGTTTTATGAGGCAGCTCCTGAGCCGCTGGGCTTTGAAGAGCCGACCTCCAACCAAGTTATAAAAGTTGTTTTGCTGCACTGCCCCAGGATGGGAACATCAAAAAGATCAGGAGATAGATGCAAAATTAACCCTTTCTAAGGAGTCAACTGTGAGAACATGTGGAGGAAATGTCTGTAGATCAATACAGGTATCCACAACCACTAAAAAAAGCAGGCAGCACTGGGAGATGTGCAAACCTTCACCTGAAACCATCACCCACACTGGCTTTTTTTAAAGTTTTGATCCATCTGAGGACAGTACCACCTGGAGTTGCTAATCCAAATGTATTCCAGCACTGGGTACCTGTGCACAGCACCCTGCTGGGACACCCCTGTGCCACCCCAGGAGAACAAGAGGCACGAGGCCAAGCAGGGAAGCCCAGAGCAGAACCAGGCAGGCAGGAAACTGCAGGGAGGTTTGTGTCCCTGGCCCAGGGTATCACTGGCTTGGGGCAGGATTACCTGGCATGCCCAAATCTTGGATACAGCAGATATCCCAGCTTTCACTGCCATCACCACTGCTCTTCCTTGCCTAAGCAAGCGAGCTCTGCCTGCAAACCACAGTGTTTCGCCTTTCACTCTGTAGTGAGAGCACTTTTTGTTTGAGAAAACATATCTATATCAGCGCTAGAATTGTATTTTAGCGAAACATTCAGCAATATTTACACCAGCAGAACACTAACAGATAGTGCTGCATCTTTTACGTATGGAGCAAAGGGCTGACTTGCAACAGACTGCTATTTTGATAAGAATACCTTCTGCTTAGGAACTATTCTTAAGTTTATTTTTCAAGTGTTATTCCAAATCCATGTTATAAAATGTTTATATGTGCACTTAGGAACATGGTTATGGTATAGATGTAAAAGGAAAAAAAAAAAAGCCCCACAACTGGTGTCTTTTCTCATACTTAAAATGTCAGAACGGATTTGCAGCTCTCTCACCCTGGGGCTGTGCGGAGCCAACCCTCACAACTCAGGGGATGCTGCTGAAGTGCCCATATGCCCCCCAACCCCCAGCACTCTTCCATGGTGCTCGCATCCTCAGGGCACCCCAGGAAATCCAGAGGGAAGCAGAGTGGGTCTGTCACTTTAAGGATGTGAAAGGAGACGTTCCTGTGACAATAAAAGCACTCCTAAGTGCACCTCCAATCATAAATCATTTTCAAAATTGCTCCTGGCTTTTTAATTTCTTTCATTTGGAGGATTTATAGTGCTCTGATGTGCCAGAATGTTTATTCCATGGGCTGCCCATCACGTGGCACCCCACTGGCACAGCACCAGGCTCCAGTCCATGTTAATCTAAACCTCTGCAATGATCATCTGCAGCTTCTAATAAATGACTGATCGCTCTGGGTGTAACTTGCAGTGATTAAAGTTAACACCGGCACAGAGTGCTTCAGTGTTTCAGCCTCCTCTTGACGGCTATTTGCCATTCTGCCTTTTTAGTATTGCCATCACTGAAACAAAAAGCTTCTTGTTTGAAAATTATTTATGGAGTGTTGCAGTGCTTTATAAGATTTTCATACACCACTCTGTGAGCTGGGATCCTTTTGGATTAGAGTGTGCTCTCAATTTCAGTCCACGGATGAGAAGGACTTGATTTCTTTTCATACTTTGCAGCTCCAGAAATGGCCATGAATATGTATTCTGTCTTTTGACACTCCTTTGTGCCGGCTTTTGGGGAAGGCTGCACAGGATCTGAGGAGTTAAAGATGGAGTGGGCCCACAAGGCCCATCTGGCTCCCTGTGCAGGCTCGTGCTTTCTGAACGTGGCCCTCTTGTATTGGGTGGGTCCCAGCTGAAGGGCTCCCCCACGGGCTGCCAAACAATCTCAGATAATGACTTACAGAAAGACTTGCTGGCGCTCATCCTAAACTCCCCCTTTGTTATTTTTGCCTGGTTCCCCTGATATAAGGCCAGCACTTCGCATCAAACCATTCTCCTCCATTGCTGGAATTCCCATTTACCTCCACCCACACTTCTGCGTCCGTGACGTGCAAAGGCACCGGCCAAGAACCACAGCACATCCCAGCAAGGGCTGTGTGGAAACACGGCCAAGCAATCAATCCCTGCCTCTGTGAGGTAATTGCTCAAATGGATTAAATTTACAACACGTGACAGGAAACAAGGAATAAACACTGAGGTCTGGAGGGCAAAGCATTTCAAAGTTATAAAAGACTACGTTGCCCTTCCAATCATGTCTCAGCCTTCGTAAATGCCACTTTTAGTAACAATGTTGTTTCCTGGTCCATCTGTCTGTCTCTCAGCCATTCCCAAAACTAAACTGGCAGGAGATTGATTGTGAACCATTTTCTTTTGGTCCCAGTGCTCCTCTTCTCCAGATGAGGAACCATGTTTCTGGCAAGTTCACTTCCACTCTTCTTGGATCCCCTCACTCTTGCTCTGCATCTGGGCTTCTGAGTCATTTTCCCGCCTTTCCTTCCACTTTACCTGTTCCCTCTGGCACTCCCTGTTTCCTTTATGCCCCAAACCTTTGCCAGTGCCTTTGTCCCCCTCCAGTCTGGCTCTAGCCTGCTGATACAATTACACTCTGACTGGCCCCACGTGCCACACTGACTCCACAAAGATGGGTCTCGAGCAGCAGGACCATTCTCCCCCTTGCCACAGGTTCATGCTCCAAAATACTGGAATTTCATCGATCCCAGCTGCTCCAGTTTCTAGGTGTGGGCTGAAAACTCCCAGCCCACTCCTTATTTTTATTCAGCTTTAACTTCTGACACTCCTTTTGTAAGAAAATTCAGTCAAGGAAGACACCTACCTGGAAAATTTCAGTCCAAGCAATTACCTCGCCAGTGCCACAATTGGAGCATAATGGAGAATAAAACGTTTATGTCTCTTTATAAGTGTTTGAGTCTCCAACTTCTGCCTGGAATAAGTGTAATTTCTGAGGAAGGATTTAAAGCTCTGTTTGTGCTTTGCTCATGCACTTCACTCCCGTTCTCTGGAAACATACCCTATTGACCAATTACGCTGTGTTCAAACACACAAGCAGCAATTATCTTACTCATCTGCCTCACCTGTCACACGTGCACTTAAAATTCTCTCTTAGCATCTTGGCGTTTCTTAATCTTGTCAGCAAAACCCAAAGCACTGATCTATTCTCAGGCACAGCACTTTTCTCTGCTCTCTCCGTGTGTTGCACCAGTTTTACACCCCATTGAGTTCAGGAGAGCTATACAGCAGGAAATTAGGCCCAAAGTACATATAGAGGTTTAAATCTGATCCTAAAACACTGTAACACACTGCTCTGAGGCCCTCTAATGGAGACAATGTCAGCCACGATCAGCAAAATGAAATGGAATTAACACTAAACAAAGAAATTTCAGCCAGAGGAGGCAGCTCAGGGAACACGTAGTCAATGAGGAGTGGATAGATACTTCTCTGCAGTTGAAGTGACTTTTGTTTATGTATTTATTTGTTTATTCAGAGAAGAAGGTCAAGAGGATTTTTTTTTTTAAGAGAAGCAGGGGTGGGAAGTGAATGAAGTTAGATCAGAGGAAAGAGCACGGGTGAGATCTCCTGGAAACCTCTGCTGCACAACTTTGGTGGGGAGGTCATTGCTGCTGGGGATGTCCCTGCTGTGTCTCCAAGGACAGTCTGAGGCGGTCCAGTGAGTGGCCACGAATACCTGTCCATCCTCTCTGAAAATGCAGTGTCTGATTTTCCTGCAGTCTGACAGAAGACATTCAAGCAGCTCTGTACCCTCCCCTGTTGCTAACACACCCCTTTCACCCCCACAGCCTGGGTGGAGCTGCTTTGGGCCACATCTGCTCCTTCCTCCCTGGCAAATCCTAAGCCAGCGCAATGCCAAGATCCTCCTGCTCATCAGCAGCTCCTCTTAGGGATCTTGCACTGGGATCTTACCTGGCATTGTCAGAGCAAGCTTAAGAAATGTTTCAGAAATTATGAAACAGCTTCGCCTTCATTCAGCTGGGGATACTTTTTTCCTCTGTCTCAGCTGCCTCCTCCTCACCTCCTCATCTTAAGTGTCTTAAAGAAATAGGAGTTGTGGGAATTTGCTCAGGGTAATGGTAGAGAAAAGTAAAGATATTTTTCTCAGTCACTGTAGGAATATACTCGCACTGGATCCCATCAGGTTGTTTGAATATGTTGGACATCCACACTATAACAGCAGCCAAAGATATCTGTCATTTCTGACTCTTCCTGTAAGCTGAGGCATTAGTCACAGAGCTGTGCCTTTTCCATTTAAACCTGCATTCCATACTCAGTAATAAAGAAGGAAACCTTGTAAAGATTATTCCCATTTCATTAGCTGACCTGAACAAGCCAAGCAACCCATGCCAGAACTCCAGGAAATGTAGTGGCTTCCTGTCCAGCCTCAGTATGTCTTCAGGTATTTATTGAAAGCTCCTTGAGCTTTAAACAGTTCCAGGGCAGGTCACTTTTCAGATCATGAGTTTTTAGGGGCCATTCTGAAGCACATTTAGCAGAAGAGACCCGGGATGACACTGATTTACAGACTGGCACAGGCATTTTGGGAGTATTTCCTATCTGCAAGGATGGGTGCAGTCTGGGCTGCCATGTGGAGAAAAATGTGTCAGTGTAGATGTTCCCCACTCTGCTGTCATCAAACACTGAAATAACCCATTTAAAAGTGCTGAAGAAACTAGAAGTCAGTCCCTGGTGCCTGGATCTATAGTTAGAGGGGCATTACTGGATGATGTGATCCTACCAGATTGCAGGGTTTATTTCTTTACAACATTAGAGGACTTGTCAGCCCTGAAGGGACTAAGGGAGGGAGGATGGAGAGGATGAAACCACCTGGATGTGCAGCACTGCAGATTTAAAGCTCCAAGTCCCAGGGCTCGGCACACACAGCATCTATTTAACATCCTTGCATCCTTCTCAGCTTCGGCCTGAGAATTGCTCCAGCACCATGAACCACAGAGCCTCCCCTCTGTGCCTGCATTAGGCTTTTCTTAACATTCAGAGGGAAACAACAAAAGTTCCCCTTCTCCTTTACAGCTCTTTCACTTTTCGCCTAATGAAGGTGGAATATAAAATGTTGAAGGGAAAAGCAGTTTTTCCCCTACAGTAGAATTTCTTTTTCAGTTATTTTTAATCTGACATCTGTTTTAACATGCATCCACACGCTGCATTTATTTTAAATTTTTTTCCCCTCCCTTGTGTTTTATTATTTACCTCCCGTTCCAAAGAGATCACAAAAGATTACACTTCAGTGAAGCAATAACAGCGGTGGCAATGATCTCTCTTACTTCTCACAACTTTTCTTTATACCCCTCTGTTTTGCCTCCATCTACGTCTTCCCATCACCATTGTCCCAGAGGCCTCGTTACAGCTGCTATCACACGGGGTGGAGGCATTCATGGGACTTTTTTTGGAATTGGACAGATATGTGCTAACTAGAACACAAAGCCCTTCTTGTTCAGAGCCCTGATAGTCGTTCTTTGCTCTGTTTCAATGCCTTCTAAAAAGTTCCACCAAGAAATCACGCTCTGGGCCAGCTGTGGTGCCTGTGCTTTGAAGAAAGCCCCAGACTCTGCAGAAGGCAGCAGAAAGCAGCCAGCACTGAGACGTGCCAGCCTTCTGACACGATGCCTGCTGAATGTTTCATTTCCCCTGGAAATGAAGATAACATCCTTAATCATCTTACGTGTAATTAAATTAAATCACGGAGCATACGCATTCCTCACCTTCTCCTAAGGAGCCGGTTGCTCAGGTCTGAGCTTTAGGGTGGAAAAAAAGCAGAGTTCTCAATGGACCAGTAATCACTGCAGAGAGTTTTAGCACATTCCAGCCCCAGGGCAGCCTCTCCGGCAGTGAGAGAGCAGGGGCTGGCTGGGGCAGCTGCCAGGCTCTGTGGTGAAGCTCACCCAGCTCTTCCACCAGCCCCACCCCCTCTCCAGGCTGTGACAGTGGCAGGGACCCCTAACCCATGGGATTACCAAAGCAGCCTCGGCCCAGACACAGGGAGGGAACTGGCTGACTGCTTTGCTTGTTTGCTTGTTAGCTAATAAAGAGGTGAGAACTCCTTTAAGAGCTTGAATAAAAGCAGAATTCATGCTATTACTGAAATTGAAAAATCAGGTTATGAAACTTTCCCTCATCCATCTTAGGGTTTGGTTACTGTGGTGTACAAAAGAGCTGCACCAAGGGAAATATAGGTTGGATATTAGGAAGAAGTTCTTCATAGAAAGGGTGATAATGTTCAGGGATGGCTGCCTAGGGAGGTGCTGGAGTCATCGTCCCTGGATGTGTTTAAAAAAAGCTTGGATGTGGCACTGGGTGCCAGATTTTAGTTGAGGAGTTGGGCACGGGCTGGACTCAATGGTCTTGAAGGTCTCTTCCAGCCTGGGGATTCTGTGATTCTGTGATTCTGTGATTCTGTGATTCTGTGATTCTGTGTGACTCTGAAGCTCATCTCCACCAGCTGAGCCTGCAAAGGGCCTGTTCAGCCTCAGGAAGAGGTGACTGGGAGGAGACCTGATCAGTGTCTATCAATACCTGAAGGGAGAGTGCCAGAGGATGGGCCAGGCTCTGCTCAGTGGTGCCAGGAAGAGGACAAGAGGCAGAAACTGATGCTCTGGAAGTTCTGCATGAACATGAGGAAGAGCTTCCCTGTGCAGTGACTGGGCACTGAACAGATTGCTCCGAGAGGCTGTGGAGTCTCCCTCCCTGGGGACATTCCAGACCCCTCTGGACACAATCCTGTGCCCTGTGCTCTGGGATGGCCTTGCTGGAACAGGGAGGCTGGGCCAGCTGTGGCCCCTTCCAACCTGACCCACTCTGCGATTCTGATTCCTCTACTCCTTCCAAAGAGAAAGCAAGACTTGAGAAAACAAGAACAGTCATTTCCAGTATGGCTTCCTCAGTTTGTTAGCATTGTTTAAAAACCCTTTGTTTTCATCTCAGCTAAAGAAGCAATTTCAAATTTATGCTTCCTCAATTCAGTGTTTTCAAACACTCCCTGTGATCTCAGAGATCTGAAACTTTTATGCCTCAATAAAGCTTTGCTGTATTTTTCTGCACCCATCAGCCACTTACTCCTGCTTTTAGGGAGTGCAAGGGCTGCAAACATTTGTGGTGCTTCTTTCTAAGTCTTATCACCTCTTAATTTAGCATGGTTGTGACTTCCTGTGACTTTAATAGTAACAGGCAATCAGCAATTTTTCCAATGGTATCTTTACATAATAAGAATATTCTTCTCTCTGGTTGCCCTGTCACATAAGGACTGACCAGAAGAACAATTTTCTTTCTCTCCTGGGCAGGCTGCACCTAAATAAAAGCAAATCCATCCTTTTACTCCTGCCCCACACAATACATATCATCCAGCTGTGATTTCAGCAAAAGCTCACCAAGATTTGGATAAAACTTGCTGTTGTTGTTTGTGGGTTTTTTCCTCCCCAAGAGAGGCAAGGAGCCAAAGTTCCAACTGAGCAAAATAAAATTAAAAGTAGATCAGTTTTTTCGTGTCTCAGTGGCATGTGCTATGGTATATAATGTATGTTCCCTGCTTCACAAAGGAAATGAAAGAATGAACTTATATGACTGATGAAACAAAGATATCAAAGTATTACTTGCCCCAGCTGATATGTGCACTTCACATATAATTACTATTTAATATCTTTGTTTCCTACAAACCAGGAAGAAAGCTTACCCTCTCAGCCAATTCCCTCTTCTAGTAAATAAGCTGATGCAGAATATTCTAGATTTGCAGCTTCTACTTTACTTTCTTCTTGAATTTATTCTCTTCTTTGCAAAGTAATGTGGTCTACAAAATGAAGCTATTTAAAATCCTAAATGAATAAGTGTTATAAAAATAATAAATTAGTATACAAGACTGACTTGCACAAAACATATGTTACACTCTGAAATATATTTAGACACGAGTGCATAATTGCCTGTTCCTTTCCTAATGGCCTGAAGCACAGAACTAAATGTGAACTTTTCCCAAAGTCTGTGCAGCGATGGAGCGCCGCCCCCTCCACACTTCCCAGGAGTTCAGGTCCTCACGTGCTGCCTGCAGCCTCCACAAACTTCAGCTGAAGAGCAGGAAAAAGATGGGAAAGATGGAAAAAAGGGCAGTGAAGGGTTAGGGTAAAGGGCAGTGAAGGGTTAGGGTGAAGGGCAGCACGCCTGGGAGCCCACACTGTGAGCACTCCCAGCTCCTTGTGGGTGGGAATGAAGATCCTGCCACGCCAGCTCCAACCTCAGCCCAGAACCTGTGGCAGTCCCTGTATTTGGCTCTCTCACAGGCTCAGGAAAGCCCAGGAAAGCTTCTGGTCCTGCCCAGCAGCCCCACTCCAGCCCTGCCTCGTCCCAGGATGGATCCCACAGCTGGTAGCAGTCTCCTGGCTTATCCCTTGGACAAGCCTCGTCCCTTGCTGCTCCTGATGGCACCCCTGGGCCAGGCTGAAACCCTCACACCAGGGCTGTGAACAGAGTAATTCTTGGCTGGTACCAGCAGCCTCTGCAGCAGGGGTGAGAGACAAGGCTCTGGGTCCTGTTGGTGGCCCACAAACACCATGTGAATATAACTCCAATCACCACGGAGTTAAACAAACCAGTTGCTCTGAAACACTGAGCCTTCTGCTCATTCCTCGAAAGAGAACAACCCCCAAACCAGAATCATCTTTATCTGGATGTGCTTACAGACTCTGTTACCTTTTTTCCTTTTTTTTTTGACAAAAATATGAAGGTTTCAACAGAAAGAAATACATAGGCTACTTTCCAATCCAGCTTCTCTGAAAACGATGGTTGGCTTGGAGTTGCACAGCATTTCACACAGGTGTGTTTTCAACGTTCATGGAGAAGGGAAGTGGCTATCCTCAACTTTTCAGGAACCTCTCCCTCTCTGATGGAGCCTGTCACCCCTGAAGTCACCTCCAGCAGCCCATGTGTACATCAAAACTGCTGACAGAATTCCTCCTGGCAACGTCTTTCATCAACACAGTTCCCATGGAGACAGTGAGGCTGTTCTCAGAGACTCACCTTACACAGCGAGGTGGCAAAGTTGGACCTCCATTAATTTTAAGGTACCACACAGTCATCCACCTAGAAACTAAAGCAACTCCAAAAAAATTAGTTTCTATCATCGCCCTCACTGTCTGAAAGACAACCAAAACCAAAAAGTGTGGTTTGCAAGTGTCATTACTTCCTGCTATGAAAGTATGGGCTTTTATAACATTTAATAACATTTAGAAAGCTTAAAAAGCATCAAAATTCAATGTGTTGTGGCTGGAAGGCAGAGGGTCAGACTGGCAAAAACCTGGTGGGAGCTGACTTCTTGTAAGAGGCTCTGTATTTCTGAAAGCTCAGCAGCAGAATTTCCCCCTCCATATGCAGACAGGCACTTGGATTTTTCCTTGATAAATTTGGCAACGAAATCAGAAGGAAAACTCATGGTAAAAATGGGCCATTTTCAGGAAAATAAACATGACAACAGAGTCACAGCTCAGCCTCACCTTCTCTGTTGAGACCTAAAGCAGAAAAGGACTGAAAGCCTTGGATGAACTATTTTCTGAAAAATTGAGGCCCATTTTTAATCCTGAGCACTTCATACAGGATTTTGCTCTCTGCATATGTTGTTTTTCTTGATTTTTTTTTCCTTATCAGCTTTCCTATCTGTCCAAGGTGTTTTGTAGCACTCCAGGGATTCAGGTGGTAGAAGCCAGAGTTATTATCTTTATAATGAATCTCTTTGTAATAAATGCGCCTTCTAGCTTGATTTACAGCAAAATCCTCCTCCTCCTCTTACCTCCATGATGAGACCTACTTAAGTCAGTGAGACTAGTCATGATGATAAGATAATTAAGTTTTTAGTACAACTCTGGTTAGTGAGCAGAACGCAGTTCTGGTATAATGAATCTACTAGCTTCAGTCTGATAGTCAAAAGGTGTTGGTGATTTGGGTATTGTTCTTATTGTACTCTGAAAAAAGCACTTTTTTTTTTTTACATTAAAGCATTAAACCTTGCATAGGACACAATTCAGATCATATTTTAAATTATAGTATGGAATGGCAAAGTTGAAGTTCAGCCGGCCTAGTAGTGACACCTGCAAACTGACAGTCAAACCCCCCTACATTAAAATGGAAAGATTTGCATGAATGTGTTTTAAAATGACAGGAGACAGGAATTGGAGCTTCTAAGCAAGTTAGACTAAAATTTTAAGAGTGAAATGCCTAAAAATAGTCCCTGAATGCATAGTTAGGCACCGATATAGAGACTGCTTGATTTTCAGTTGTTCTGATCACCCAGAGCTCCCATTAACTTCAGGAGCAACTGTGGATACTCAGCTGTTCTAGAAATCAAGCCACTTTTATTCAAGGGCCTAAATATGGATGTCTGTGCCCAAGTTTGGGGGGGGAAATATAAAAAATAAAAAAGAGATCTGGTTGGTTGCTTTTTTTTTTTTTTTTCTACAGAAGACATTTTATAAAAGAGAAGTAATAGCCAAGTTTCATTCTTCTTTCCCGTTACAGTGCTTGAAACTGAATCAACAGAACAATTAATAGTGCAACACATCTGTGCCAGAAGATTTTGTCTGAGGTGAATGGAAATCTGTTCCAAGATTGGTAGCTCTTAATTAGCTATCTGAAACATTCCAGAGATATTTCATATTCTGCGATTGCAAAGTGTTACCAGGCCACCTAAATCTTTTTCATAGTATTTCAGTGTTGCCATTAATAAGCTTTTCAGGCTGGTCTGAGGAACTTTGCAAGATTAACTTTGCAAATCTGTGTGTATTAACTATTTAACTATTTCAGAAATGCCACTTTTTTCTGCTTTTGGATCAAGTACAACCAGCAGACTCCAGCATAATTTTAAATACCATAAACTATGAAGAAGGGAGAATTAGGCCTTAATTCTGTCATATGCATTTGGTTATCAGAAGACTTCTGAATGCTGTTTGCTTAAAGACCTCTTTTGTAAAAGTAATCCTGAGTTGGTTTTGTGTCTAAGCCATTGCCAGTTCATGCTGAAGTGCATAAGAGCCAGTCACATGATAGAAAATCTGCAAGAAAAAAAAAAGAAAATTTATGATGGAATTATATATGACTATAAAGCTGCAAGTGTCAAGGAAGTAACAAATTAAAGGCATGCCAGATGAGGATGATAGATATTTGTTTGTGTGTGTGTGCATAAAATATGATGTAATATTCCTTAATATATTTGTTTGTAGGATATGAACTAAGAGCTCTTGCTGCTGTGCTTGGAAAGCAAAAGTAAAAAGCAAAGACTCTTGTTGCTCTGTTGCTTTTTGAATTAAGATTTCAAAAACAGCCAGGTAGATGCCAATGCTTTCCTCTGTCACCTGGTTTTGCCTATTTCAGTATGTTTGTTTTATTGAATATAATGACTGGGACATTTTTTAACGTTTTTAGAGAGCATAGAATAGCAAGGGCTTTGGTCATGGCTGGGGCATTTGTGCAATCCCTGGTAGATAAAAGATAAAACCCTTAAAAAATCAGAACAAATGGTGCAACACAATCACCGGCTGTGTTCTAACACCCAGCAGTGATGGCAGTGGCAAAAAGAAAGCTCATGCTGCTCTGTCATAACCAGGGACATAATTTTAGGTCAAGAGTGAGGCAGAGGGAGCAAGACAATATTATTCCCATTGCAGGAGTGAGCCTGGGGTTTTCAGCAGTCATGAATATTAACCTGACATCTCTCAGCTGTTCTTAAAACACTCCTTAAAACATGTCAGTATTTCAATTGCTAGAAAGGTGAGGACAGGGAAAAGACTGGTGGTTTTGTCCTCCCCCAAATCCCCTATATCTCATGTTTTCCCAGCAGGATAATGACTCTCAGATATTTTTCTTGGTTAAAGGTAATATCACCTCTTCTCCTAGGCTTAATGAACATGTCAAGACCAGAAGCCTTCATGTTTTGGTGGTTCCTACAACACTACACTGTTCCCAATTGCACTGCATCCTTTGGGGTTGATACCCTGTGCCACTGATGTAGATCACGGATAGATGGGTCAGAATCTTTCTTCCCACTGGGAATTTCTTCCCCAGGAAATAAACAACATATCAAAAACTCTCTTATGAGCAGCATGCACATGTATGTAGGATGAGCTGTGACTTTCTCCACAGGATGGAAATATACCGTGAGGAGTTGTGGCACAGACACGAAGGGTCTGTGAGGTTCACTCACAGCTGGGATTGAAGGGGAGAGCACTGCCATGCATTTGAAAAGACTCTGAACATGCAAAAACTGATCCATTTTTGCCCAAATTTTGTAAAATTTTGCACTGCAGATATGGCCTAGACCAGCTGCCCCAATATCAGAGCCCCAGATGTCTGTAACGACAGCTCAGACTTAAAGAAATACCGAGCTGGAAGTGAACCTGTCATTAATAATGAATCAGATGGATGTTCCATTTCTGCAGAAGTAGTAAGCCAGCACTTTTAGAAAGATTACTCTTGTTCTCCACGAGCTGAAAGCTGCCAAGAACCAACCTGTTGCTCAATGTCTCCCAGCAAACTGCTGGCACCCAGGCGGAAGAGCTCTGGTGTCAGCCACTCCACTCCCAGCTCCTCCTTCACCAGCATAAGCCAAGTAACAGCTTCTTTGGCTGTCCTAATGCCCCCTGCAGGTTTAAATCCAACCTTTAGAGAGAGGGAAAACAAACAAACAAACAAACAAAAAAAGAAGTGCAATACACATTTTCATCCATCAGCAACCCTAGAAGAGTAATCAGTGTTTGTACAGCTGCAGTCTCAAAGTGTCTGAGATGTCACAGCTCTGCCTGGTAAGGTCTGGACTAGTACTGGTAGCTATCAAGCCTCAGCCAGCACTGCCAAAAAGAACATTTTCATGCTGAGGGAGCAATATTTTTGACCCCTGTGAACTTTCTCAAGAGCTGGGCTTGAGGTCTAATGGGAGCACTTTGCCTCTGGTACAAGGGATTTGGGCAGGACTGGAATATCTGCAAAATCCCATAGTGCCAATCTAATTCCAGTTATAGAACAACAAATATTCAACAATAACACTGAAGATGCTGCATGTGAGGTGGCTGACTTGTGGACAGCTGTGAGAACTGGCTGTATGTTATAAAAAGCCTGAACAGCATAGTTACACATGACTTGGCTGTACATTCAAACCTATCAGAGGTTTAATTTTCACTAAATTTTTTCAAATGGGAATTAAGTTATGTCTGTCTTTATCAAAAATTGAAAAGTCTGTGCTCCACAGGAACTGCACAATTTCTGTCTCCCAGCACAGGCTGGATGTGCTCTCAGTCCCTCGGGGTGAGATGTAGCTGAAGGTGAGCTGCCATGTCTACAAAGGCACAAAACCAAATGAAACTCATCTTTGAGGTAGAGCTTGTCTTGAATCCCGTGATGGACCTGCTGTGCACTTGGCACACACCCCTAATGCCAGTCCTTTGGTTTTGTGCCATGTAAACACAGAGACAGAGCTTGTGACACTCAGCTATCAAATCCTTCATCAAAAATGCCAAAATGTTGGCCTGTAGCAGCTACCTAAACTCTTGAAAAGCAAGGGAGATCAGGAAAAATTCTCCCTGTATAAAAAAAAAGGAAATCTGAGCAACATGTAGCACACAGTGATTCTTCCTGTGTTTCCTTCTGCCATTAACCTTTACATTCTGCAAGAATTATCATTTTGTTTTTGTACGCAAGCTCCTGAAACCTCACTGCACTGAGGATTTCTTTGTGCCTTATGGATATAACAGCAGAATCAGAAAGTATCTGGTTTTAAATGTGTTTGGTAATCTTTTTTATATAGTGATTTCAGGACCAACAAACACAGACTAAATCCTTCTCCCACGCTGGAGCATTGTGATAATGGCACATTTCCAATAAGATTAAAAGTAACAAAAGCAAGAAAAGCTTGATAAATCCAACCACAAAGACTGTTTTTGTGGACGGACAAATAGATGTGTGAGTGTATGCATACATCTGTTAACATTTGATTTCCAAAAAGAATTTAAAGCCCAGCAACTGGAAAAGCATCTTCTAGATAATAAACAAAACCAGTTGGAATGTGTTTTCCCTCAGGAAGAGAAATTCTAATGAAATTTGAATTTAGATTTCTTCCTAGAAATACTAAATCTCTTTGAGCTAATCTGTGGCAAAAACAAGTAAAACAGAGTTAATAAGAGAATTAAAACCATCATTCAGAATTCCTTCCCCTTTTAGCAGATTCTGAAAGCTCTTTTCTTTGCAAAAAAAGCTGACAAAGACAAGCCTGTCCTCTCCTCCATTTACCAGCTTTCCAAACAGCACATCTGACTGTCATAAAAACGTAAAAAGGAAGGGGGATTGGAATTTAATTCAAGAGCAGTACAAAGTCCAGCTACCACTTTCCTGCTGTTTCACAGTATTTCATTATTTTGCTTAATAAGTTCATCTCCTCAAGAATTTTCTCTTCACCTTACATTATTAAAAGTAATAAGTTTTTCTGGATTGGGGGTTTTCCCAACAGAAAAACCAATTTATGTATGTCCTTCAATAATGACAGGAAAAGATTATTTCCCATTATATTGCACACTTTTCATATCACCACCACAGCTTATCAGTCAATAAATGTTACTCTGCAACTTGTTCCTTTCCTTTAAGAAGTTTAATTTCTGTATTAACCTGTTTTTCCCAGGCAACGCCTTGCTAGAAAGCATCCCTACAGCAGCAAAATTAGTTTGTTAAAGAAACCATTTAGAAATTCCTTGCCACTGATAATATTGTCTTCAGTTAATAAAAGTACATAAGTCAGTTTACATCTAATTCACCGACACACACGTGCACACAGACACGAGCACTTATTCTTAACAACACATTTCATACCATGAATGCCTCCTTTGGAAGCAAAAGGTGAATTCAACATTTATATCCAATTACGGGGACAAAGCTGTGCTAATGCAGCAGGGAGCAGCTTGTGGCACCCAGCACTGGTGCCCAGGGGGTCGCTGGCCTCAGGGAGCTGCCTCACGCTGGGGCACTGACGGTGCTCCCACAGAAACAGCGTGTTGGAGCTGCTCAAATGATTGTGTGGCAGAGAGAGAGGCAAGAGGGGAAAGGAGGAGTGGGGACAGCCCAGGGATCCGTGCTGGCCTCGTCTAGATGGCTCCAGAGAGTAGATGGACACACCTCTACCCCGTGTCACACATTCCTCAAGCTCTGACAGCCCCTGAAGCCACCTCAGCCCCATCCCACTGCTCATCCCACGTGCTGGCATTGCCCCTTGCAAGGCCACCCTCTGAAGGGACGGGAGGAGAAGCTGGAGAGGAGGGAAGGGTGGCCTGAAATGGGGAGAGGCTCTTAGCCAGAGAGATGGCTTCCTGTGCTGGTGCTGAAGGTGAGGACAGAGCCCACTGCTGAACACCGGCACCAGATCCAGCTGGCAGCCCCATCTGCCCATGGGAAAAGGAACTGAGAGGTGGCTTAAGCCCTCCTGAGAATCTCCTCCTTTCTCAGTGTTTCAGCAAAAGGATGAATGCACAGACAGCTCATCTCTGGCTTTTCTGTACGTTCCCCTTTTCTCCACTGACCTCACCTGACAGCAGCCTGATTGATAAACATTAGGTACCAGGACATGATGTTCTGCCAGCCCCTGTCCCCTCTCTCCTTCCTTCCACCCCAGGAAATGGGATACAACTGATCTGCCTCCTTGGCCCCTTGGAAAGCCTTTCTGGCAAGGGAGGAAAGAGCAAAACTTATCCCTTGGGTCGCCAGGACAAAATCAGAAAATACAGGTGTGTACACGGGACAGACTCGATGGCTCTACATTTGTACAGCTCTGCTGAGGTTTATGTCAGCCACTGTCAGCCCTGTTATTAATGGACACAGCCACTTAAATGGTGAGACAAAATTCAAATCCAGATGCAGCAGGGAATACTTTGATTGCATGAGCTTTTATGGAATGAAGTGGCAGTTCTTCAAGGGAGAAAAGAAAAACTAAAAAGAAAATATTAATATTAGCAAATAAATCCTATCGCATTATTTTTATTTCTCAGTGAGCCTGTTTAGTTAATTTTTACAAAGGAAATGAGAACTACCTTGTGTCCAGTTTGCCAGTAGTACTCCTTGATGGCTCTCATCATGACTATGCCAACGGGAAAGGTCGCATTTTCCACCTCCTTTCCTGTAGATGTCTTTATAAAATCAGAACCTGAAAGGAAGTAAAATATTTTATAGCAGTTTTAGAACAAGAGTCCCTCTGCACATGCAGGTTCACAGCCTCAAAGGTGCCCTCCTGCTTCACAGCAATTCTGAAGAGTTCCTTTACATGTATGTCCCTGTGGTGTACATAAATCAACATTTCAGTATTTCCACAAGGATCTTTGAGAATAGAAATTTTCTTCATCACTTTTTTAATTTAAATTCACATCTACTTGGTCTCATGTCTGACAGTCTGCTATTGTATCTCCTGCAGCTGTTTTTAGGAGAAGGGAGAGATATTTCATATGTGTTTACTGAACCAGCTGTGTAATACTATAAACCAAAGGAAAACTCCCCTTTTATGCATTTTGCAATTGTCACATTGTAAGTTACTATACTTAAATCCACGGTCTGATTTAATGCAGTAACAAGGTCAAAATATCTGTGCTCTTTAAAGAACAAGAGTTAGCCTTGGTTTATTTTTTCCCATTTTCTCACTAGTGAATAATATTCTCCACTGGCTGTCTTAATACTTGTGTAACATTCTTGTGTATTCTTGCTTGAAAGAAATCCTGAAGCACAGTACAACAAAAAGCTAAGAAACTAACAAAAAATAATGTGCCTTGCAGTGCATGATCCAGCATCGACAGAACACAATGACAAAACTTCTTTAATTTCATTAGGACGCACTTCATCCCTAGGAACCTACTTCTTAGAAAAGGTGTACTGTGGCATCATTAATTATCAAAAGTAATTGGGAGAAGAAGAGGGATAATTCAAACATCATGTAGCAGTGCATCATCCACTTAAGTCAATTGGAACTGCATCTGCTTCCACTTCAAATTTGGCTTGGGGTCCGTTTTGTCTCTTATGTGGATGATGATGATGCCTCTACAACATCCCCTGGAGTAGGGAAGGGAAGTTTCAGCCCTGGCTCCGAGTTAGGAGCTGCCTTGGCTACATTCTGTGAGCTGCACACACTCCAGAGTGTCTCCCTGACGGCACAGCTGCTGGGCACACAGCTGGGCCTCAGCCTGGAGGCGAGGCAGCACAAAGCCAGGCGTGTTCCTGAGGCTTCTCAACACCATCAGATGGAATCACGAACTTTGAGGTTTCTAGGAGCACAGTTTTCTCTGTAGGCTTCCTGGCTAGGCACCAGGTCAGCCCAGTGGTGATTCCATTGCACCCTCCTGTGACAACCTCCATTCTGGGGAGAAACAGCAATTTGCAAGAAAGATTCCGACTCCACAGAAAGTGCAATGTGCAAAAAGAGACAATTAATAGTCGATAGAGCTTTGCAAAGAACAGAACACACAGGAGAGGCAATTGAGTTGCGCATTTCAGAGCTGCTCCCTTCCAGGGAGGCACTACGGACATCTGATAGCCACATTAAAACAAGGAGCAGTGCGAGTGAAACTTCAACATCACCAAATTATATTTTTAATTTCCCTTTTGAAATGTAGCACTTAAAGTCCTTCAGTGCAATACTTCTCATTTTTTCTGCTATAAGGTAAGTCAAAGCTTTTATAAGTCTTATAATTACAAGTCTCTATGGTACAGTTTCATTAAAAACTTTCATTAAACAACAGCTGCCCTTGTATATGGTCTTCTAATCAATTTGGTCAAACAGAATGACTTCTAATCAGCTGTTGATAAAAATAGAAGATGAAATTTTAATTCTAATAGATTAACCACAAACTCAAGATAGTCTTCAAAATCCATCTAGTTCTATTCTCCAGTGGATTTAACGACTATTCAGCAACTCATTACTAAATAGAACAAGATGAACATTTTCCAGTTCATTAAAGAAATGTACTATGTATTTTTGCATTGTCCTCATGATTCGTTACAGGGAGTCTTAATTACAAGATAATGGATAATGGTTATTAAATGCAGACTCCAGTAATGAAGCTCTATTCATTTGTGAGCCTCAGAGACTGCAAAGAGGGGAAAATAAAATTACTAGCTTCAAAAGATTAACGGATCAAATTATTATTCAATTTTGAAAATCTCATTCAGACTTCACAGAAACAAGAAGAGATTAAAAACTAGTATTAGTACAAAAGTTGTGCATTTATATATTTATTTTTAAATAATATCTTAAGGCTATTAGGAGAATAATCAGCTTTAGATGTGATTATTAGACAAACATACAGCCAATTTAGTAGCATCCTCTAACAATGAAAACAATACATTTTTATTTCCCGAACAAATTCTTTTTTATGACACAAGAGCTTGCTAGCAGGACTGCAGGCAGCCTTTTGCAGAAGACAGAGGACCCACATAGCACAGAGAGCCACGATGGAAGGTGCTATTAACATTTGGATTTCAGCAATGAAAAAAGGGATTTAAAAATCAAGTGCTGCCATAAAAGGCACCTCATTAAGCAATCTTTATGCCAACCTTGTGATAATAAGGGAGTTTCACCCAGTCTATTTCTTATTTGAGTTTCCAAAAACAAGTTTAGGGAATTATGTTCAGAAGGATTTTCACCTGGAAATTTAGGTGATGATTTAGAAACCTGAGTTTGATCACCCATCTTCTCATCTTCCTATGAATAAATACACTCAAAAAATCAAGGCTAAGGCTAAAATA
Organism: Bombycilla garrulus; assembly: GCA_013400315.1. Lineage (NCBI taxonomy): Eukaryota > Metazoa > Chordata > Aves > Passeriformes > Bombycillidae > Bombycilla > Bombycilla garrulus. The sequence goes on along the minus strand of VXBU01000405.1, from coordinate 1,904,206 downwards.
CACACTGAATGGCTTTCCTCTTCCTTAGAGTAGATTACATGATTCAATGAAGCATTAAATCCAAGATTTTACAAAACCAGTTATTCAGGGTAGATTTCTAGGCCCAGTGAGCCTGGAAAAGACCACACTTTCTATTTTTATTTTCCAGTGTGAAGCCACAGCAGTACATTTCCTTTCAAGGCAGCAAGTCATGTGAGGCTCACTGAAGCAGGGAGATGGGATGAGCTCAGCTGGTTAGAACATGGTGCACTAACACCAAGGTTGTGGGTTCAACACAAGCAGGTCATTTACTTCAGGGGAATTCCATTATATTTTTTTCTGTTCTAGAAACACAGCCTCATTTATGAATGCTCTGGTCTCCCAAAAAGTCAGAAAAGCTTCCAAAACTGCCCTGCCCTATGGCTGTCCTGTACATCCACACAGATTTCCAGCCCATGTAACACTGAAGCAGAGCATGAGAAGTGGGGAATCTTATTCAGATGACAGCATCCAGGAAACACACTCTGATTCCATAATTAAGCAATAAGGAATAATAAGCAGCGTAGCAATCGTGGAGTAATCACAACCCTTTGGTTGTGAAGTGTTTCAAATGCCCTTGGGGAATGATTATCTCCCGATACCTACAGACTCTGTGTTGCTGCCTTAGCCTTAATAAAGAGCAAAGATGTGGCTGGCAGTTTTAAACAATGGTTCAGAGAGAGATACTTGCAGAGGGACAATTATGCCGAGCGACTTTGTAAGTATTTGCAACGAGCACAAATACATCTTCATTGCTGCAACTGAGATATAACAATATGCAGTGGCACAGGGAGAACACAGATCCTTCCAAGACTTCCAGGGCTGGTGGCAAAAAGTGGCATTCTGCTCAGAGGACCTGCAAACCCACCTGCTGTTTCTGCTGACAAGGCAGCAGTGACAAAACAGTTCCGTATCAAACGAGCGTGAAGTCCCATTAGCAAGTCATCTTTCTATTTTATGAGCACCCAAACTAAGGGTCTCCAGATTCACACACAATTAGTCTTACTAGGGGTGACCAGGTTAACAACCCTCTGAAAATAAGAGGCAGGGCAAGATATAAAAGGCTAATGTAGCAGCTAATTCTTGTCAGTTGAGTCATCCTTAATTGTCCCACTTACACGTTCTCATCCTTAATTGTCCCACTTACATGTCCTTATCCTGCTCCAGCTGCGAGATAAAATACATTCCCCGTTAGCTTAACTTTGCCATCCAGGAGAAGAGAATACAAACTGTGACAACTCACTTTAGCAGCAGCTCACCAGGTAGCTTTAGCTCCATGACACGAGGCCACGCTGCCAGACCACTGGATGAGGTGCCTGTGCATGTTTTCACATGCCTGTGTCTCAGCCACCATTGAAAAATGCTGGTTTATAGCTTGGTCTGTTGAGAACTGCCCATTTTTGGCAACTCTTTTCCAAAAAGTGCCTGCACAGAGGGGAAAAAAAGGAAAAATCCCATCACAGGGCTCCATATTTAATGTCTGTTTACAAGTAGGGCAACCTCCTGAAAACCCATCCTACCATCCCAGCTTGGTTTCCAAGACTCAGGATGGATGCTCCCTTCTTTCAACGGGGGTTCTGCAAGCCAAACAACGCCCTTAGGAACACTTTCACATGCACACAAAGGGACAAATTATCAAGTCCATACTTATGCAAAATTCCCTGTAGATGATGCCTGAAAAATCTCAGCATTGCTGAATTATGCATAGCTCGCTAATGCACTGTTGCAGCCTCTACCACAGGTCTCCACAGAATACTATTACTTAATTAGTATTAGTTTCTTGTGTGTTCATTTAAAACGTTTCTTTATAAGGTTCAGCAGGAAGAGCCATACCACCTTCTGTTGCTCGGCTACATAGCACAGGCACTTGCTATTTTTAGAGCATTCCTTCCAATCCAATCCCTATGTGGCCTGGAGAAAGAGGAGATGAATAATTGACATGTCCTCTGGGTCCAAAGACCACGGCTGGAATCCCTGCCACTGGTGGCACCTGGCTTGGAGCCACACTGAAGCCCAGAAGGGAACACGCTCGCAGTCACCTCCCCGCATTGCCATGCAGCAGCAGTGCTGGGAGAGGCCAGGGTGCAGCACTTCAGGCAATTATGTGCTGCTGGAACAGCCTTTCCTCTTCCCCTCCGAAGAGGAAGCTGCAGGAGTGACTTATTGTGGGACAACAAGGAAGTTTAAGGAACTCCTGTATTGTTATCTGCTTGTTAAATCTCCTGTTTCTTTACCAGGATCCCATTTTTCTTCTTTAAAAGGGTGGAGCACACACACTGCACTCAGGGATGTTCCTACATTAATCCCATTTCCTTTTGCAGGTGGCACTACTGGAACTGCTGAAGCACATGATAAGCCAAAGGCAGAAAGAAGAAATAAATCAAGGCATCCCAACACCTAATCCTAACCTCACTATCACTGGGAAAAACCAGACCTTTCTCTCAGCTTACCCACCTGCAGTGCTGATTTCCTCTCAAAGCCATTCTGTGGGCTGTTTTTTGCCACACTCCTGATTTTGGGCAAGAAAAATACAAAAATTCAAAATATCTTGTATCCAAAGTACAAGAAACATCAGTAGAAACCTCCTCTCTGGCACAGCTTGAGAGAGTAGCATGGTGCACCCACGGCGGGAGGCAGTGCTGGTGGCAGAGCTCTGGCCCCAGATTCCCGAATCTGTGACCTCCTCCAGCAATTACTGGTGAAGAAACACAGATTGGCCTCTCCTTTCAGACTGGATGCAAGCACTCTCAGCACTGAGCCACATGCTCTGGCTGGGATGGGTGAAAAAGCAAAATGCTGTGGGAGAAACTGGATTGATTTGAAAATCCCCCCCCTTGAGCTTTCTTTATAAACACTGAAATTCACTGCACGCTTAAATTAACCTAAACAATGATAAACTAGCTTAAACCATTAAAAAATTAAATTAAATATAATTATATATATTAATTAAAACAGCACTGGTCTAGGTCAGGCTTTTTCCTTCTTTGCATTCTTGGTTTTGGATCAATACATCTCAGCCTCTCAAAATGTTGTCCTGTACATGACATAGTACAGACTGAGACTAAAACCCTGATATATCTACCAGTAATAGCACTGCAATTTGGAGGAAAATAATAAATATGCATGATGGCTTAGAATCGCAGCACTACATGGCATATTGCATTCCATGTTTTAGCACCCACATTTAGCTTTGTGCTTTTTAACGTTGATAACAACTCTGAAACAAATATGTTAACATTAAAGCTCAGGTACACTTATGTATTGTCTATTAGCTTGTAACAAAATTACTCAAATTGAAGAAATAGCTGTTTAAAATCAATTTGGAAATACTCCACTCTGAATAAAGCAAGTAGAAAATCAGTCTACTTTATCAAGAAGGTGCTATGAATGTTAAAGATTTTAAAAAATCCACCATCCATAATACAGCCAAAATCATGACACTTCAATGTCATTTTGAGTGTTTTTTCAACTCTTGTTGTTAAAAGCAGTTTAAGATTCTGTTCCTATGCTAACCCAGAGAAAAGCAGGATTGATTTTTGAGATTTAAAAGTCCATGTCCGAATCTGTCCAGCATCCAGCCTCTTTGTCATGCAGAGGACAAACAGCAGCATCAGCCCCTTTTCCACACATCCCCTACAATCAAAGGCAGCTGGCAAAGCTGAAGGCTTCAGTACCAGGGGGATATCCAGGATCAAAGGTATTTTCCTTGAGCAATTGGAAGGGTCAATGTTTTGGCTTCTGGCTTTGCCTGAAAACCAAAAAATATATAAGGTGCCAGATCTCACCAGACTCAGCTGCCATCTGTTTTTTCCCACCTGGCTTTTACAAATCAGGTAAAACAGATTTCTTGAGGGCTTGCATAGAGGGATGAATATTCTACTCTGGTGATCACGTGATTACCAGGAAAATGTGAGGCACTTTTAGCTTATTTTTTATGACACTTGAGCATCTTTAACACCAACAGGTTGCAAACACATAGATTTTATCATGGATTTCCTGGATTCTCCTGATGCAACAAATATCCAAAGGGTAACACCCGGGATGGCCTTACCTGTACAGATAAGGCATCACAATGCTTGTTTTTAAAGGGCATCAATTTTGCTTAAAACTCCTACTTTCCAGGAAATTTTGCCCCTCAGAGTGTTTCCTCTATCTTTCTCCTCATTGATAGTTTGGCATAAAACTGCAAAAGCCCCCATGTGTAGGCTGCAGTGTAGCTGAGAACTTCCAGGTACAGACAAAACTTTTCACTCCTGTCAGTAGGGTTGTTTTGCAATGTTTCCAACTCTTCAGGCAGCCTGAATACCAAAAAACCTGCCAGCTCCCTTCAATGAAAAAAACAACCAAAACCCCTGACTGTGCAGCCACCCTCCAAGCAGGAGGCACCTCTCTGCTGGCAGCCAGGGAAAGACACTTCTGTTTTTTAAGAAATCCTTTTTTCCTCCCATTGCATTATTAACAATGCTTACATGGCAAAACTAACAATTTTATTTCAAAGGGATGCTTTATGAAGGTGTGTTGCTGATAAATTCAGTCAGACTTTTCTGGCATAACATCTACTGAGCGCTGCTTGAATGAAGGAAATAAGAAAGGCCAGTAAGCACCATCACAAATAGGGAGCAACTCTTAAAAAGGTGTTTAATATGCCAGGGGATTGTTTCTCCACTTCCCTTTGTTAACAGTCTGTGCGCTGATCTTACCACAGACTGCAATTATGGTGAGCATCTCAAACCAAAAGCACCAACAATCCGATTAAACAACTGAATATGCTTTGGTCAAAAAAAAAGTTATTGAAACTGACATAGAAATGCTGATTTCACCAGTCCACTGGCTAAACAAAGATATTTCAGTCTTCAAATCTACATTTTATATATAGGTTTTATATTTTTAAAAACTTACACTGAATATATATTATCATTTTGAACTCTGGCATTCCACTCTTTTTACTGAAATACTGTGAATCAAAGAAATGGAATATCAAACTCTCTTTGTGCTGGATGTATATATATCCTCATAGGTATTTAGTGGCAAGTTATTAAATGTCACTATTCATTGAGACAGTACATTTTATATCCTTCTTATGGGGGGAAAAATATCTACATAAAATTTGCAGCAATATTTCAGAGCCTCACTCTAGTATCAGTGACTTTGTCACTCAGATGCACAGAAACAGGTGGCCAAGCAGAACATCCCCTGTGTTGATGCCTTAACTTTTAGTTTTTATATTTTTCTGATTCTGTGCTGGTTTAGTGTGTAGTTCTGGGCTTCATACGAAGGGTTGGGAAGCTCTCTTCACAGAGTAGGGAGACAAAACAATTCCTTTCTAGCTTGGCACCAAGGACAAATTTTAGGCCCAAGTGTGGGTGGCTGTGCTGATTACTAAGAGGACTGGAAGCAGTCTGGCCCTTGATGGGCCACAGGTGTAACCAATAAAGACAAACCCTACAAAAGAGGGGGTTGGCTGATCCTGACTCAGTTGGGATCTGCTTGCTGAGCTGTGAAGATGTGCCAGAGTCAGTCTGAGTTTGCTAAGAGGAGACAGGGATAGGTGGCCGGGAGAGGAACAGAAAGGAGCTAGCCTGCCATGCAGAAAGAAAGAAATCAGAAGGCTCTGTGATGCTGCCTGGGTGAAGTTTGCTCCTCTGAAGGCTGTGGTGGGTAACCCAAGGTAAAGGGCCAAGTCATGCTGCCCATAGAAGAAAACAGAAGGCTGAGAGAAGCTGCCTGAGCAAAGTTTAGTTCTCCAAAGTGTATTGTGTCTGTTTTGACTATGATGTATGCTGCAACATATGTAACTTATGATTGTGGGCAACCATGACACCCAAGAGTGGAAACAACAGTGAAGAAGAGAGAGGACAAGGAGGACGGAGCTTCATAACCTGAAGCTGGAATTGGACAATTCACTCCAATATGCCAATGGACCAAAACCTATCAAAGTGTGAGGCCTCATGACCGGCGGCCATTTTGTGCCCATTTGTGGGTGTGACTTGGGTGTAGGCCCAGCAGGTTCCTGCACTGCCCAAACTGGATCCTTTCAATAAATCCCTTTTATCCTTTTATTCTACCTTTGCAAGCATCAGTGTTTTGCTGAGATGTCACATGCCAAACTGCAGAGGCAGGGACGGTGCTAACATCGCATCAGGAAGTGCTACCCCCCCCAGTGTGCACCTTTCCTTCTGACAGAAACAGCAAAAAAGCCAGGAGGAATTCCATGTTCAGCATTCCCCAACATCAAATCACACACAAAAGTGTCTGATAAGTATTTACATGGGAAGATGCTGTTCTGGGGTGAAGTACAGCAGTGTTATCCCTTATCTATGAACTAAGCACTGCATTCACTTCCGTGGAGGGCTTTAAGGCCCCCAGACATTAACCCAAAGCAGAACCACATTGTCTCCATTTAATTACCTATCTTTTCATACTTACTGTGATCCAAATGACTGAGTTAAACAAAATGGTTACTAGTAACAGGAGACCATTGATAACCAGCAAGCTGAGGTGGGTGTACGTGCACAGAGTTCAAAAGAAAATGATGCTGCTGCATGCTGTTTACTTCTCCAGCGTGAATTAATAAAGTGAATTAGCAAGAATTAAAAGGATTAAAGTCCCAGGAACTGATGAAGTCAAAGAGAAATAGAAAATGGATTCACTCCTAAAAAGATAAAATTATTTAACAACTTATTAAAACAGTTCATCACTGTAATTAAAATCCAAGTGCCTAGAAAAAAGTGCCACAAGAAAGGTAATTATTTATGAGGAGACTTTAAAAAGCCATTCGCAGTGAATTTGGGAGAGAATCACCCTGAAAGAGCTGGTAGTAAAGAGAAAATGTTTTTTTATTCATAAAACTTATTTTGGTCTAGCCTACCACTAAGAATCCCTAACATCTGCTCAATGGCAGCTGTAAGTAACATTAGGAACACTCAGCCAATTTATATCTTTCCTTTTTATTAAAAAGTAAACAGGTCTCTTTAAATTATTCACTAGTAAATTAACATAAAAATCAGTGATGTAGCTAACCACATTTTGTGGAAAGGCATCTGCAAGCTTTGCATGATTGTGATGATCTCAATCTTTACATTTCACTGACTACTTTACTCTTTATGTGATGTCCCACCTAATTCAGCTAAAGAAAATGTAGAAAACATCCAAGCCATACAGGAGTCACAGCCATGAATAATACAAAATGCATCACTGATACCTCAAAAGCCATATTAGTTGCCTCCTTCTGACTTCAACTGATTATGTTCTTACCTTTCTTTTGCCTTCTGCTCTATAAAAATTCCCCTCAAATAATCTCAGATCTCTCCTGCTTCTGTCTTTCATGAACAAGACATTCATTAGGCAGGAAGGAGCAACAAAAGACAGTGGTGTTAGCAACAAAATACTGTGGTGTTTCTAATTAATAATTATCTGTTCTCATCTGCAGCACTTTTATGCTTAGATGACAAAGTGCTCTGCATGTTTCACTCCAAAACTGTATTCTTAAGACAGTAAAAAAGGCACAGGAACACTTCAAACCTAAATCTTCTTTTTAACTCTCACTAACATTTTTTTTTTTTACTCAATCTCTTCAACATTTTAGAAAAAAAAATATATTACTTTCTTCTTGAGTTTCTCTCCCAGCTTCAGCTCTTACTTCATAACACCAGCAGGTGCCTGCAAATGAACTCACCAAGAAGCATGGAGTAGCTCTGCTTATTTTACTAGGATGTTTTTGTTTTACTTCTAGGGAAAAAAACACAAGCGTTTCTGCAGTGCTCTCTGGAGAGAGCTTAAAGCTGAGCTGTAACTCTAACTCAGGCACTGGAAATGGCACCATTACAACAGCACAGGGTCCACCCAGCTGAAGTTCCTGGAGAATTCTGCCTTGAAGCTGCAACCGGTGGCCAAGCAAGCTGCTGAGAAGCTGGATTTGCTGGGATCCTGATTACAGCACAAACCTAACTGCTTAGCTATCAACAGCATGTGTATGTGTCTGAAAAATGCCACCCCTCCTCTTCCTGGGGATTCCCAGAAAACAGAACATCCCTCTCCATCATACCCCACCAAGCTGCTTCCACATCCTGGGCTCAGCTCTACTCCCAAGCTCCATTTATGAGTAAGGCTTTGTGCTTCCTTTGAGTTCTTTCACTTCCCAGGACTAGTGGGAAGGAGGCGTTTGAAGATGTGAGACTCACAATTTTGTATTCCATAATTTAAGTTCTGTGTGATGCATGGAATATGGATCATCATCCCTTGTTTCCTTTTTGGTCCATTAGAGGTGGATTAAAAGATCTTTGTGACAGACTACAAGGTTTCACTGCTTCACTCCTGTGAGGTTTGGGATCGGCTGGAAAATTGGCCACTGGACTGGCAACATGACTGCAGAGGTGATGGGAAGAAGACGTTACCTGGCATCACCAAGGAGGAATCTTTTCTACATCTTAGGTTTAGGGAGAACTCAGTTTTAGAAATCAGCTGCAGTTGTACACTGCAGGGAAATCACTTTATAGCCCAAATGCTGGCAGGAAAGAAACATCAAAGGTACAAAAGACAATCAGATGTCAGATCCCTGTTGACTTGCCATGAAGACTATGGCCTTTGCTGTCAATTCTTTGCTGTCAAGTCTTTGAAAAATTTCCTCAGAAGGAGGACTACTTCAGACACCTCTGGGAAAGCTATTGTCTTCAGTAACTATAGAGCACAGGCAGAAATCTTAAATTGTCTTATCTGAGAGATGCTGAATTTTAAAACTACAATTTCTGAAAAGGAGTTGAAAAAAAAGAAAAAAAATACAAAAAACCAACAGAACCAAATCAGAAGATAAAATTCCAAAGTATAGTGTCAAAGAAGGGAGCATCTTCCATTCTCTCTATTATCTTCCCAACACAATCTGAGCTGTAACAACAGGAACCAGAGGAACACAGGACTGGGAGACAGACTCCAAGTAACCCAGGTACTTGCCAAGGAAATTCAAGTTCCTTGTGTAACTCACCAGAAACACTGCAAGCAACCACAGAGGCAGGCTGGAAGAGTCTGTTTCCAATCATCACTGAAATGAGCATATTCTGTGATAAATGCATTTGCATTTGACCAGTTCTGTGCAGCTCAGTGAGGAATGTTTTCATGCAAGCCAGCAGTCAGTTCAGGGATTCTCTGCACTTCTTGATGCAACAGTTCGAAATGCAGCCTCAGCACCATTAGGACATGATTTGTTAAAGGCTTGTGGATAACTTTATACTGATATCAGCTTTAATATTCAGGTAAGGAAATAATCCATGCCCTCCTCATAGGAATTTCTTGGTTTTGTCCCACTTTTATGCCTCAACTGGTGTTTTGCTTATGTTTGTGCCCATCTCTTGCTATGCCTCTTTGTTTTTCCCTGTGTCCTTGTGATTAAATGGCATATTCAAGTGAGTAGCCATAGCTTTTTATGATGTTCAAGATCACATATTCCTGATGTATTTTTCCACTTAACACATTTCTCTTCAGAAGTCTAAATCCACACTGCTGCTGCCATGAGCATATGTCTTCAAATTAGACAGGCACAAAAACTAGGTTTTGATATCTTAAAAAGCAACCAAAAAAAAAACGGATAAAAAAACAAAAACAAACAAAAAAAAAAAAAATCAGGACCTACAACCCTAAAAGCATGCTTAGTTTATTTCCACATCTATATTAAGTTTCTGTTAAGGAATTGTATTTTCTAACTAGTGTTCCTACTTTCAATCTCTTAAAAGATACTTTAATATTTCATAAGCCAATTTTATATAATTGATAGGTACAGTAAATTAAATATTTATTTCTATTTTTCACCGGTTTAGCAGAATTTAACGCCTGCTGCCGACAGAATAAAAAAATCCCAACCCAAAATATCAGGGAAATAAATAGTACCCAGTACATCTATTGATTTTACATAATATTTCCATGTTTTAAAATTGCATTCTCTCAAACCATTACCTTCAATACCGGAGCTTCACAGATGCAAAGTTTTTATGCAGAAAGCCCTGTTATTTTGCTGGCATGTTTGACTGGAACTATTCACTGTGCAACAATTTCTGAGGTGATATGAAACTTCAGAAGTTTTAACTCAAATCCTAACAAGTTATTTAACATAGAAACAAGGTTTCATTCATGGGGAAAATTAACCCAACAGGGGTGCTTTCTCACCTCTCTGCATCAGTTGTTATAAATTGAAAGTATACAGTTTAGATATTCCTTAATTAACATGTTTTGGAAAGATGTTGAATATCAGCAAAAGGAAAGTGCTATTCAGGCACTGAGGATAATTTGCTAATAGAAGGTTGACTCCTCTCAACAGTGTGCTACTCTGTCACACTCACTGCTATTCACAACCAATTCCAGAGTGTGAAGCATCAAGAAAAGCCCCTTTCTTAAAGGTCAGGAAGCAGAAATCATTGTTCAAACCCTTCTCAGAGAGAAGGACAAGCCTGGGATTTCTAAGGAGCCGTCACACCCCGTGACCAAGAGTATTCCATCTTCATGCACATGCACAGAAATTTCTACCTTCCAACAGGAGAGGAACACATTTCTGTTTATATCTTAATTTACTAAGCCTCACAGAGGTTCTATAAAATGTGCAAATGTTAATTTTACACATAGAAAACCAGAGAGGCAAGAAGAGTTGTCAAAAGTGATGATAAGCTGGAAGTCATTCTGCAACCTCAAAGCCATCTTCTGGCTTCCTGACTTGGTGTTCTTCTGGTGAGAAGTGCTTGGAAATAGCACTGGAGGGGGAAAGTCAGGTGGTGGTGTGGGTAACACAAAATCAAACAAACAGGTACAGAGCTGACAAGTTTTACACTGGTATTTCCTCTTTGACTTCATTGGAGGGTATATATTTTTATTTTCTGATTACAGAATACAGTAGATCAGACCTTGCACAAAATTAGCAGAGTTGCCAGGCATCCTGCTCTGACAAATATGAATGGCCCCAAATCAAGATCTCCCCTCAGCTATGGCTGTGTAGGCAGGCACACAGCTCAGTAAGCACATAAATAAATGCATAACAAAATGTGCCATTGCATGCACGTCTGGGTTTTTAACAAACTGCAAACAAATGAGGCTTCACTGCATGCACTCTAACTTTGTTCTCACTTCACAGACTCTTTGTATCTTTATTTTTCCCCCAACATCTTTGTTTCTCTTAAGTGTTACTTCTGTCCTCTACTTACCCATGCAGGGTTCTGTTGACTCGGCTGGAAAGACTTTTCATGGAGCCTGCCCCAGCCTGTCTCAACCACTTTCCATCCCCTCACTTCTGATTCCTTACACACATATTACTGAGTTCCAGACAGATTTTTAAGTCTCATTTCACATTCCTTCAAGGTCTGCTTTACTCAAGCTCCACTTTTTCTTTTTCTTTTTTTTTTCCTTTTTTTTTTTTAGCTACTAGTCTTTGTATGGCCTCTCATCAGCAATTCAAACCTGAGGATATTGTGATTGCATTGTTGGAACTTTTCAACTCCAAGCTTATCTATCACGCCTACATTATTTCTAGTGATTAGCTACAGTATCACTGTTAAGCTTGTAGGCAATTACCTCATTTAAGGGAGCATCCTTGTAGTGCCTCACTGAACATGCTGTTATCTGCATTTTCATACTGCTGGCTTTTTTTGTTTCTCCTCATTCTGTACCAGAACAAATGAGGTCACTTGTTTCTGTTCCAACCTCTTTTAGGCTGATTGCATTTAAAGATACTCCATCTTTTGATCTTACACTTAATTCAAAAACTTTGTTAGTCCACGATATCATCCAAGACTTTGAGACAGAGTGTCACGCTGCATCTTGGTTTTCCACGGTGCATTTTGAGCTTGTTCTTTGCACTAAAATTTCAGTGATGCTATCCAGAGCTTTGAAGATGCAGAGCAACCACAGACCATGCAGAATGCAGGATATCTGCTGCAGCACAGAAGGAAGAAATCGACTCACAGTATAATTCCACAGCAATTATCCCTGTCCTGGTAATCACTGTCCTAAGCGGCCAACTGCAACCACCTCTGCATTCAAGACACCTCTGCATTCAAGAGACCCTCAGTCACCTGTCAGTGCTGAGTGCTCTTCCCACACACTCCTGACAGTAAGGACTCCCTGACTTGCCCCCAGCCCCACTCTGGACCTCCAGACCAGAGCTGAACATCATCTGTCACCCTGGAGAGCACTCAGAGACAGATCACATCCACAGAAAGGAGCTGCTCCTCGGAGAAGACAGACACACGCTGCCCCTGATTTCTGATGGGTGTTTTACAGGTACCTTTACAGATACACCACAAACTCAGCACAGTTGGTTGTATTTCAGACAAGTGAAACAAGACACAAAGTGAAATTTTATTTATGTGTTACCAAGGCTCATCTCTTGGCTTGCCTTTCACTTGCAAATACTCTGAGCTCTAATAACTGACTGACTTTGTACCAAATTACAGCTGAAGCTGTAGACACGTAATTAAACCAACACATAATACAACTCACTTGCTACTGAGGGGAGACCCTTGATTTTTGGACTGAGCATGAGACTTTAAGCCAGAAACTCACAGCTGATCTCAGTTTGACTTTTGCTTTGTCTGTTACTATCTTTGTCTCATATTTCACGAGGCAATTGTAAGATTTGCTCTGCTAATGTCAGTTATGTGCTTTGAAGGCATAAAGTACTAAGTGCCAGGTATTATTACTTATTCAGTAGTCTTGTTTTCTGTGTTAGTTGCATTTGAGCAAAGCATGCCTCCCTTTTCAGTCATTTTTCCTGGTTTGGTTTCCTTGGTCTCTCATTTTTCATGAAACAGTCACTTGGCAGAAGTTTTGGTTCACAGTGCTCCACATCCAGCAGCAGGAAGTCAGCCCTTGCACTCAGATCACTGCTAGCATGTTTACAGCCACTCCACATAACCCCACTCAGAACAAATCTGTGCAACAAAGTGCTCAGAATAACAACAGCTATTGGCATCTTAGAGCCTGCCTTCCCTAATATTAACCCCAGGATAAAAATCTTATTTAGAGCTGAGGTAAAAGCTTTGTGTAGCCAGGCATTATTTTGTGATGTTCCAAACCATCTCTCTCTCCTGTGAACTGCAACATAAAGCTTTTCCTCACTGTTTGGCTGTGTTATTTCTGTTCAATTTGGAATGAACGGCATCAAAGGATCTAAAACCATTTCTGCTCACATATTCAGTGTGTTTTAATTTTCCCCTTCCACACATCAGAGACCTTACTGCTTCAGCCACCTTCTGCTACTTCTTGCAGGATTTTTTTGTGCTAGAGACTTTAGAAGTTGATTTGTTTCAGCACTAACTCATTCCCTTCCTAAATGCAATGTTTACATCAGTCAGTATCTCCACATGCCATTTATTTGACTGATTGTTTAATGACCCATGAAAAATTTGTTTAAAAGCCATACATCAGTAGAACTGCAGAAGAACATACAGCACTCCCTCCTGTTCTTTACAGGGGTACTTGTTGAGATATATATAAAGAAAACAAATATCTTTCACATGTCACTGCTGTGCTCCCTCAGCCTCCCAAAGTGTGGCATAAAAGGAGCAGCTTCCACAGTCAAAAGGACATAGATCAAGTTTTCACTTTCAAACACCTTTACTTAATCACTTCCTCCACCTCTTTCCTAGTCTGTGTATCTTAATGATTACAAATTGTTACACAGTACAATAATGACTCGTAATTAGGTAATATGATTTTCCAGAATAAAAATCTTATATATGACTGATATATGCAATTAAGTCATCAACAGCTTTACTAAAGCAATCCTTTCCCACTGCAAGTTCATCTTTCCATTCCTTGTCTGCCTTCCTTGGCTGTTTCTGATGTTTGTGTCAAGAAACAGAAGTTTAAAAATGGCCCACCTCTCATACTATGTACAAGAACTCTTTCTTGAGTGTTCTCAAGAAAAAAATTGAGACATTTCTCCTTGAAAATTCTCAATGAAGAAATAATAGTTACAACTAGCATGGGGCAGTCAGGCACCCATCTGTTTCCTCAGGACTGTTTATTCCAGGGGACTACCTAGGCACAGACTTGAGTTTCTTCTGTAGAAATGGACATTTCTACAGAGGGTCAAAAATGCAGTCAGTTTTCTTGAAAAGCTCATGCACTCAAAACCACCACCTGGGCTTGAAGAAGCACAAGAAATGGCAATAAACTATAATAACAATAAATAAATGCTTATAAACCAATGACCCAAAATTCCCTGATTCAATGCCAGGCGTTTGTCTCAGCCAGCTTTCCAAAATCCATGTGCTCCTTTGGCACTGTTGTGTAAATCTCCCTGCCTTCCTGTCCTCCTCAGCCCTGCAGAAATTATTCTTGCCAGGTGAGTCACTGCCCTTAGAGGGATGTCAGCCTCTTGCACCCAGAAATAGCTTCTGAAATATTCCAGAAGAATTTATGGCTTGTCAGTCAAGTTGGTAAAGGCATGGTTAAAAGAATTTCAGATACCTGTGTGCCTCCTCCTGTTCTGGTGTCTTTCCCCTCATGGACTTTACTGGAGAAGGAAGGAAAAGTAGCCATAGGGAATCACTTCAGAGACAACAGGAGTCAGGAACCCCCAGCTCACATAGAGGAAAATTATATATAATACACTAGTTGATATTATATGGAATTAGATATATATAATATATATGTAATATCATATCATAAACTTTTATTAATATTAATCACTGCACTTCTAACAGCACAGCTGAAGGAACTGTTCAGAACTGAAGGAACTGTATTTTGCTGTAAAGGATAGGAGGAACTGGTCAGAGGCAGCAAAAACTTCTAAAGCCAGTTTTTCAGCTGAATCCAGTCTACTGTGGATTCACTTTATCCCCAAAATGATATAAATACAGAAATAAAACAAAATTCGACTGGAATCTGAGGCTCTCAGCAGTTCTGACAAGTTGGAGTCTAAAAACCTGGCCCTCAATGCATGTACGTACAGCACAAATAAATTCTTATTTTTATTCATAGCCACAAAGAAAAAGTAAAAGACTGAAATAAGGAAATTACTGGATATATTCAGATGGATAAGTATATTGTAAAGTGAATAACTAGGCAAGGAAAATCATTAACAATAGAGCCATCTGCTGTATTTCAAAAAAACTACACCAGCAAAATTCTGAAAGTGGTAAAATGCTTTACAAGCTGAATTCTTCACTACTCAATGGTACAAAAAGTGAACATAATGATTAGTGCATCAGTTTAAATACGAGGAAATCTGTATTTCTTACACCTCTTCTAATTAAAAGCAATATTTAGTGGCATAATACTGATAGTCTGTCCATTTATACTAACTGACATTGCAGCTGGACTTGGGAGAAGCCTGAAATGCTTCTACCAAGAAGAGAAGCACAGAACTGTGTATGGTAGCAGTGAGGTCAGCAGCAAGCTGAATATTTATTTAAATACTGACAAGACACTTGATTACATTTTTCTTGCTCTAAAGTAAGAATTTCAAGTCTGATGCAAAAGGAAAAAAGAGGAAAAAAAAATCTACACAAAAAATGAGGGGAATTTTAGAAGACAGACTAACCCAAGTGGTTCTTAGTATATCTTTACACTTCTAGAAATAAACTTGAGGAGCCTTCTTTCAATCACAGCAGGAAAAGCAAGTGCCTGGAAGGCAATTCCCAGTTTTGCATCTCCAACATAGCACTAAAACATGGAACTATAATCCTGGTTCAGCCAGGAAAAGTTGTACCAGCAGAGACCCAAAGCTGCAGGGAGAATATACTACTGAAAATATGGGCTCAGATGGGTGCTAAGCAATGCAAAAATGTAACACCTACAAAGTGCACACTCTGTCCTGTCCACTGGAGGGTTGTTTCCTGAGCTGCCTCTCAGAGGGGGTTAGAAGTGATCACAAACCAGAACTGAGAGCTTTTGGCATGAATCCTCACAGGGAAGTTCCCCTTGCATTTAAAACAAGCTTGTGAGCCTTTACCTCCATCCTATCTGTAGGTCACCACAAGTGTGTCTGCCCCAAATCCCTTTATTAATCATTCTGATCAGATGAGATGTTTGACGATGAATTTTACTTGTTCCTACAACCTTTGCCATTCAGCACCTTCTTAGTTAAAATTTCATGCAGTTTTTTTGTAGGTTACACAAAAACAAGTGACACTTCATTAATCCACCTGCAGCTTCAGTAATTGCTACGCAAGTTTCTTCCGCGGTCGACAAAACCAAACTTCCACGAGTAGAATTCTTTAAGCCTCATAAATAATACAGCAAAGCCATTCTTAGCTTAAAGGGAGAGCCAAGAGTATTTACCTGCCATCATGGCTATCATGCTGGCTTTGTAGACGTTGGCAAGGGAGCCCAGTTCACCTGTAGCCAAGATGGTTTTCATGTGAGCTTCTCCACAGGCGGCGCGGCACAGACGGATCTCCTCGTACAGACCTGGGGATAAGAGCATGTGGAAATGATCAAAGTTGCCTGAGAGATAATTTCAAGTATGGCCCTAATTTCCACTTCTGGATTAATTTCTAATCTTATAATTAGTCGTAGCACTGAGGAACTTAAGTTTTGTAAGTTCAATAAATTACATGACTGGAGGTAATTAGGAACGCCGCGCAGTTTCAGACTTTACTTAATAGCTATTAATGTCTGTTCTCTCAAAATACAAATGTACGAAATACCCATGAATACATCAGGAGTAAAAAATGCTCTGGTAGTAAAGATTGATCTTAAACCAGCTTTTCCAGCTGGTTTATATGGTAGCACATTGAATCAGTACTCAGAGATAGCTGCGTTTTCCTCTGCACCTGGTCAGTAAAACCTTCCCACCCTTCCTGATAAAATTCAGCAGTGCTCCCACAGAAGTTTCACACACAGGGAGATTAAAAGAGCTAGAAATTAATGAAGCATTGCTGTCAGAAGTTGTCCACTTGGGGATGTTTAAGATTGCTCCAATGTGGGGAGAGAAAAGCATTTCTTACAGTACACAGTCACCACTTCTGGGTTTTGAATTTAAAAAAAACTAAGACACAAAATAAACAACCAGGATGTTTTGCAAGAGAGTCCTTTTGATAAAGTGTACTCAATCCTCAAACACATAATCAAAATGTTCTTTGACAGAAGGTTAAAATACAGCTTTAAATAGGTTTTGCTAGAACAGTCCAGGCTATAAAGACTTTTTGTTTTTTTCAGCAATACTAGACTTCTTTTCCCCTCAGCCCTTAGGTGAGTCCTGGAAGCATGGAGCAGGGTTTGCCAGCTGTGGCAGGGCCCTGATCTGACTGATACCATGGGCACACCAGGCTGTCCAGGGCTGGAATTGCTGGGCTGGCCTTCTGAGACATGCTGCACACATTAGCAGACAACTGGCTGATGCACTTAGCAAGTCCCTTTATAGACACCAGGCTTCACCTTGTTTCTTAGTGTGTACCAAAGGTGTGAATTAATCAGTACTAGCATGCAGTCTAACATGTTTTATTGATCAATTGGTGATGCTCCAGAAACCTACATCAAATCGAGGTTCAAAAAGGAAACACAAAGGACCTGTGCTATTTTTTTTTTTTTTTGTGCATTTAATAACCCTGCTCATGTTAGATCCAAATGAAATCTCTTTTTGTGGAGTGACTCTTTCCTGAAGCTTTTGAAAACCCAGAGAAAGCAGCTTTCTTCTTCTTCTGGTTTCGGTAACAAGAGGAAAAAGTTTTCCCCTACCTTTGAGATACGCCACCAAAAATGTCAAAACAAAATCAACAAAATGTACATTTAGGTTGGATTCCACGAAAAGAAATTTCATCCTCACAGCTGTTGTTCCCTGGCACTGCAGCTCCAGCACCCTCCCTTGTAGTTGGAAGGTGCTTTTACATGCAATTAGCGTCAAGCTCGTCGGAGCAGGCTCACTGCCTGCCAGCACACATCATCCCAGGGCCAGCAACGGCTCAGGATCCTCAATCATCCGTGTCTGTCAGGCTAGCTGGGCTGGAGGAGAAGTGGGCACACTCTAATGGGGCAGCTGTGTAGGTAAGAAAAGCTGTTCTTCATTCAGAGACCAATTATTGCAGACAATAGCTGATGTTCCCAGAGTATTTTCAACCCCACAGTAAAAGTAAAATATAGAAATGCAACTGCATTTGGGACAGAGCAATTTAACCAGAGCATCCTAGTCTCAAGATGGAACTGCTTTGGTACAAAAAACTCCTTTCAAAACTAAAAGGAGAAGTTTCAGTACTCAGCCAGATCGAAATCAAGGCACAAACAACGAGATTATCCTGAAAATCTTGGGCAAATGTCTGAGGTATGGGTACAGTTGGCCACATTTTAAAATGTACTCAGTGTTTCAAGGGGCGCTGGCTGGGCCTCCTGTGGGACAGTCTGTGCTTCCAAGAAGTCCCAGCACTTCAGGACTCAGTTCCACCAAGCTGAACAGCAAAAAAGCATCGAAGCTGGATGTTACAAAATGCAGGAATATCTGTGAGCTGTGCAAAAAAAAGCAACTTCCACAGCAAACACGGCATCTCTGCTTAGCAGAAGTGGAACAGATTTTGGTCCAAAACTCTATCACAGGAAACGCTGCAGACATATTTTTAACTACGAGCTAAGAACACAATGAAGAAGTTGCAAGATACTTTCTTTTTGACTCCTAAAAACAAAGAGAAAGCAAAAGCTCTCAAAGCAAACGGCCAGTACTCTCCAGCACATTAAACAAAGCACCAATATTATCTTTCTAAAAGCAGTCTAAATCTTAAGNAAAAAAAAGGAAAAAAAAAAAAAAAACAAGAAAATCCAAACCAATAAAGCAAACCAAAGCAAGCCAACCTATACAGAATATACCTGAAGCCAGCTGCTCGCTAATATAGTCTGCAGCAGCTCTTCTGACCTAGCTGTTAAAATAGATGTGACATAAAAACTCTTCTACTTTGCACCACTTGAGATAGCTGACAGTTTTCATGAACTTTAGATCTGCTTTTACTAGGTACATTTATAGGAGTCAGAAAAATTCAGATTCTGTAGGGAAAAAAAAGCTGTGGTTTTAATTTCATGTTATAAAACACAAAAGTTGTAAGCTTTCTTGTAATTTTCCTAGCACTGTAAATATTGAGTATGTTATACTGAATTTTAGCAGCTATTAAATACAGCAAAGAAAATGTTCCTTCCTCTATACATTTCCCAAGCAAACATCCCTGATAATTTCCGCTGGCTGTAATCTGCACTAGATTGTCTAGGTGGTGTAATACATTAGTCCTAAAAATCACAAAATAAAGGGGATAATCCAGATCTCCTACAAAGGAAATGAAAATATTAAATGAGGGAAAAAACCATGCTGCTTAATTTTTATGGAATATAAAATGCTGATTTTATGATGATAAAATCACTTTTTTTTAAAAAAAAACAATTTATTTGGTTTTTTTATCTAGTCAGTCACAATGACTGATGTTAGGGGTAGAAATTGAGATGAGAAGATGTTTGGATTTCTGTTAGCCCAAAAGATCAAGGTGCTTGTGATGGGGAAACAGGAAAATGAGCTGGAGCCCCTTCTGTCTGGCATGTTAATGGCAGGTTTGTTGACAAAATGACAAGCACGAGGCTATCAGCACAGCACAGCTCCCTCAGTCCTGCCCCCAGCCACGAATGTGCAGCTCCAGGGATTCACATGGAGCTGGGAACTCAGGAGCTGCCGCTGACAGCACCCGACAGAAACTGTGCCGCAAGGCAGCTCATGTAGAAATGGCAAATCCAGCCACAGCCTTCCTGTGCAGGCTTCCCCAGGTCTCTGGAGCAGGGAGTGTGTCTTGCCTGTGCTGTTTATGAATTATGCGGCACAAAATAGGGTCCCAATCCCTGGTCAGAGCCTGGAAACTCACATCTGAAAAATCAGCACAAGTGAAAAGAACTTTTCAGGGTGAGGTTATACCACGGATGCAGCCATGCTCCAATTTCTCAGAGTATAACTGGGGTTTTTTTTCCATTTTCTTACAGGAAAATTTAACTGCCACAGAGGAAATGAGGGATTAACAATGCTCCTGGAGCCACTGAGAGGTGTTTGCTAACAGCTGTGGAATCAGCACTAACATCACTGCACCCACACAACTTCAGGAGGTACAGCAAATATTGATAACAGGGGAAAAAAAATAATATACAGATCCAGTCTATTTCAACAATTTGTTGGTCAACTTGATCACTCCTTACATAAAGACGCCACATTCTGTGTCTAAAAGGAAATATCCAAATTGATAATTTATGTTTAATCCACACTTTGCCAAGTAAAACAAGACAATAGCTGAGTAAACTACTTTAAAGTAATATTGCTTTAAAAGCTAAAAGGTTATGAAAGGTATGTGAATTCATAAACTTATATCTCATTTAATGTTATTTTCTGATGTAATTTAGCTGTCCAATAAAGCTGCTTTCATATTCAGCATTATTTAAAAGATCTTAACAATTACCTCACAAAGACCTAGAAAATACATTCTGAGTGTCATAAAGAGCTCCAGTAATATTCAAGAACTGCTTTAAAACAAGTTGACATAATTGGACATACACTAAAATATTTAATAACCAAACAAGCCTTTGAAGCAAATCACAAAGCAACACTATTCTATTGTGGTGACCCCAATTATTGCACAGGTTAGAAGAAAAGCTGAAAATGAACAGTGAGATAAAGCACTCCACCAAAGAGATTTTTTTTTTCAATAACTTCTGAAGTTGTGAAGACTGTCAGCATAAGAAAATACCCATAGAAGTTGTTTATTATTATTATTGTTGTTGTTGTTGTTGTTATTTCCATTACCCTAAGTTATAACAGAACTGCAGGGTAGCTTTAGTTGACGAAGCACTTTAAACACAGGCACTACACTACTTAATTTTATGTAATATAGGGATTTAGCCTAAAAAATCCTTCTTGGTCCCTTCTTCTAGATTCCTTAGAAGTATTTTATAGATTATTCTGTATTATCCCTAATCACACAGGTAACATATCTACTGAAATCTAAACAGGAAGATAGAACACTAGATTTTCATCAAAATATTCAGATCACCTAATGGGATACTTTTAATAGGAAAGTTAAACATTGTAATTTTACTTACCTTGTGGTTGTTTTACTTCAAACTGTTTACTGTTTTACCTAAAGTTGTTTTGCTTTACCTTGTGGCATCTCTATAGCAAGTAAATTCTGTTCCTGAAGTAGCTTTTTTCAAAATCATGTAAACATCAGATTCAGAGTCATGAATAATCTTAAGAAATAATTTGGAAATAATTTGAATTCTGCCATCGGAGAAAAAAAAATATATAAGCCATGCCAAAAGAAGGATGGCTTTCAACCTTGTCATGACTTCAGCTCTGGATAAAAGAATTTGCATACCAAATAAGAAGCCATCCCTAATTTACTTATTTAGGAAACTGACAGCTTTATATCACATTCATCATTGCTGTGTCTGGGTACTCCTCCCTTGTGATTTGTGACCACAAAAATTAATTCACCTCCCATGCAGAGAAAGCTGACAACGTATGTCCAGTTCATCTCAGTCATGATCCAAACCCTCTCTCTGAACCCTCTGAGTTCTCCTTCACATAATCCTTAAATAATTAAAACCAAAATTATGGAGATTGCATAGTCTCATTGCATAATTTGCATAATCAATTGCATAATTGCAAAGAGGCCAAAAGAAAACGAGGAATCCAGTCCTGAGGACACAGATGCAGAAACATGGGGGGGGGTTTGGTTCAATTCTAACTGTTAATTGAAAGAAGACCAGAAAATATGATTTATTACTATGATTTCTGTTATTTCCTTGAATAAAGGCAAGTACTGGGATCCATTATAAAGCCTTCCAAGCAAACAGGATATTATGGCACTGCATTATATAGCTAAATGGAAAATTCATTCCAAGACAATGATGTGTCTACCTTCACATGGAGATTAGTTACACGAGCACTGTCAGCACTTAAGGCAAACCATTCACAGTACATTAAGGATGCAATTAGAGCAAAAACCATCTTCAGCATTATTGTTCTTACTAATTAGTGGTAGTCTACAGACCCCAGAACATCAATAATAATACCAGCAGTCAATTTGTACCCTCAACTTTCAGGAAAAAGAAAACAACTAAAATATGTGTTTTCGTCAAGAATTGAAACATGTATATTTAAAAAGGTATCATCTACATTAGCAGCCCCTTGGGCTTTCTAACAAAACTCTTCAAATAATTAGGCTTTTACTTGCTTTTTTTTTAATGCTGTACACAAATTCCTCTAAAGGCACGGAGGGAATAGACCTGAATTTTCAAAGTCATTCTGCCTGCCCAGTCTGACACAACTTCCAACAGCATTCCTCTTAAAAAAATGCAACCCTTTGTCATAAATTGATTAAATAGTCTTTTATTTAGCCCAGAGCCCCAAATTATCAGTTACTCAGAGGGGAGAGACCAAATTCTTCAAGGACTGATGGAGAGATTTGGGGAAGAGACAAAGACAGACCCTGCACGTGCACATAGAAAGGTTTGGGTTCCTTGCCAAAGGAATTTTTTTTTACTTACCTTCCCACTGGCCAGTCAGCACCAGACTCCTGCTGATGACAATGTCAATCTCTCGGGCACCATATTCCACTGCCAGCCTTATTTCAGTCAGTTTGGTCTCTAGAGGAGTTTGTCCAGATGGAAACCCAGCAGCCACTAGCATGAAAGGGGTGCAAGGAGAAGGAAGAAAGTTTTATCAATGTGCTAAAGTTCTACAAATTGACCATAAAATTGAAAATACCGGTAATACACCAAAATTTTTGAATGTTATTCTTTTGTTAATGTTTGCCATAATTAAAAAAAAATCTATCTCATCCTCATCCTCCTCTCTCTTCATCCACAAGAAGCATTAGCTCTACCCTCAGAAACCAATGTCCAGCAAGGCAAGTGCATCTTGTGAAAAGATCTTTCACCTGCCTTGATATTTTCCAGAACAGCCTACAAAAAAGCACAGTATCCTCTGCTTCCAATAGAACTCAGCAAACAAGGAGTGAGCTCAGATATGAAGCAATTCATACATTTTTAATTTTCCCCAATTCTTTTAAGTAGTACCTTGAGTTAAATCATAATAATACTGCTTAACAGTTAAATCACAATATAGCAAAAATTGCGTTCAGTGAGTTCATTTAAGATTATGTTTATGATGTTTAAGTACAAAACCCAAAGGTCACTTTGGAAATGGAAAAAATAATGGCTTTGTCAGAGATTGTCCTTCTCCCTGACATATAATTACATTTAGTATGTATTTTCCCCTACACAACAATGAAAAAAGAACAAAATTCTCATGTGTAGCTTAGCATTAAACACCTGATCTAACTCCAAATCTTACCCTGCTTTGAGCAGAGGGTTGGACCAGATCACACCCAGGGCTCTCTTCCAACCTGAGCAATCCTCTAATTCTACTTCTTGCCTCCTGCAGACTCAGGACTTGTCTCTCATGTGTGTGACTGAGAACAGCTGACCCTGTTAGGTTTTGTATACGGAAGTCCTGTCAGCAGGCAAAAACCCCTGGCTCTGTACAGCTTCCATGGGGTCAGCCTGTAGGATGGGCTGATTTTAGCTGGGAGAGTTCTCCTCATTGTGCTGCTTTGGATTTGTGCAGGGAACAGTGTTGGGTCTACAGGGATGCTTTGGTAACTGCAGGGTAGTGCCACAGAGTCAGGGCCTTTTCTTGGTGAGTGGGCTGGGAGTGCACAAAAAAGCAGCTCTTATCTGAAACCACACATTTTCTCACTTTTACTCTTGAATTCTCTTTTTCCCCTCCCTCCTGGAAGTGGGTGTATGAGCCAGTGGAACACAGTTGCTGGCTTGGGCTAAACCTTGACACAGGACTATACTTAAAAGCCAAACACGATAGGGAAAATAAACCTTTATTAGAACTCCCATCATCATCATCTCCTCAGTGTATGCTGATACTTGTCCAGCACTCCACCTCAGTTTCTTCTGTCCAGCTGAGAAAAACACTGATATATTTTAAAGGCCTCCTTGAAGAGCTCCCAGCAAAAATGTCTTGGCATTCCTGATAAGCTTGAATTTGAAAGACAACAAAAGATTATACCAGAAGAAAATCCTCCTTCCATTCCCTTCCACCTGTTGCCATTCCCTTCTTTTTATTTTTTCATATTACTCCCTGACACAAAAGCAAATCCAAACTTCTGGATTTTTTTATAACACCAAAT
This sequence comes from Bombycilla garrulus, assembly GCA_013400315.1. Classification (NCBI taxonomy): domain Eukaryota; kingdom Metazoa; phylum Chordata; class Aves; order Passeriformes; family Bombycillidae; genus Bombycilla; species Bombycilla garrulus. The sequence continues at coordinate 1,880,054 of VXBU01000405.1, read as the reverse complement.
TATTTAATGTAATGTTTTTGAATAAAGCTTACCTGAAGCCACTGGTATGTTACAACCAGCAGCCTTGAGGGTGTTCACAGCATCGGCGACTCTTGCAGGATACACACAAACTGCTCCAACAGTGATACCTGCAAAATCCACAGTTCCCCATTTCACACAGAGAATTCTACCTCCTCCATGAGCACTGTCCTCACCTCCCACTCCTGTGTTCTCACCAGGATCTGAAGCACTGCACCAGGGATGTCTGTTTTACTGCTCAAATGGCTCAGGTAATTCTCGTGCTGCTTCCTCCCTCATGTTCCTTCACCTGACCCTGGAGTTAAAACTCCAAGATTTTTATTGACAGACTCACAGTTTAATGCCAGCACACACAGTTAGGACGTGCTTGATCAGCAAATTGAAACTGCACTGCCAAGCTCTGCTCTTGCTTCTGGAGCCAGACTGAGCCCAGCAGCAGCTGAGCAGTCTTTATGTTAATGCAGCCCTACTGCATTTCCAGTTAAAATGTTCTTCTCTCAAACTCTCAGATAACTGACCTCATATTTTATACTTCAACCACCTGAAGAGTCCATAAATCCAAATTTTTAAAAAAAAATCTTCGATATTTTATGTATATGGCTCCAATCAGAGGCCTGATTCTCCTTTGGTGCACAGCACTTCCATCAGTGGAGCAACATCCTGTCTGAAAAGTGAGACAATAACGAGGAAATGCAGACACTTCCTCTACAAAACACACACACCAGCAGCTACCATACCTTTATCATGCATGTCCAAAGCTTTGAGCAGATCCTCTCTGATGGGGTGCTTTGCTTTAAAACACAGCCTTTGGACGTTTGAAGGAGTGTCGTCACCTGAGAGAGTGGTGAGGTCTATGCAGGTGACAGCTTTCAGCAGCCAAGCTGCCTGCAAAGGGAACAAAGCAAGGAGTGGAGCGTTTCTGTGTCCACTTCCACAGCCAAATTGCCTCAGAAAATGCAGGAATCAGAAGCCTGGTGCTCACTCTGACAATGGGGACATGGATGTAATATGGAGGATAAGCAAATCATGGCTTGGGACAGACAGGGCTGGCAGATATTTCATGTCTTCAGCGGCACTAATGATACAGAAAAATCCTCTTCCTTTTGTGTGAATCAGGAATAAAAAACATCTGTAATTCTGGTGCCAAAGAAACCCCAAAAGCAAAGGGTAAGTGACAAGGTTAAAGCACTCTATAGATGGAAATGGTTCACAATTTTAAAAGACTTATTAATCAAAGAATGGAACAGAAGCATAACTAAAAATGTTATGAGCTGGTTTTGCCGAACAAAAACAGCTTAAGACATTATTTTGAAACATCTTTTGAAGATCTCCCAGAAAATGTTTATTTACAGGGATGGCTTCACTCAAAGCTGACTTTTCTTACAGGGAACCTGTACAGGGGGAGAGTTTGCAGTGGCAATGGGGCAATGAACCATCACTGGCCTCTGTTAGTCTAAGCCTGACTCATTGTTTCTGGTTCGTCCTTTCATCCTAAAATTCTTTGAAAGGGGTTTTCCCTTGAAATGGTTTAATGTTACTTTTACTTGGATTTTTTTTATCCTCTGTTCAAGAGAATTTTTGTCTCCTCTCTTATGATATGAACCACAGTCATCAAGACAGATGTAGTTAGGAGGTTTCAAGAGCTGGTGTAAACTTCAGGTTTTTAAAAGAGTTTTTCAATTGGTTATTTTGGGAAACAGGCTACAGAATTTGAATCTGGGATGCTGCTTACATTCGGAAGCACAGGCTCAAAATCACCTCTGTTAAGGAAACAGCACGTGACTGCCCTGCAGTGACAATGTTTAAACGGAGGAAAGATTCTTCTGACACCCTTCCAAGCAAAACCTTGCTCGAATTCTGGTGTTTCTACACAGGAGAAGTGTTAGGAATAAACATCTGTCCTCCAGCTGTGTTGTGGGAGTGACACTAAATCTCTTTCTTCCCAATGAGTCTCTAGAATCAAAGCCTGTAGCTCTCTGTTATCTACATGGTAACTTCAGCCAAAGGAAGAGTTGGTTTTTACATTTCTGCAGTACCTGAAGACAGCCATGGTTATGGAGCAGCACCTGGACCTTCTCAGTGATGCTGTTTCCCAACTCAGAGCCATGGGACTGATAAATTTGGTATCAAGCAACTTTTTATGCATAAGAAACTCTAAAGAAATGCTGAGCTGGTGTCTAAATCTCCTCCATTTATCTCAATTTTTCAAATTTTATCATAACACACAAAGCACAAACTTTCAGGAAGGAAAAACAGGCAGGAAACTTTTTTCCATCACCTTCCAGCAGCCTCTTACACCTACATCAAATTATCCCCAGACTGTAATCCCAAAATCTGTGCTCATTGTGAACGCAGCTTCAGCCACTCCAGAATGGTTGCACAATGGCAACTATTCTCAACAACTTTTTTTAAGAATTAAGTATAATTAAATGATTCTTGCTTTGTTCAGTTATGATTCACTCTTAAGATTGATCCTTCATCATCTCCTTCCTCCTGCTTCCAGGTTTTCAGCTACTGTTGCACATAACCAACTTGTTCAGTGTGCAGAGGGGAGGCATCCCAAGCATTGTTTGCAGAAAAGTTTGTCTTTTTATACCAAAATGGACAATAACCAGCCATTTACCTTGTCTCAGCAGCTGAAAAGTCAGTTTTCCTAACATTAGTGGACAGGTTCTTCCCCCCACCAAATGCCACAGCCAGTCAGGACTTTTGAATTTTAGCTAAAAAACTAGTTAAGCAATGAAATCACACACGTTGAGAATGTTTAAGCAAAGAAAAATCATCCAGGTAGGTCAAACTTGACAGGGACCATGATCATATCTTACAGCTTTAAAATTAAAAAATAAGAAGGCAGCATGCAGAGAAGTCTGTCTGGGAAACAGAATAAATGTGGAGGGATAGTAATATACAATTTAATCCACTCATGAATAAAGATGACTTAAATCCATTTGCAGTTTTGCCAGTCATGAGTTATAAGGTTTTTAACTCGTTTGGATAAATGCGTCACCTTATTCCATCCCATCATCATCAAATACAAATTACTAAAATAAGACATGGACAAGCACATCTTTTAACTTTACATGTATCTTGAAAAAAATTCAATATTACAGCCTGGAGAGGGAGAGTGACTGCTTTAAAAATACAGGGGCAGAATGCATAAGAAGAGCACTTACTTGCCAATTACCTTTCACCGTTTTCCATTTTTTAATTTGTTCTGCATGCCTCACCACTGCAGGTCGATTCACATACACTTTTGAGATCCAGCCAAGTTCTGGGGGGAGAAACAAAACAAAACAAAACAAAACAAAACAAAACAAAACAAAACAAAACAAAACAAAACAAAACAAAACAAAACAAAACAAAACAAAACAAAACAAAACAAAAAAAAAGCCTCATTTATTTGTGTTCTTTTAATATGTGGTGTGGTACTTCAGAAGAAAGTTGTAGAAAGTTGGGAACCCCTGAAGAGCGTGTTGTGCTTTCATGTCCTTCTAAGGGCTTGAGTGCTAATCACCAGTCCAAAATAACCTCAGTTTCTGTCAGGGGATGATCTGTGAGCTGGGTGTTTCACACAGAATGTTTGGTGAGCCTTTACAAGTGAATTCACTGAGTGCTGGTGAGACAGACACTGTGCTGCCAGCTCTGGACTGAGAAGTTTATTAAATGCAGCATGAAAAAAACAAAACAAAACAAAAAAAAACAACTTACAAAGCAGCCTTCCTCCATTGCTTGATGACTTATTTCTAGATTCCAGAATTCCCAAAGAGCAGCAGATGCTCAAAATGCACCAAAATAATGAAACTGTCTAGAGCCAGAAGAACCAAATACTGGCCACTCTTTAACACAGGGTAACTGACTGATAAAGAAGAACTGAGGGCTCAGACTCTGGAATCTTTAAATTTCTGCTCAGTGTGGTAAATCCAGAGTGTAATTTTTAGTGTTAACAAACACAGACTGTTCATGAGAGTACACAGGAAAAAGAAATGGGAACATCTTTGAAATCTCTCACATCCCAGAACATAAATAATTATTCTAAATACCGATCTTATAAGCATTCCATGAAAACACTCTGAAAATATCATCAACAATCATTAACCACCAATCATCAGCAAATCACCACCATCAATCATCAAATATCATCACCAGTTAAGGTCAGAATATGGACATGGGCCCAGGCAGATACTAGGAGATAATAATTCTGGGTGACTGAATTTATTAAGAGCATGTCACTCTATGAATCTTCTTTACTACAGTGTTAAATTGCATTTCCCTTGAGCACATTGATTAAAAATAAAGTTTAAAACTTAAAAAAAAAAAAAAAAAGCTGGTAGACAAAATCACTAATTTTGTACAGAAATTTTATACTTAATTTTTTTTCTTCCTACTGAATGGCTTTAATAGCCAAAAAAAAAAAGAAGAAAACTGATATACTAGCCAAAGTATGTGTGCATAAAAAGCTTGTTTTCCTAGACTTAAAAAAAAACAATTTAGGGTAAAGGTGACTCATGGGAATGCAGGACAGCATGAAACAGCTGAACAAAATCTTGTTCTGAGCATGGTGAGCTACTGTGCTACCACTGCCCTATTAGCACATAGAAGCTCTTAGAGAGTGGTACCCACAAAGTGTTATCTAAAAGCAGAAAAAAAAAATCAGTGAAGGAATTTCAAAGGGATCATAAGGAATTTATGGATTTTTTTTAAGAGTTTAGCATCAGACTCACTGCATGGCAACAAGGAAAAGGGGGAGCTTGGAAAGTTGCAGGCAAGTCAAACAACAAAACCTTGTTGCTTCTTTCCAATTTCAAACTGGAAAGAATTTCAGAGGTTTGAAATTCTGCCCCCAAAAGCAAGGAGCTCAGCCCAGCTGACTTGCAGAAAGCAGGTGAGAAAAGCTATTGCTACAAAAGCTATGGCTACAACTTTCCTCCTTTTCTGCCCATCAGTAGGCACACAGGATATATCTGACAAAGTCCATGGGGCAGGAAAACACATAAACAAACAAACAAACAAACAAACAAACAAATAAATAAATAAATAAATAAATAAATGGAAGGACACACAGATCTGTGTTATGATTCTTCTGCTGTGTGCCAAGCGCTGAGGTAGCATCATTTAATCACAATCCCATTTATTATAGTAACTTTTGAACCCTCCTGGGTGCACAGTGACCTTTCAGACCCTTTGGAAAATGTGATAAAACCAAAGGAAGTAGTTTAGATGAGGAGCTCAGCTTCTCCCTCTCTAATAAGGATCCTTTCAGTTGGTCTGCTCTAACCTAATCTTCCTATATTTTTGAAGACAACCAAGAAAACCAAATCGTAAATGATTTATGAAAACAATTCTTTGGGAGAATATGAAGACATGTGCAGTCTGTGTAGGTAAAATTCAAATTTGAAATGAAAATTTAAATGAAAGACAAATTTCACCCATGAGGAGGTTAATTCTTCATTAGTCATTGTTTGTAGAGGATTCAGTCTGATACAGCTGTTGTACCCACCCCACCTCACTCTTGAGCATCCTGACTCAGGTTTAAGCAATTTTTTAGGATGTAGAGCCCTGCACACTAGATCAGCTTAAAGGAAATAATCAGCAGTAAAGCCATTTGGAGAATGGGAAAAAAAGGAAAAAAAAAAAAAAGGAGAAGAAAGAAGACAATTCATAATGGGAGAAAATGTGTGGAAGGAAATGAGCTACTTCTGCTTTGCCCAAAGTCACCAAATATCAGCTGATCAGCAATAGCTGACTGCGTTCTTTGCAAATATGACAAAATCCATTGGTTTAAGCCCTTTTCACTGTCTAACACATTTCACCCTCTGTTCTCAGTGGCTCAAGGCTAGTCACAAAGGGAGCTGACACATGGCAACTCAGTAATGTCTAATATCTAATTTTTCTGCATGAAAAAGCACAGAACGTGGATCTCCAAGTATTTATTTATTTGAGTGTGGGAACTCAAACCACAGTGCACAACACAGGCAGACAATTTAAAAAAAAAAAAAAGGAATTATTTAACAAAAAATCAGAACTACATCCTTTCTGTACAACTTAACGTGAGACATCATGCAGCTTACAGGAAATGAAATGGTGTAATGAAAATGGCACGGCAAGGAAGGACAAAGGTTCTGGTAATATGCAGCAGCAGATGGAGACTTCCATATAACACAGACCTTTTATTCAAGCCCATTCCTACATTAATTAAAGCAATGGGTAAGTGAAAACAAATATGTCTCAGCATAATTGTCTCTAAATAGACTTTCAAAGTTTGCCATGTGAGGTCTCATCAAATCTTTAGATCTAAGTGCCTTTATTCAGAAAAATCACTCACAATTCCAGCTTTTCTCTTTTTTTTTTTTTTTTTCATTAAATAGCAGAATAAAACCATTTTTTGAAATAGAACTGACTGCCTTTGGATTCTCCCCCTCCTTCACTCCCCCAAGCTTTATGATTTAGTATCTGGCTAAGGAAAACTATATTTAATTAGGCTCATTAACCTTGCAGTGTGAACACGTCTTTTTTTTTTTTTTTTAAATAAGTCATCTGCTAGTCATCTGCACAGTCATGTGGCTTCAGGGATAAAAGTAATTAAAGCAGTTACACTACAGCTAATTAGCCAATATTCTGTAATCACTCTTCTAGTTTACTTTTTTCTCTGAAGACATTTGAAAAAAATCATATTCAATTCCTTAACAGGAAATTCATCTCCTCTCTTTGAAGAACATAAATCCAAAGCTACCAAGCATTTCCTCAGAAAACAATAAATAAAACCACTTCATTAGGATAATTACATAAATATCTAAGCTTCCTAACACGTTCCTCATAAAAGAGACTAAGCTTTACAGAAGCTTTTAAAAAAATGTGTCGATGGCATCCCTTCAGATGGCGAAACAGAAAGCTCAAGGATGCCTGAGGCAGTAGTTTCACAAGCATTTTAAGGCAGCACAGTTCCCAAAAGGAGCTGGCCCCCTTCAACTGGTTTTTTCATTTTGTGTGCCAGAGACAGCATGTGTGCTCCTGCTCTTACCACGAGCACACGATAAAACGGGGAAGGGAAGTGATGAAAGCCGGTATTTTGGGAGAAGAGACTGAAACTGTGTCCTGAGCCATCCGTGGGGAAATGAGGAGCTCAGCTGGCCACAGGCTGACCCCAGGTGGCCACACAGAGCTGAGCAGAGCCACTGAAGGCAGAGAAAAGGCTTCGGGACCAGGTCTTGTAACAGTTGTCTTACCATGTAAGCTGTTTGGAGATCTGGGGGTCATTCAGGTTCGTCAAGACAGAAGCTGCAGTTATTTTTCCATAGAGACACTTGATACGGACCAACAGATCCTTAATTTCACCTGGCTCTTCCTTTATATGACAGAAGTTCAGTCTCCAAGTTACCAGCACCCAGATACTCAGAGCAGGACATCAAAGCATGAGCCCCAAACTAGAAATCAGCTCTGTTGATTGTACCATCAGTGAAATCACATGGTGCTGTCCATGGATCACACAAAATGGATCATGGGATCCATTCCCATCACCTTCCAGTAGCCTCATCAAATTATCCCCAGACTGTAATCACAAAATCTGTGCTCTTCTTTAAGAATTAAGTAGAATTAGAGGATTCTTGCTTTGTTCTGTTATGTTTCACTCTTAAGATTCATCCTTCATCATCTTCCTCCTGCTTCCAGGTTTTCAGCTACTGTTGCACATAACCAACTTGTTCAGTGTGCAGAGGGGAGGCATCCCAAGCACTGTTTGCAGAACAGTTTTTATACTAAGATAGACAATAACCAACCATTTACATTTACCATTTCCCAAAGCTCATTGGAAACCACTTTCCTCAGGAAGTGTGAGGCAGAACATCAGGACCTGGTTTCCTGCAGGTCCAAGTCCCCTGTGGTGCCCTCTCCTTTTCCCTGGCTAGAGACATCTCCTCACCCCAAAAACCCAGCTGTCCTCACGAGGTCCTTACAGCCATGAGTAAAGCAGGACTCTGTTACTGGCATAAAGGTCAAAATGAAACAGTTGCAATAAAAATTCATGTAATTGCTGATCTGTACCTGCCTTTCCCTCAACAAAAGAACTGATTTGGTCACTCCACCCAGTGCCTTACTTATTTCCAAGACATCTACTTATCCTTCAAATTCGATTAAAATTACCCAGAAGATTCAAAAGGTGTTAGAACAGTGAAGAACCAGAGCCACAGTACAGGCTAAAAACAGTTATTAATATATTAGAACAGAATTATGCTGTCTTGAAAAGGGATGTAACACTTCATTATCTAAATGCCACTTACCCACAGGCTAGCTCTCACATGTAGATGGCTTAGAAATACCAACTATAATTAAAAATATCAATTGAAACATAATGAATGTATTTTTGGCCCTTCAACTAGAGGGTCTAAGCAACACAGATAGTAATGGGGTTTTGCTAGAATCCAAGAACATTGCAAAACAACTGCAATTAATTACTCATTACTCAGAATACATGCAATATATGTGTGTGTACATATATATACATATATATTTATACACATATCTATTCAGATATAAATAGACACACAGAGGTAATAAAACAGATAATCATAGAATAATTTGAGGATCATTTGTCCAACCCCCTGTGCAATGCAGCATCAGCTCTGAGGTCAGACCAGGCTGCTGAGAGCTTTATTCAGGTGGGTTTTGCGAGTCCCCAAGGATGGAGATTGCACAGCCTGTCTGAGCCCAACCTGTCGCAGCACCTGACTGTTCTGCCCCAAGTTCTCCCTCACATCCAGCATGAATTTTTCTGCCTCAGGACCCCTAAAGACCATTTCCCTGGGCAAAACCAGCCCAGCTCTTTCAGCTTTTCCTCACAGGGCAGGCACTCCAGCCCCATTGTGCTGTCCCTCTGCTGAAGCTGTGACAGCTTTTTCTTTTCATGTCGGAAAGAGAAACTGGACCAAAGAGAAACTGGACTAAATTTTCTGTGTACATCCCCAGTGCTGGGCAGAGGGAATGGTCCCTGTGTCCCCACAGTTAAACCAAAGCTGCTTGCACTTCCAAAACAGATACTCACTGATATGTCCCAAAATTTCATTGTGAAATAAATGTGACATTAAAAGTTGCATCTGATACTTTTCTGAAGCACGACAAAACATGAAACATCTGGGCTACTAAAACCCAGGGATCTGGAGAGCGGAGCAGGAGAGGAAGATTCATTTCCCTCCCTGCAGACATCACAGTGAACCTGAGCACATAAGCTCTGCAAAAAGTCCTTGTGGAATGAAGAACTTGTAAAATTCTTTGTTCAGCTTCTTTACATGACCCTCAGATGGCAAATGTGTATGAGGCTGGTGGGCCTCTGACTGTGCACATCAGGGTCTTTTCAGCTGTGTGACATGCACCTGTTCTTTAGGAAACACCTTCTACTAAAGTGCAGTAATGGGTACGAGGGAAAGAGATAAGGAGAGAAGAATCAAGGAATTTAAAAAAATGCATTTATTTTTTAAAAAATCACACAGGAAAGCATTACAGGCCATGATTTGTGAAGAGTTTGGCTTGTCAGTGATAAACAAATAGATCCTCTCTAATGGCAATATCACAGACCTGCTGCTTCAATGATGACATTATGTAGCAAGCACAGAAACGGCAGACACAGAAAAGGACACAATCTATTTTTAAGTAAAATATATTTTACCACTAGATGTCCCTGTTAGAAAACTATAATTCTATGCAAAGCTGGGTGGGAAACAGGGCAAATCATCTGAATTAGTGTTAAAGCTGCTGGCACAGGCTTGTAAAACCTTCAAAAGCTGAAGTGCCTAAGTCACAGAAGCAGTCCGTGCTGTTAGCAGCCACGAAAGATAAAGGTAAGGGTTTACCCTGTTCTTTCTGAGTACTGCTACCAGCTAAGGTACAGCACTAAGACATGTTAAGAGCTGTATTAAGTATGATGCTGTATTTCAGATACGTATTTAGTGGCAGAGCAAACAGCAGGGAGGTGCAGTTCTCTCTTTAAGCAGCCAGCACAAGGCAGATGCCAGAAGCTGCCACTGAAACACGGTCACAGCCACACCATTCCCTTCCCCACACCTGTCCTGAACATCCAACCCAGCTCGCTTTGACCCCAACTGGTTTAAACAAAGATCACCGGGAAGGGATGACAACAAGTATCAGAACTGAGCTGACTTCACCTTCAGGTTTCTGGATTACCCACAAATCAACTAATTTTAAGCTTGAATTTACTAAGAAAAAGCATGTCACACCCCTAGTTTAAATTAACCGGAGTGCATTTGCATACTTTCATGCTAGCTGCTCTTCCTAACAGACAGTGACGTTTTGTCACTACATTATTATTGTTTGTTTCAGCAAACTCACCTGTCCCTACAAGCAGCCTGTGAACATCAGAGAGCAATTAGACAGCTCACTTTTGAAAGCTGCATCATTTCCACAATTGCAGAGAATGGAAACACAGCTCTCACTTGTCCATCCACAGGCTGCTCATTTAAACTGCATGTTGGCTCTGTAAAAAGCGCCTGCGCTTGTTTGCATCACAAGCATGTGATGGATGCCACAATCTCCTGAACTCTGCTCGTGCCAAATCTGAGACCTCCACTTCATTGTCCACCTACTCACAGTGACCAAATTACCACACCTTAGAGGCAGACTGTAGGAAGTTCACCCGTTTAATTCACCCCACTGCTGCAGCTGGGTTTTGCCGAGGAAGTTGCAGCACTTTCCCCCTCCCCAGTAATGAGAAGAAAGAACTCCAGCCAGGAAAAGGCACAGAAAGACCTTTCGAGCCCGAAGACCACCTACAAACACCTGGAAAATCCTTACTGCTCCCCAGAGAGCAAGCAACAAGGAGAACGATCAGAAGAGGTGGAGTCTCGAGTTTGCAAATCAGAGCCCAAATTAAGTGGTTTTAATCTCTTAGTGAGAAAAACGGGAGGAAGGATTATCCCGTGAGAACAGAACGGTGTGTAAGAGAGAAGCAGGTCCAGCATTGTTGACAGGGTCGGGGCTGCGGAGCTGCCCTAGACCTCTGACCCCGCTCGGAGCGCCCCAAGCCAAAGCCATATGTGACACGGAAACCCGCGTTCAACCCGCAGCACCAACGCCTCCTCCCGGGCAAAGCACCCGCAGAGCTGCTCTATCTCGGCTTTCCAGCCCAACGCGGCTCCGCAGCCGCCGGGAGGAGGCTCGGCCGGGCGCGGGGAGCCGGCACCGCCCGGGACACCGCAGCGGGGAGCGCAGGGGATGCCCGGCCCCGCCGGCCGCCGCTTACCCAGCTCGGTGCCCGGGTTCCGGCCCGCCATGGCCCGCAGACTCCGGCCCCGCCCCGCACGGGCAGGAAGCGGCGGGGCCGCCCCGGGCAAGGAGCTCCGCCGCCACGTGGGGACCGAGCCGGGCACGGGGAGCGCGCTGCCATCGGCCCTGCTGCGGCGGGAGCCGCGGGGGTGGACCTTTCCCTTGGTGTTACATGAGTATTCCGTGCCTTTGGAGGCACACGGATATCCTGTTCCTTTCGAGGCACACGGGTATCCCGTTCCTTTGGAGGTGGTACATGGGTATCCCATTCCTTTGGTGCTACACGGATATCCCGTTCCGTTTGTCAGGAAAATTAAGACACAAACACCAGAGGTTTATGTCCAAAAAGGAGACAGAGGAGTCCTTTTACTTTATTCAAATAAAGGGAGACCCATTCCCCTGGGGTCTCTCAAACTTTGGAGGACACTGACTCCCTTTTTATCCTAATTTCCCAGCTGCATTTCCCTCCCTCTTTCCCCATTGGCTGAGGTGGTTGAGAGGTACAGACTTTCCGGAATGCCTGATACATAAGATTCCCCTCTNAAAAAAAAAAAAAAAACCACACAAAGTCTCCAGAAAAATATGTTGTACATTGTTAATATTGATGTTTAGATGAAACAGTTTCCAACTTAAAGAAAGCCCAAACTCAATAGGGCATGGGGTAAAGCATGAAAGGGCCAGAGCTCTGAAACTTCTCTTTTTTGCTTTTCCCATGCTAAAACCACGTGTGCTTTGAGAACACTAGTCACTCTAGAAGTACATACCATTTGCACTGTGTACTTTAGGACCTGTCAAAGCAGTCCCAAAATTACAAGTTTCCAAGTACTTGTGGTGGTGCATCCTCCTCCTCCTCCCTCTTCTCCAGGCCACACTGCCATCTAAGAAATGCTTGTGATGCCTTGGCCTTGACACACAGCACCGGGCTCAGCTCCTCTTGAGCTCATCAGGAACACTGCCTGCTTCCAGGAGCTGCTGCTGTCTAGAGAGCTCTTGTTTTCTTTATGAGCAGCCTTGGGAGTTATTTTTCAGGCCCGAACTTCAAGCATGCCTGTTCCCACACTTTCAAACAAAGTGCAGACCCTGACTGTGCCTGGACTGAAACACTGTTGCCTTAAATGCCTGAGTAAGTAAGGCTTGTAAGAANCTTTGCCGACACCTACCACTGACCCTGCCGTTCACGTGGTGCTCTGGAAAGTCCTCATGTTGACTCCTCAAGGAGGAACTAGTGCCCCCACTTATACATGAGGTCAGTAAAGCTCCCAACCTGTAAAACTTCTAGTGGTACCTGCAGAGTGAAATACTGGTAACAAAGCCACTGAAAACGTCTGGCCTTTACCTTTCTTTCAGATCTGAAAAAAAAAACCCACACAAAGTCTCCAGAAAAATATGTTGTACATTGTTAATATTGATGTTTAGATGAAACAGTTTCCAACTTAAAGAAATCCCAAACTCAATAGAGCNCCAAACTCAATAGGGCATGGGGTAAAGCATGAAAGGGTCAGAGCTCTGAAACTTCTCTTTTTTGCTTTTCCCATGCTAAAACCACGTGTGCTTTGAGAACACTAGTCACTCTAGAAGTACATACCATTTGCACTGTGTACTTTAGGACCTGTCAAAGCAGTCCCAAAATTACAAGTTTCCAAGTACTTGTGGTGGTGCATCCTCCTCCTCCTCCCTCTTCTCCAGGCCACACTGCCATCTAAGAAATGCTTGTGATGCCTTGGCCTTGACACACAGCACCGGGCTCAGCTCCTCTTGAGCTCATCAGGAACACTGCCTGCTTCCAGGAGCTGCTGCTGTCTAGAGAGCTCTTGTTTTCTTTATGAGCAGCCTTGGGAGTTATTTTTCAGGCCCGAACGTCAAGCATGCCTTTTCCCACACTTTCAAACAAAGTGCCGACCCTGACTGTGCCTGGAATGAAACACTGTTGCCTTAGATACCTGAGTAAGTTAGGCTTGTAAGAAAGGTTAAGTCCTAAATTGGGTAAAATGCTGTTAAGTGTTATTCTTCTGTTAAATTGTTACAAAGTTAGGTTTAAGTGAAGTGCTGTTCCTCTGTAAAATTGTTAGGTTTAAGGTGGAAGTTAACATTACTGTTAAACTGTTAGGCTTTATTCCTTTTTTATCCTTGCCCTCACTATGCACACACAGCCCTCCGGACAGTTCTCAGTTCATTTCTGTTTTGATTTTCTGGGTTTTTTTGGTTTTGTTGTTGTTTTGTGCCTTAACTGTCCTGCAAGTAGGGGAGTGAATCTTAGCAGTGAACTTTGTTGTCCCGTTGCTTAATATTAAATCTGGGTGTTGTTGTTAGCCTTACTGGAGATTTTTCAAACATTTGTTCATAACAGTACTTGAGTTCTGTCAGGCTTTTTCCATTTCTTCCAGTATTTTAGTAGCTGTTACTAAGTATTAGGTTTTTATGGCTATTAGCTGTTTCATTTTTATGCATCCCAGAGCAAGCTCTAAATGCAGAATGAGGGACATGGTTTTCTGGTGAACTTGGGAACTAGGTTAACAGTTGAACTTGACAGTAAAGGTCTTTTTCCCCAGCTAAACAATTCTGAGATTCTATTCCAGACTTCTCTACAAAATGCTATAGATCCTACTGAAAATATGGAATAAAACCCACAGCACGCATAAAGTTTCACCCTGGGGCAAAGTGTTCTAAGTTTCTAATTTTAAACACATCCAATTTGTAAAATAAATTTTTATGCTCAAGTAGTAGTAGATATGGAGCCCTCATAGGCCTTAGTGGAATTAGCAAGACTGAACAATTTTAGCTGTAGATCAGAAATGATTGTTTTTAGAATAAAATTCAAATAGGTATAGTCTGCAAAAACAGGACAGTAAGGACAAGTATAAATATGAAAAAATAAAGTGTGTGCATAAATATACTTCCAACTTTCTTCTTACCACACACAGAATGCATTATGTAAAGCTTTCAGCATAACATTAAAGGAAATGACAAGTGGAAGAATGGCATTTATTTTCTTTAATGAAGAAAATATGATTTGTAACCTTGAAAGAGTAACTTTTTTTATCCAGTCTGGAGGACTAAACCCAAGCTTTACACAGATTTGCAGCCAGCCTCTGATATTTTCATGTACAACCAAATACTTCAGGCAGCATGTTTAATTTAGGAGTTTTCTCTGTTTTTCTTTTTAGAGACTCATGTTTACATTCAAACTTGAAAGAATAAAAAAGATACAAAGCTTACAGATCAAAGAACTTGCCACCCTCTGCACCAACACTAAAACATTCTTTTGCTTTCTCTCTGGATAGTACAAACCCAAGATGCCAAGGATTACGTGATTAATGTGGTTGCTTTTCCATTTCATGAACCCAACTCAAAAGTAATGTACGAGTTTGGAGAGGCATTTTATTTAGACAACTGAAAACAGTTAAACATTCAGAAGCAGCATACAATGAAACAAAACCCGAACCAAATACTTTTAAGTACATTATCCCTTCTTTTCAACCAGAGCCAATTTTTCCAACTTTCAAGAGGGGAAAAAAAAAAAAAAAGGTAAAAGCCATTGTATCTCTTCTTCATAATAATGAAAACACACTACAATGAGTCTAATTGAGATTGGAGAGACTGGATCTTGGCTTGCACACTTCTTTGAAAAGACAGTAGACAGTCATGCCAAAAAGCCAGCAGAACTCTACTACTTGTCTTTTGGGTTTTTATTGGGATGCTCAGTTCTCTTACAGACAACACCTAGCCAGTTCCACCGCATTCCCATCAGTTACTGCCCATCTTTGCCCCACGGAGGAGCTCTCTCTGGAAGGCTGCTGTCTGTCACTGCTCACTTGATTTAGTCTCACATGTCCATGTGCCACAAAACAGCTGCAGGAATCAGGCTTTCACTTCAGGAGTTGAGCTGTACACTGTATCTGAGTTTTCAGAGGCAATCTCTTCTGCAACTAAATAGAAAGGGTGTTATTTAGCTCCACTGTAAATATATAAACCAAAGAAATGCTGCCTAAAGAGCCCAGTTCAGTTTGTTTGCCCATTTTTCAAGAGGGGACTGTTCTACCCCATCCGTTCTACCTGCTCCAGTCCCCAGTCTGACACCACAGAATCAACATCAGGCAAATGCATTCAAAGATCTTTTGAAAAGAGCAAAAAATACCAGAAAGCACTTGAGGGAAAGTGCTTCTTCCATACTAAAGAATGCTATCACCATGACTATCTTAACTCTGAGGCAGTTGAAGCTGCCAGTTCAGTTCATTACCTATTTCCTCCTCTGCAGTTCCTGGAAGGGTAGTCCTTGCTTTTGCTGCTTCTGCATTCTCCTCTTCTGTAGAGAAAGAGTAGAAAAACAAACAGTCAATTATCTTCAGTTCCACCCACCCACCTAAATTAAAAAAAAAAAAACAACAAAAAACAAAAAGGTAATTTCCATGTAATTCAGTGTTGAGGAGAAACACTTGAGCAAGCAATTCTATTAATGCACATTCACATGTAGTTATTGCTTCTCTCTCCCCAAGCTGAAAGAACCAGAGTACAATATAAAATTAAACTACCATCCATACCTCTTTCTAGAGAGTCTCTCCTTCAGAACTATAAAAGTGGTATCAAATATTTCTTGCTCTTTAACATAAAAATACATCAGACTCTTGGCTTAAATATCCATGAAGTGTCTATACTCAAATAAGCTTAATTGATGTTAATTGCTTGCATGACAGCAACAAAAATACATCTTTCAATATAACAGATACGAGGTGATCAGGAGACAGGAGTTACTGTATGAAACTCAGTGTTTAGTAATGACAGATAATGCTTCAAAATCACACACAGAGCTGCTAAGTTTCACCAGGACCAAGCAGACACTTACCAGGAACTACACACTTCCAAAGGCCATAGGTTTTCCCTACTGTTGTCTGCCACAGCCTTAGTGTGCCATCCTCAGAGCCACTGGCATACAGCTCTCCATCGGGGCTAAATCTCACACAGTGAATGGGACCAAAGTGCCCTTTGTAGGATTCTGAAGGGAACATGGCAAGACCATCAGTTTCACATTTCAGCCAACAACTGGAATTTAAGTACAAACAGATCAGTTTCTGATGAATGGGTGTGTCAGCAATGGCTACTTTAGGTAAGATATTAATGTTTCATTAACTTCAAGGATAAAGGTGCTGAGTTATTCCAGACAAAAACGCAACACAAAGTACACATGCTCTGTTCCTTTAACCACTCCTTCCACAAGCAAACAATTCTAAATGAGGACTGGATCAGTAAGAAAACATGCTTTTTTTTGAAACAAATTTGGCCAACACATATTTTTCATAAAATCTTGTAACTGACATATCTAATGAATAGTGTGACAATTTAACATACAGCTGTTATAGTGATATAGAATGAGATTTTTTTTTTAAATAGGGGCAGAATTGTTGAATGGATGTTTTAATTAGTTCTATAATAATATTAGGTATATGAGATAGCAAAAAATATGTAACTGGTTATACACCTTTTCATCATCCTCTTGCACAGCATGCTAGGCCAAGACCCCACTTGAGTACAACAGTTTCATTTACTGGTTGTTATTTTATTAATACCTATTTCAGAACTCCTTTATGATTATAGGAGACAAACATACCTAATTCTTCTCCTGTATTATAGTCATATTTATAGAGTTTAAAATCTTCACCACCTGCAACCAAACATTCTTTCGCAGGGTGAAGTGATGCAGAATTGATTGTAGCAGGTGCTTCAAATGATTTAATCTGCTCTAGACTAGAGGGAGAAAAGTTTGTTAACAAAGTTCATATGAAAAAAAATAAATAAATCCTGAGAGCAAAGAAATTGTGATTCTACTGATCTCAATTGCTTTTATCAGAAATAGGATACAACCCCACAGAGTTTCTGAAACAAGTTTTGCTACTTGCAAATCATGCTTGTCAAGTTAGAAATGAGTTTAGAATAAGCAAAACAAAAGCTCACACATACAGAACTACTTTCTGGAATATGTTTAAGCATGTAACTTCCTTTTTTGAAACATCACAGAGACGCCAATTTTGACAATTATGTGATTCTGGCTTTGTACAGCCGGTTTTTAGCCACAAGAAGCCCATTACCCCACCTGTGAAAATTGCAGTTGTGGACTCACGTTTCTGCACTATGAAAAGCAATAGTCTTCCCATAGGTTATCACCAGTATCTGTCCTTCTGGAACATACTCCATGCTGCTCACTGACATTGCCACGTTTAGTGACTTCACCTCAGTCATGGTACTCCGGTCCCAGAGGCTTAAAAAGAAACAAAAAAGGGAAAAAACAGACTCTCAGAGTTCTGCAAATCAAACAATTTCCACCTCACATCCACAGCAGGACGTGGATCAAAAGAGGCACCCATCAAGGAACGTGGTTTGATTCCACAGGTACTTCAGAACCTAAATTAAAAAAATGAATTCTCACCTAGGCCAAGCTTAAGACACATTCTTTTTTAGAAATACTTTCACCCTTGCAGCCTAATGCCCCAACACTAAATGGTATAGAGACACCATTTAGCTACTCACTGATGCCCTTGGAGATTAAAAACCTTGGTTTATGTCTCCTAAGCAACAGCTCTTGAAGCAAGGCTTGAAGATTCCATTCTGTCTTTTTACTTCCAAAAGACAAAGAGGTACTAATCCAACTTACAAAGGTTTATTAAACATAATACAGTTTTCTACCTAGCAGTGCAAGAGGTGTCTAAACAAAAATTAAATGGTGCTACTATGACAAATAAAAATGTATTCACTAGGTGACTACTGCATTTCTATTCCTACAATTTGGAGAAAAACAAACAGTACTAGGCTCTTGCCTATCTTGAACACTAGGAAACTGAAGAAGACAAAGCAGTAATAGCTCAGGACAGTGTCTATGCAAGAGACCTCATCTATAAATTCATCTTCAGGATTACAAAAGGCATAAATTTATTCCATGCAGTTCTCAAGACCACCTCTTCTAATGAGAGAGAGTACATTTACAGGGAGCACACATTTATGGGGAAATTAGAACTATTACCAAAATTACTTCTGACAGCAGAACAGAGCTGTATCAGGCATGCAGCTACAATAATTACCCAGGCTCAGGTAACTTGTGTTACTCATATCCTTTACCAAAATAACATAACTACATCCTCAGAGCATGACAGTAAAGAAAACTCAAAGTTACTTTTTCTTACCGGACAGTTTTATCATCAGCTGAAAGAATCTGTTTGTCATCACTGCTCCATAAGGCCTTTTTAATGCCAGAAGTATGTCCACTGACAACATCAGGTTCTTAAAATAAAGCCAAATATTTTAACACATGTATTAAAATGAAATAATGGCATGCAGCAGTTTGGGGGCTTCCTTAAGCTACAGAGATTTCCATCTACTAGAGACTGTAGAATTACTTCAAGCACTTAGGATTTCATTTGTTGATCTCATTCCAGGAACAGGATAAATGCAAACTGGATGTCTGATTGCCTAGCCTTCAAAAACTTCACTAGGTGAACATCAAGCTTCTCTGGCTTCCTATTCATCAACATGAATTTAAGTATCAACATGTTCAGTGTCAAGAGAAATTTTAAACATATGTGGAGTATTTTTTCTTTCAAATGACTAAATTTTAATTAATTAGACCAGTTTCTAGTGTGCCTGCACGGAACTGAAACATGCTGTGCTTGATGTCTCATTCCTGGAAATGTTCAAAAAGCTGGATGGGGCTTTAATCAACCTGGCCCAGCAGTCCAGAGAAGAGGGTTTGGAACCAGGGGATCTTTAAGGACCTCTCCAACCCAAGCAATTCAGGGACCCTTACACATCAAAAGGTTATAGACACTGCATTTGCAAAACAATCCTCAGTTATTCCATTTGTGATTCATAGCAGGAAGTAGCCCCTTAATTTCAGAACTTTTATTTAACTCCAAAAAGCCCCCAAGAACCAGTTTTAAAAGCAGACTCACCTGCTTCTGGCTTGCTCAAGTCATAGATACGTAAGAGCTTATCTTGTCCACCTGTTAACAGATAATTGCTATCCTGAAACAGAAGTTATAGAGAGTCAACTCTACTTTGAATCAAAACACAGCCATTGTCTGTGAGTTAAAATCACAGCTTTTTCTCTCACACAGCCTCTAACACACTTGTTACATTAACCCTACAATCTTAAAATTGAGCAGTGGTATTTTAGACTATTTACCTGTTAAGATAGACAATAAAAAAGCAGAAAAAAAAAGGAATAACAAAACTAAAAATAATAGTAATAACAAAACATACTCAAGAGCTTATTTCCGTGGTGAATAAGGTACAAAGGTTTCTCATACCTGTGTAAAATCCACACTTTTGACAATGTGTTTGTGAGCCAGTGTGATTAGTTCATCGCCTGACACAGCATCCCATACTTTGCTAAACAGCAAGAGGAAACATTCATGTTTTAGATGCACCAGGACAAATCAACCTGGACAGTCAGATGAATTTGTAAGCAATCTGTACTGGTGCCATCACAACATTTTATCCCAAGTGCTACATACTTTTAAGTTGTAACCCAGTTAGTCAGTACGAATATTTTCTATACTTTTACTAGAGCTTTTTTTGGACTATCCCACCACTTTACTTTATGCTCTTCTTGAGGACCATGCAGACTAATTAACATTTTAGTTTGAAGACAAGAGTGGCTCTTCTCTGTAACTTCATTAACAGAATTTGCCCTCTACTAACAAGATTCGACTTGCAAAATATTCACTAATTCTGCAAAGAGCATAAACAAGCAACAACAAAAAAAAATCAAAGAACTAATTCACTAGAAGTTTCTTGTAATAAAAAGAGGCTAACTGCTAGATGAAAAATAAAAAACCCTGTCTCAACTCTGCTACAACTACAGTGCCAGAGATTAGAGCTGCACAGAAAAGTTGAGGGAAAGTAAACCAGGATGGTAATTAAGCACATCAAGAAGCCATCGTAGTTGTTCACCATGACAGAATTAACTGTAGCTGCTTTCAAGAAGGTAAAAACCTAGATTTTAATTCGGTTAGCCAAAAATAAGCTAGCAGTTATTACAGAGAAACAGATGAATCAGTAATTTAGCACAGCTATGTTGTCACCAAAGAGCCACAGAATAAAATCAAAATACAGATCATGAAGACAGGTCAGCACTTACGCTGTAAAATCTGCTGCTGCTGTAGCTGCTTTAGTGGCATCTGTGTTCAGGGTGGCCCCCCAAACAGCACCTTTATGGCCCAGAAACGTGCCAATCCAGTCCCCCGTGTCTCCCTGGCGCAGCATGGGCTTGCCATCTTCACAGGAACAAAACCAATATTCAGGTAACATGGTAAAAGAAGGAAGCAGTTTTTTTTTAAAAAAAATATTCCCTTGCAGCAGCACGTGGAAATACCCTATACTTTACAAAGCCACTCTTTGCAGAGGGGTTTAGCTGTGGAGTTTAGATGTTCAGCTGTACTTGGTGCATGCATCTGAACTATACTGATATTCAAATGCTACTGCAAATGAGACAAAAGTCTCCTGGTCAAAGTCTGTAACTTTGTTTCAAGATAGAAGGAAGGTAAAAAGGAGCACTTCATTTAGGTTTTGTTTTTACTAAAGTTTTCTTCAGGCAGGACAGACTTGGTTTGCCTCTTTTTTTTTTTTTTCCCTTCGGAACAATATTATGAGATCATTAGTATGTACAAACAAGTCTCATGGTTGCAGTGCGATATGATTAAAATATACAAAAATGAAGTAGTAATTGGAAGCCTTTCCTATCATCATTTTTTTCTGGAAGGCTATCAAAAAGTTGTTCACACAAGATAGAGAGCTGAACTTGAAGCGCTTCAAGGCAGAAAGGGATGTCCTTTAAAACTTATGCATGCAAAAGATTAAAACATACATGTACGAAGATAAAATGCTATTCCCTCAGCGAGCGAAGAGTTCTCATCACGCCGTGTCCAGCAAGGCAAGGCAGCTGCCCTGCTCAAACCCGATCTCGCTTTAAATCTACAGCCCATGTGCACGGGCGGTAGAAGCAGGAAGTTTTACAAACAAACCATTCTGGAGGCCTCTCTCCCTCCTTCCCACCCCCTCAGCAGCCGGGATCCCGAGCGGGCGCATGCGGGCTCCGATACCCCCCGGCCAAGCCGGCAATGGAGCACCGGGACAGAACACCGCTGTCCGCTCCCTTCGTCATTCCGAAGCACTCCGAGGCGATGTCAGCACCCTGAGCGGCCGGGACACCCCCCCGAGACCCCTCCGGCCCCACCGACACCGCTGGGACGGCGATGCGCGGCCTACGAGCGGCGGGGCTGCCCCACGCCCACCCCCGGGGCGGGGGATCCCGAACAAAGCGGCCCGTCCCGCTCACCCTTGCAGGCGCTGATGAGGAAATATCCGTAGGGGGTGACGCCGCTGAAGGCCAGGTCCACCACGGGCCGCGTGTGGCCGGAGCAGGTGAGCGGGGTCTGCCTCATGGCCATGGCGGCAGCACAGCAGGGGCCTGGGCAGGGGCACGAGTCCGGCGGCCCGGCGGGAGCGGCGGCGGCGGCGGCAGGGGAAGTGACGGGCAGGAAGCGCT